>CM052714.1:19434122-19474351 GCA_028551405.1 Uromys caudimaculatus | reverse complement strand
TCCTCCTCCTCCTCCTCCTCCTCCTCCTCCTCCTCCTCCTCCTCCTCTTCTTTTTTAAGTCAGGGTTTCTCTGTGTAGCCCTGGCTGTCCTGGAACTCACTCTGTAGACCAGGCTGGCCTTGAACTCAGAGATCTACCTGCCTCTGTCTTTCAAGTGCCACCACTGCCCTGCTAATTGTGTGTTTTCTTAATGATTGATGCTTGGTCTCATTAATCTTCCTACAGAACTTTCACTCTGCTAAGATGCTGCTAGTTACAGGGGGGATCTGGACGTGTGTAGGTACAGGCTAGGTGTGGCGTATGGACACATGTGTGTGCTTGTGGAAGAAGAGAGGATGAAGTAGAGTGTGCTGTTCTGTCGCTCCCTGCCCTCTTCCCTTGGTTCGGGGTCTCACTGACCCTGGAGCTACACTGACATCCAACAAGCCCTAGCCATCCTCCTGTCTCTGGCCAGCTCTCCTGGTGACATAAGGGTTAGAGGTGCATGCATGCCTGGTTGTCCTAGTTAGATTTCTATTGCTGTGATAAAAACACTGACCAAAGCACTCGGAAGGCAGAGGCAGGCGGATTTTTGAGTTCGAGGCCAGCCTGGTCTACAGAGTGAGTTCCAGGACAGCCAGGGCTATACAGAGAAACCCTGTCTCGAAAAACCAAAAAAATAAAAATAAAAAAAATAAAATAAAGCAAGAAAACACTGACCAAAAGCAACTTGGGAATGAAATACTTTATTTCAGATTTACAGCTTCCAGTCTATCATAAAACAAAAGGCAGGAATTCAAGAGAGCAACCTGAAGGGTGGAACTGAAGCTGAGACTGTAGAGGAATGTTACCGGCTTGCTCCCCAGGCCTTGTTCAGCCTGTTTTCTTACACAACATTGAGCCACTTGCCCAGGGGTGGCAGCACCCACATTGGCTGAACTCTCCCACATCAATCATTAGTCAAAATAATGCCCCCAGGATTGCCTAGAGCCTAATCTGATGGAAGTGTTTTCTCATGAGTGAGGTTCCTTATCCCCAGACGATCCTACCTTGTATCAAGTTGGCAAGAAAACTAACCACACCTGGTTTTTTATATGGGATCTGATCATAGATCTGTGTTTTTGTAGGAAGCTCTATGCCCTACTAAGAAATCTCTCTGGCTCTATAGATTGAGATTTTGCTCTCAGGTTTCTAAATGTTTGGCGAGCAGGACTCAGAAACCTTCGATGTAGGCCTGTTTGTCTGGAGGCTGTGCCAATTTTTAGCCTCCCAGTAGCCTAGAATATGCTGGATATTCTTTTCCTGGCTGCTTCCTCCATCTCCCTAGCCTCTGCAAGTTTCCCAGGGCTGAGGCCTCTGACCTTCCTGTCCTCTATCATTGCTCAGTCCCACAGGTCACCTTCCCCAGTCTTCTGCTCATTCTCTGCAAACCTGCCTGCACACCATCTCTACTTGGATGTCAGGTAGATATGATTCAGGTTTAGTGTACCCCATACTTCCAGTCTACCCTTTCCTTAAGAGGCACACTTTCTCCCTGTCTTCCCTCAGCTGCTCCACCACAGACCTTGAAGTTCTCTTGATTTCCATCGTTTCCCCATTTTGCCTCTACTATATCAATAAAACCCTTTGGTGCTTCCTTCGCAATGGCTTCAGGGGGTTGGAGAGATAGCTCAGAAATTACAAGCACTTGCTACTCTTCTAAAGGACTGAAGTTTAGTGCCTAGCACCCACGTTTGATGGCTCACAACTGCCTACAACTCCAGCGTCAAGGGATCTGGCCTCTGTCCTGGCCTCGCTGGGCATCCACACACAGGTGGCATACACAGCAAGGTGTATATGGTGGGGGAGACACAAACACCTTCAAAATCCTAGTATTCTAATCTGCTACTGTACCCTGTCTCTCAGTGCTCCATTGGCTTCTGGTAGCTCCTGAGTGGTGCTTGGTTCAGCCTTATACCAATTGTTTTCCCTAAGACAAAATGCCATATTCTGTCTAACTACTGCCGATTGTCTGAGGCTTGGCTCCTGGCCCTCCGTCCTTCACTCCCTCAGCCTCAGCCACACAGGGCTGGCTGTAGACTGCACAGACCCAGCAGGTTCCTGTCCCAAGGCCTCTGCACTCTCTTCCAGGGTCTTCACATGGTTGTGAAAACCCTTGGATACTTAGGCTGATCACCCTGGGCTTGCGGGTCTATAGAGATCCCTTCTTAGCAAGGATAGTTAGAAAGCATCCCTCTCCTGTCGTCAGCCTTGCTCATGCCCTATCTCTTCTGCTTGACTCTGTTCCCTGTTTGCACATGCTGCCATGTGTATATGTGTGTGTGCATGTGTGTGTGTGTGTGTGTGTGTGTGTATGTGTGTGTGCGTGTGCATGTGTGTGTGTCCATTCCTAACAAGGAGAAGATAAGTTACGTGAAGCTAGGCTTTTGTTTTGTTCACTGCCCAGTGGCAGGAGGTAGGAGACAGTTGGTGACTGAATCAGTGATGAGGAGGAAATGCCATATAATCTAACAGGAAGTCCCTGGCTATTAGTGCCTGTAAAGATTGGAATCAAATGGCCGTTGTAGACTATTTAATACCATTCACTGTAACCTTTCTGTTACCACTCCAGATTAATAACAGGCATTACTAAGGCGAGGGTAGTGTGCATGTTTATTGTGTTGGGTTTTGACCATTGGATCAAAATACCAGAAGTTTTACGTCTCTGGCCATTACATATCCTCATCTATGATAATAATCTCTCCAGATTGATAAAGCTTATTTCCATTGTTTAAGTAACCACTACTAAGAAAATTTGTCCTTTGGACAACATTGGAACATTAAAAGCTGATCAAGTCAGAGCTTGGCCCTTTCCCATAGTTCATTCTGTGGGAAACAGTGCTCCCTAATTTAATAAAAAATAAGATTCCAAATTAGTCTTTATGCATTTATGAATCCACACACAAAATTGGAGTCACCAAAGGATACCACATCTGTTCCCTGCCCAAAGGGGAGATTCTACTTTGCCTAGAATCAGAGATTTGATGCCCTGAGGTGCTTTGTTAATACAAACTTCACCCATTGGGGTTTGCCTTTCCCAGTTAATCACTACTGCACAGAGCAGCGTTAAACTAAGTCAGCAGTGCTAGCTCTTGGCATCGTCACTGCCCTCAACAATGAAAACCCAGGGTCTCGGGTAATGAGCCAAATGACCTTTGCCTCCCCCATTTCTAGAGCATTGGAGAGAATAAAAATATGCAGGATTTAGGCAAATATGCAGGGTACGTGGGTCTGAAGAGATTGTAAAGACTTCAGTTAACATAAAATAAACAAAAGCAAACCAAAGCAGGCATTATAAAAGAAGCAACATGAAATCTTAGCCATTTAGAACAAAGCACTGGCAAAGGATGTTTAACAAACATTGATGCTCACATACCAAGCATGAAGCGTCGATTCTCACTGCCCCAGATCGGAGGATGTCAAAGATCACGCGAATGTCACATCAAATATAAATCTCAAATGCTTGCTACCCCCTCGGAATCCCTTCACAGCATTCTGTCTGTCATCCCTTTCCTGGTTGTGGCCCAGCCTGCCTAGTGGCTTGTCATCCTCTCCTTCCTAAGCTCTCTTCTTTCCTTCAGTTTCGGCCCCTTTCTCCCAAAGAGCCCTTGTCTAGAAGGCTTAAGTTCTCCATCCCCATACTAAGACGTTTCCAATAAAGCTGTGGAAGACATTTCTGCCCTGCCTTCCTTCTAGGATACAGTGGGCATCCTTGCCATTGAGCCTCATCTGGATTCACCCCTGACATCTGAGCCGTGGGACCAAGTGCCCCCAGAGGACAGAAGTGCTCACACTTGCCTTTGTCTGTGCAGTGCAGAGAAGTGACTATCTCAGGAAGCCCGCCCAGGTGCCATCAGTTACCATCTTGCATCCCCTCACCCCTCCCAGGCCTGTGGTGATGGTGTCTTCCATCACTCCAGTATCAGATATAGATGTCTGGCCTTCACATAGGCTAGGCCAACAACATTGTACCGACAATTACCTTCAGCCCTCAGACGCCTTTACCTTGCCTTAGACCAGTCCCACCTATGAGACATCAGATTAGCTCAGTGAAAACTAGAAATCAGAAGTAACCCGGTGAGTTCCTTCATCTCTTGGGTGTTTGCCTTGACACAGGTGAAGTTTGTTATAATTCCAGTGACAGATTTCAGCTATCCACTATGTATATATAGTAATTAAAGAGATAGCCAGATTGAGTGAGCCATATGTCCTTTCAGAACCAGTACCAGGAAACACCAAGTCTGGAGCAACTGGAAAATTGTGGCATCGTCATCTTGAGTTTGGTAGCATACTTTAGTCCCAGCTACTTGTCATGCTCCAGGGAGGCAGATCTCTTGAACCCAGAAATTCTCAGACCAGCCTGAACAATAGAGATAGCCTATCTCAATAAAATAAAGTAAAATTTTAAAATCCCTAAACAAAAGAGTTTTTCTCTAGGTTTTCCTAAGAGATACCAACAAGCCGGTAGTTATGACAGTCATGGGGCTCTACAGTTAGTTCTTCAAGAAAGACTAGTAGGCAGCTGAGGAGTTGACTCAGTAAGTAAAGCACTTGCTATACAATATGAGGACCCAAGTTCAAATCCCCAGAAACCACCTAAATGGCAGTGCATGCCTGTAATCCTAGGGCTTCCTGGCCAGCCAGGGTAGCTGCAACAGCAAATAATAGGCATCATCTCCAGCTGTAAGCAGTCGAGGAAGAAAAGCAACCCTGACCCCTGGCAGGAGAGCACATGCCACACATGGGTGCATACTACATACACACACAAATAAGAGAATTAAGAAGAAGGTCTATTACATTTGGTACACTTCCATGAAAGTCACAGACTTAAACTTAGTCCTTGATCATTACAGATATGGGAATGGACAAGTCTTTAAAAAATAAACAGCAGGACATAATTCAGGAGATTTGATTCTTCCAGAAGCCTCAGTGTTTTTAGGGTCCTGGTTACCAAACCATTCTTTTCTCTAGGTCATAAATAATCATTACCAAGAAATGTCTGAGCTTTTCTTCATTGAACAAGGACATTTTAAGCACTCAAATGCAACTGCACAGTTTCTACTAAGCCTGGTGGGCTGCTCCTCGTTTAAACACCATAACCATTTGGTAATCTCTTGGTCAGCCGCAGTGCTTTGTGGGAAAACTTAGAGCTTTTAATATGCTGTCATTTAGTTATTCCTTTACAGGAATAACTTGTCCTGGTTTTGTTGTGAAGATTTTTAGTGTTCTTGATTATGTATGTGCATGTTTGTCTGAGTGTGGCTCTGTGTGTGTGCACGCAGTGCTTGCTGAAGCCAAAAAAAAAAAAAAAAAAAAAAAAATTACTGGCTCCCTGGGAGTTACAGGGGAGCTGCCTGCCATGGGTGCTGCAAAGTCAAGTCTGGTCCTCAGCAAAAGCAGCACGTGCTCTCCAGCCCATGTGTAGTTTTCACTGAAGGTTTTCTCTGTTTATTCCCACTTAACTGCCTGGCTTCTTGGCTTTCAAGGTATTACCTTTAGTCTCTACAGCTGCTTTCTGTCGAGCAGTGGTGTTGTCCCAAGATGTCACTTGATAGTTTTCTTACACATTCTCCGCTGACAGAATGTGTTCAGTGAAGGTCAAATAAACTCGAGTAAGGCGGGCCACAGATCCTTGAGCTTTGTGATTCTCTACCAGCCCTAGCAGAAGTGAGCTTTGTGGCTTTCCACTCCCTTCCACACCCATGAATTCATGATGTCATTCTCAGTGGAGCTGGCTCAAGGCTGGGGAATCAAGCAGAGTTGAATATACATTTTTGTACACAGCCTTTATAATTCGGACATTTGCAGTTTAGAAATTGTTCCCTCTTAGCTTTAGAATTAGCAATGGATGATGTATAATAATAGTATATGCTCATGAAAAGTTGGATCTTTGCAAGCTCATCCTGCACATCCCATATTCGTGCCATATAAAATTATTCAGCCTCAGAAATTCTGCCCTTGTATTTTGAGGGTATTAAGGAATATGTCTTCATTTGCACCTTTGTGTCAAAAATGGTGCCACCAGCAATTTGCTTTTCAGCCTTTGATGCAAAGAATGTTTTCATCAACAAAGTGCTAGACTTCAGCACAAAGAATGTTAATGTGTGCCCTCTGTGGCCAGCCCGGGGACAGCAGCCTCAAAGGGCTAGTGCAGGGAGGAGATTGCTTTGCAATGGAATTTTAAGTACTGACCTGTATGCATGAGATAATGATTCAGACCACAGGTTTGCAAGCCTGTGTCATGTTTACCCTTAGAAATATTTAGTGACTTTTATAAAAGTACTGGCAACATTTTCCTTCTAAATGAGGCCTGCCAGCACCAGAATTCTTATATAAACATCCATTGCTTTTAAATTTCTTTGTAGAATAGGAAACCATATTAGCCTTTAAGATGTATACTTAATGCAGTGTTGATAGCAATTGCTTACAGACAACAGAGCAAGGGTGGCCTTCTGGTTTATTGCCTAAAGCTAACAGGTCTGGCCCACTGTGTTCATATAGGTTGTTTGCATACTTTAAATAGAACCACAAGCTTTTAAATAGAATTCACAAGCTTTACAAAAATGTTTCCCTGGTTGCTGTTGTTTGGCTTTCAACCTAGTACTTCCTAAGGAGGAGGAAAACAAAGCCAGACTGCTCTAACAAAAGAATTGGAGAGGCTGCCTTGGCTTCTGGGCTGGTCCTGTCTTTGTGGCTCCAGCTCATCCAGCAGGTGTCACTGTCTGGCAGCAATGGGGCAGATTATGGCTCATCCAGGCAGCCTTGGGAAGAAGGTCATTTCCCAAATAAACTTTCAGGAAAGTCTTTGTTATAAGATTATGTGAGCATTCATTTTGGAGAAAAAAAAATCATTGCTACATTAAAAGATTCCCTTTTCCCTCTAGGGTTAAATTGTACATGCAAAAAGGAATAATTTTTGTAATCTAAAAATTGTGTCGTGTGTCAGAAACATTTACAGTGAATGGGGAATTGTGTCTGGAGGAACAAATTGCATGGAGCTTGTAAGAGCCATTTATTTATGAATTCGTTAACCAAATGTGGATGTCTATGTCTTCTCTACAGCCTCTAATGGCTACCACAGATAAGCCATAGCATTCATCTTCCTGGGGTATTAGCCTATATTGTCTACACCAATACTACTAATAGCTGCAGTATACTAAGAAGGCAGTTTATCATATGGGAATGGTGATGGTAGTCTAGGGTTGGAGCCTTTCTAGCCATGTAAGCCTCCTAACTTCCTTTGTAAGTTATGTTATCTATTGACTATCATATCATGGGGATTTTGTTTTGATTTGGTAATATGATACAAACAACCTGATGCCAGCAATCTTTGTCTGAAAAGTACTGGATAGTAAGGATTTCAGGCATGCTTAGCTGTATGTTCTCTGTTATTTGTCACCATTAGCAAACTCCATTCGTACTGCAGGATATAAATAAGCTTGGCTATGTCCCCACAAAATTTTCTTTACAAGAATAGGCAGTGAGCGAAATGTGTAGTGACTAAGTTGCCAGGCCAGGTAACCACGGTATTGAGGGTGCCGTCATGGTTACAGTTTCAGAATTCATACTTGGTGAGGTTTTGGAGAAATGGTCAAGTCTGTGCCATCCTCTTTGGCGTATTGATAAAAACCACAAACAGGGCTAGAAAGATGGCTCAGCAATTAAGACAGACCACTTACTGCTCCTGCAGAGGATCCACATTTGATTCCCAGCAATCACATGGTGGCTCACAACCCTTTGTAAATCCAGTTTCAGGGAAATACTGAAACCTCTTCTAGCCTCCATTAGCACCTATGTACATATAGTATACATACATAATACCGGTAGAACATTCATGCACATAAAAAGAAATCTTTAAAAAACAGTTTTAGTTAAAAAAAATAAATAAATAAACAACAAAACCCCAGCCAGGCCCTTCTCTGGGGACAACCCCCGATTCAATGCCATCAGGCCTCTCTGGAAGCTGGCCTCTGAGCAAGCATAAATCCGAGGGGAGCAGAGCTGACCAGGCCGTTTAGAGTCCTGTTGTGAAACTGTTTTCAGGTTGTGACCTGGAAATTGTGTGAGACAAGATCAGGCCCACTGATAAGGTTCAGATGCCATGTACAAGGCCCTTCCCCCAGTAGGGATGTCTGAAAGACTAACGGTGGAGTTGGGGTGACTCTTCTTAGTGTTGTAGCTGCCCATATCCTGGAAGTAACCCCAATTCCAACCAAGCTGGACTTGGGCGGAATGATTCCTGTGTTCTGGCTATCTGAGGTGCTTAGAGCTTTTTTCACATGTTTCCAGGAGACTGTATCTTCCACTCATGGATATTACCCACCTTACCATTTTCTTTTGTTCCAAAATATTGAACTGGTTTGACAAATAGATAATAATCCACTATTCATTTGTAGATTTCCAGAACTTTGACAGTGGTTGTTCTCTTTGGGAAATTGCAGACACCAATTCAGAGAAAGAAACACCAATCTCTCCAGACCCTGGGAAGGGAGCTAGAAGGAAAGAATGGCAGCCTCTCCTTGGCTTCCTTCAGCATCCAGGCTGATGGCTTTGTCAAGGAAGGAAGTCCAGAGCTGTATGACAACTAGCCCTGACAACTCACTCTTAAACTTTGTTAGGAAGATAAAACATTATTAAGAAATTAAGTTCAATTATTAGTTTACACTCTCCTTGGAGGCTATGTTTCATATATAGCCTCCTTGATTTATAGCTATGCATAATCAAATAATTATATGAAGCTTTTAATGTCTCTACCTTTAAACAAGGAACTCATGTGTATCTTTAATAAGCTAGCTTAATGACTATAATCTATTGTTGACCTTTCAGATCATCCTGTAGTCAGTTTTAAATATGGCTGAATGGAAGTGTTTAGCACAGACAGTGTGCATTGAATCTTGACTCTGTACAACACTAAAACTCATTAACTGCATTTTTCACTTGCTGTAACCCTTAATTAGTGCTTGTTTTAATTATGACCAGGTGGTATTGGCTTATATACACTGCTAAGCTAGATTCTCTACTAGTATAGATGGCTGGAGCGAGAGTAGAGCCACTTTGCATTCATATGTATAATTGGGTAAGAAAGGCAAGAAGTAGAAAGAACACTATTGGATAGTTAAAAAAAACCAAAAAAACAAAATACAAAAAACCGTAAAGCACATATCTAGGGTAGGGTGCATACCATAATTTCCAGGGCCTGTAGAAGAGTTAGAATTTATTTCAAGAGTTGAGTCCTATTCCCAGTGGGAGATGCTTACCAGAGAAGTCTTGGTGTGATGTGAGTATATAGAAGAATATGTTGTCAGGTTTATGAGACACAAAATCAAGACCCAGAGCACTGACAGGTTTTTTTAAAATATATTTTCTATATATGGAAAATATTGTAGCATGGAGAGTTCCTGAATACTCTTTGCCCAGCTTCCCCGTGTGTGATATCCGCACATGTCCATAGAACACGTGTGGACACTAGAGTTCACCTCAGCTCATTATTATTGACTGGAATAAAGCCCTCATTCACGTTACACAGGTTTTTTGGTACATCCCTTATCTGTCCCAGGGTCCCATATCTTGTTATGCCATCACATTTCTGGGTCCTGTAATATGTCTATTGTAGTTTCTTTTTGAACCTTATAATGAGTATTGTTTACCTTGAAGAATAGTTTTCAATTTGGCTCTTAGGGTGTATCTTCAAATTAGATTGAGGTTGTACATTATGTGGAAGGAGATACGGGTGATGTTTGCAGCTAGGGACACATGATGTCATACTGACCTTATCCCTGGGCTAAGGTGGTACCTATAGGACTCTGTACTGTAAGTTTAGCTGCTTTTCCCTTCATAAATGTTAAATACTTTGAAATGATGCATACCCTGTTTATTTAATGCAGGTCTTATCAGTGCTATTACCATGGTGTATCATTAACTGAACTTTTCTATGGAGTTAACTTTCTTTATTCTCCTACTTGTATCTGTGGACTCAGAATGCACTTATCCCGAAAGGCATCCCCAGGTCCTGTGGTTAATCAGTGCCTCGCTCAGGTTCTAGCACTGGCTAGAGACAGTCAGAGCCCTTCAGGTCTGATCCAGTCAATCATCTTCCAAGCAGTTCCTTTCTTTGAGATCTTCCTCCAAGAGGTTCTAGCTCCAGAGTTATGCATTTCTCCAAAAACTCTGGTCCTTTTTGCTGGAGAATAGAACTTAGAAACTAAGACAACATGGCTGCTGGCTGGTGTGCTCATTGCTGTTGACTGCCACGTCTTTGTGCATCAAGTATTAGGTTGAATTAGGCTTGCTGGCACCATTTACCCTTGCTTTTTCTGTTTCTTTCCTTTTGACCTTCTTTCTGCACAATGAGAATCCAGGGCTACCTCTTTAAGTGGCCTCATCTACAGTTGGCCACATCGGTTACTCTAGCATGCATAGACTAGCTTCAGAGGTCCTCCCCCACACCCAGTGAGACAGACTTGCAAGCACAGTTCAGTGTGTGCCCTGCTTCTAGCAATCAGGCTTCCCAGTGTAAGTCAGGGTGTCTCTGGGGTTTATTTGTCCTGCTCATGTGGTTACGGAGTTGTCTTCTTAATTCTGTATTGAGCCCACCCCAGATCCTGTTTGATTGGTTTCATTTATATGTAAGCCATCTTTCCCTGTGTAGTACTATGAATTTTAGCAAATGTATAGAATTATGTGTCTATATGCCCAGTTCTATCACCTGCAGAGCCCGTGGACCACTTCATTCAACCCATTGCAGCCACTCACCTAGCTTCCTTTCCAGAATGTCATGGGGAAAGCAGCATAAAATATGTACTCTTGGAGTCCGGAGGGATGGCACAGTGGTTAAGAGCCCATGCTGTGCTGCCAAAGGAGCCAAGTTTAGTTTCCAGCACTTATGTGGGTTTGGGGGCTCACAACTACCCGTAATTCCAGCTCCAGTGGGACCCAAAGTTTCTGGTCTGCAGGTATGCACTATTCTGTGTACATATACATAATTAAAATTAAATCTTAAATTATGTGGGTTCTGTGGGTCTTACCTCTGTCACTTAATGAGGCATGAAGGTCCACAACACTGTTGGTGTTTCACTCTCTTTTTGCTACCAAGTAGTATTCCATCAAAGATGCAAGCTGCACCTCATTACCCACCAGCCTATTAAAAGATAACTGGGTTGCTTCCAGTTTGGGGAGATTATACTACAAACACTTTCATGTGACTGCAAGTTGGCGTTAGAGACCTAGAAGTCATAGAGGAAGTCCAGTTTGGGTTTGGAAGGAACAACCACACCTTTGCCATTACCCACCATTCTCCGGCACTGGTAGAACTTTTGCATTTCTCCTATTTTTGAAAGTTATTTTCAATGGGCATAGAATCTGAGTATGTCAGTTTGCTTAATTGTGTTATTTCAGTATTTCTCATGGTTAGCATTTTATTTTTAGTTTTACTTTTCAATTTTTTTTTAATGGTTACTAAGGATTGAATCCAGGTCCTGTCACGCTTTCTTGCTAGGCAAGCACTTTACCACTGAGCTATATCCTTTTGTTTTGTTTGTGAGTTAGGGCTTTCTTCTGTTTGCCAGGCTGGTTTCAAACCTCATAATTGGTGGGGATTAGCGGTATGTACTACCAGCCCCAGTTTTATAACAGTTGCTACTTATGCTGTAGTTTCTATCTCTCCACTAAAACTTCCATCAGACATTGCATGTTATCCATCTTTCCCAGTTAAAGCTTTGGATATTTTACCATCATTACTTGAAGTTCTCTCATCAGTTTATAAGTCGGAGTCACATCTATCCGACTAGTCCTCAAGGTTGCTTTGTCTCTTTAGAGTGTTTGTTTGGAGGTTGCTTTTTTGTATCCCTTGTCATTTTATGTTCATGGTTGGACATCTTCTGTTACATGGAGAAGTTGTGTAAGTCATTTTCTTGCATGGAATGGACATGCCCTTCTGGCTGTGCCATTGATGTCAAGCAGGCACAAGATTGCCCAGGATTAACTCTGGCTGCAGTCTGTCCTCACTGCACAGAGGTTTCATGTTTCATGTTCCTCTAAAGATATCTGTACTTTAGGTGGGGGTTGGGTTACAAGAATGTTGTCTGTTGAGTGTTTCAATTGAAGGTTTCCTTTGGGGCTGTGATTTAGGAAGTCTCTGCTCTGGACCTTTTTGCCTTTCCCTGACTTGGGAACTGTCTTTCAGAGCTCCTTAACTTGGCATTGGATGTAAGAACAGAAAGTAGCGCACACTTCTGTTCTCACTGGGCTCCATACATGTGTGGTGTTCTTGGCTTCCTGCGCTCTCGTTGTTCAGATTCCCTACCCTTCCCCAGGTTCAGCCATAGTCCTGTTCCTCCCACAAGGAGTCAAGTTCCATGTCCCCACTGCAGTGAATGTCACTTGCATGTGAAAGTATCAGTGCTTGTCACCTCACCTTGATAGGACAGTCTTTTGTTTCTACAGTTGAAATGGGGTCGGGGGAGGTCCAAGTGAAGCTCCTTGCCTCACCTGTGAGGCTGCTGCTCCTCTCCCAGATTGGGACCACAGTGAACACTTACCATTCAACAATGGGCTTCATGCATAGGCACCTGCAGAGCCCCAGACACCGGCTGCAAACAGCTTAGGTTCTGTCAACCATGTTTGATGAAATCCTCTGGCCAATATTCTGTTACTGCTGTCTCTAATGACATAGTCTTCTCTGTGTCCTTGCAGACACTATCTTGCCTTAGATTCAGGCTATTGATTGTCCTACATTTCAGTTCTTTGCTGAGTTGTGGGAAAGTCATCCATGGAAAGTTAGGCCTACTCTTGGTTTTATAGAGCAATAGTTTTCGGGGTAAAGTAGAAACCAGACTAGCTAGCCTTTGCAGGAAGCCAGCGTTTGATGAAGCATTTGCTCTTCAGTAGCCTCTTCTGGCCATCCAGTTCCTTGTTGTCTTTTCTGTTTCCCCATTTTCTGAGGTACCCAGAGGTCCCAGGTACTTACCCAGAAATCACTCACTGTAACATGGGCCCTGAGTGGGACTCAATGAATTACTGTTTTGTTTTACAGCATAGTAGTAGGACCTTGAAAATAAAAAAGAAATATATGTGCATGTTTTATCCTTGACTTCCTTAATTATAAAAACAGCACATATCTATGATTAAATAAACCTTCCATTCCCTAGAAATCACCCTCCAATATTTTGGTACATAGTTCCTATAAGACTTTTTTTTCTGTAAGATTTTATTTTTGTAAGAATATATTTTTGCCACATAGAATAATATTGAAATAAATAAATGCTTGGGAAGTCTAATAAAAATACCTATTGCATATTTCTGTTTCTATTTTCTTTTGTTTTTCAAAAACTAGAGTGGGCTCCTTGTCCATGGCTAATACTTCCCAAGAATCCAGTGAATACCTGCAACTTTAGCTAGTCCAGCATGCTGGTTTTTATTGGACTTAATAAAGAGTTAGCAATAATAATGCATAGATTGGAAGAGATACAGAAATATACTGTAATAATGAAAATTATGTGGCATGTGTCTCTGGTATTTTCTGCACTGTGGCACAGTGATGCCTTCGAAGCCCTAGGGCTGAGATGAAATGAGATGAACCATGTGGACCATACTTGCATAGCCTTACACATTACAGTGACACAGCGGCCGGCAGTACTCGATGCTCTGAATAGCCTGTTCCCCAGTCAAGCTACTGAGTGATTAGCAGGCAGGCCTTTGTTCTTCACTGGTAAAGGGCTGATCCATGTTCCAAGCGGGACAGAGCAAGGTGGGCACCATCTTCTCCCACTACTCAGAGCTGTGCATAGGATATAACATTACTTTTGGCATCCTCTGCTTAATTTTTTTTTTTGGGGGGGGGGCAAAGTCCACTGAAGCCAGTATCATCATTTAATAAGAATTTGAAATGTATCACATACAACTGAGCCATATATGGTCTGATAGCCAAGTGGGTTGTTGACAAAGAACTATTGTAGATATTTTCCCACCCCTCTTAAGGACTAGCTGTCTGCTTTGTATGATTTTAAATAGTAAAGTGTTTTAAACTAAGTTCCACATAAATACATGAGAATTTTGACACTGTCACTCGAATCATCTTGAATAGTTCTTGAAAAGTGATGTTAGTATTAATGACTTAGATAATACTCCATTTTTGTAAGCAATGGGTCAAGTCTTATAGTAACAAGAAGAAACATCAGTGATTTTTGAAAAGGGGAGATCATGGTGGTGGCTTAGTGTGTCAAGTGTTTGCTGCACAAACAGAGAATTGAATTAGATCCCCCAAAACCAATGTAAAAAGCTGTGCAGAATAACATATGCCTCTGGCCACAGCTGTGGGAAGTAGACATAGGCAGATTTTCCAGAGGTTCCCTAGTAAGACTAATCTAGATTAAACAAGTCTCAAGTTCAGTGAGAGACCCTGTCTCAAAAAACAACCTGGAGAAATGATTGAGGAAGACCCTTTCTGTCAGCCTTTGGCTTCCATGTGCGCCTGCATAGGTGATACATACCGCTGGAGGATGGGGGTAAGGCCTTAAATATCAAACGAGCATGGTTACTGTTCCACAGCAATTGAAATGTTTCCAGTACACTTCAAATGTAAATTATTTTACTAACAAATCAAATACCGCAAAGTGTGAGTGTGTTAATTTCATAATAAAAGGAAGATAATAAGTATATAAACTAACAACATGACCATTCCATGGCCATAAATGAATTATTTTTATTGTAGATACGAAAGAACAGCCAGAGGCATCTGGAAGAGTCCAGAGCAGAGAGAGTGGTAGATTGAATATGACCAGTAGATTGGGCCTGGGCATGAGAGAAGCAGGAACAGAGGGATGTGGGGAACATAGAGCGAGAGCAAGAATGGGGGAGAGGCATAGATGGAGACAGAGTGATGAGCCTGTTGAAAATCGCAATATTGTAAAGCGAGCAAGTCACTGGGGGACAGAAGCCCATGGGCTGAGTTTGGGGTATGGGAGGAGGTAAGAAGAGCTAGGATGGACTTTGAAATGTACAACAGGTAGTGTGATACTTGCACCTAGGGGCCAGCATTGCTATGGCATGCTAATAGGTACCATGGATAGCCATTTGTCCCCCTGCCTTTTGGACTTTGGGGAGATGGAGTATCCTGTGGACCTGACAATAGGAAAATAAAGTTGTTTTTGTCAAATTTAAGAGTTTTTTTCAAATATAATACTTGAGGCTTTATTCCTTGTCTTTACCTCTCACTGTGCTTGTGCCTTTCTCTTTGAAGGCTCATTTCCTGTGCCTCCCTGCCACCCCCATTGTGGCACTTCCCCTCATGTCCTTGTCTGGGCCCCTGCCACTTGACTGGTTGCTTTTCTGTGTCACTCTTCTGATGTGTGCTTTGGGTGGCCATCTTCTATATGCTGCACAGTACTGCCAAGCTTCTAAAACTGAAGGTGTTTGTGTAATTGTAGAACATTCTGTAACAAATCCTTTTGATTGTCATATTAGATGAAAAGCAAAGATTCGGTTGTGAGCGGTCTGGATATGATCTTGAAGAGTCTGATGGCCCAGATGAGGATGATAATGACAATGAGGAGGACGATGATGACAGCCAGGCAGAGTCTGGCCTCTCAGCAGCACCCTCAGTCACAGCGAGCCCACAGCATCTCCCATCCAGAGGTGGCCTTCAGGACCCTGGGAGTGTAGAGGAGGATCTTAGAGTCTCCAGCTGCTTCTCAGGGGCACACACAGACCCAATGGACATTCTACCTAGAGCATTACTCACCAAGATGACTGTTCTGAGCACAGTACAGATTGATCCTAACAGGACAGACTTAACAGCAAAGACCAGGCTGAGTACTGGAAAAGATGAGCATGAACTGGCTCCTCCTGTAGACACTCCCAGGTCCCCAGAAGTTACCCCCAGGTCTCCTGGCCATCAGATGTCTGTGCATTACTCTGAATCTGATGCTCTGAGAAGCCCTGCAGCTGGAAACACTGCTGCTTCGATACAGGTAGATGAATGTTTGGGAGTGGGGGTGGGGGGGTCTTTGGTTTTTGTTTTCTCTTCTTATTCCATAAGGAAAACCTAATAGATTAAAGAAAATCATTTATGACTATGAGTGTGTACCTTCTTGTTGTTAGTTGGTGACAGAATTTGTTTATGTCTGTTAAAGCCTTGTGAATTATCTTGACAAAAATCCATAGTATAGTATAACCTGTGGTGCCTCTTTAAAAACTATACTCCTTTAACATGTGCGTTTTTCTAATCACAATGAAGTCTGTATCTACCAGTGTTAAATCCACTTCCCGAGACGTGAGGATCCAGTGGTTGACTCTTGCTTTTCCACTAATGTGGATATGAGGCATTTGCAGCACATTTTCCAAATGCTGTGCTTTGCTAGTGGGCTTCAGGACAAAATGAGTGGGGCCCAAAAATGATTCAAGATTTCATGTTTGCATGAGCACACTGCTAGCATAGCTTGGGAAAATTTCCTTCCAGGGGGAGCTCAGTGCCAGACACCCAGCTGCAGAGAAGGATAAGAAGTTTACTGCATGCTTTTCCCTGGCTGCCTCCTAACCAACAAATAATTTTGTCTCTCACTGACAGTTCTTTCCCTTCTCCTATGTGTTGAATAAGGCAGTAGGGTTTATTTCTTAATGGGAAAAGATGTGTGCCACTGGAGAAAAATAAAAGCTTAGAATTTTACATACTAATCTAAACTTAATTTTTCAGTTTAATATAGAAATTAAATTATAAGGTGAACTAATGCAGCCCCCTAACATATATGGAAATGCATGTATATGCAAAAAAAAAAAGCTAGTATGTACATAAAATTTCATGGATGAAAGGGAGGACAGGCAAAATTCATTCCTCCCAACATTTTTTAAAATACTGTTCAGCTGTGTTCTAAGCTGCTGTGTCAGCATCTTCGATAAGGTAGTTATATAACGACCAATGCCTGAAAATCCAGTCTTCAGTAGACATCCACTTACCACTGGGTTAGCAATTAATGAACAACTACAGACCTCTGTCTTAATAACAGCTCTTCATTTCAAAAATGAATTAGATTTTGGTTAATTTTTTCCCAGTTGAGTTGACCCAGCTAATTAATATGGCATTTCTCAACATCTCCTAGTCTCTAAAATAAAGCGGTGCAGGTGGTGCCTGAAAAATATCATCAGCATAAAAGCAGAGTCATGCTCATCTATCAGTATAAAATGATGATGCCTAGGAAACTGGTTTGCAGATTGCAAAATACTATACAAATTTTTTTTCTGATATTGGTAGTAGGAAAGATATTTAAAATGAAGTTATTTTTGTTGCTGAAAATTTCTAAAAAAAAAAAAAAAACAAAGCAAATTTGTTAGCCAACAAATGTCAAATACAAATATACACTGGGAACACATTGAAAACAGATTAACACTAATATCTTAGTGGTGATGAAGGAGCCTCTGCTATCTGGCTCATTGTCTCCTGTCTTTTAGGATTCATCATCTGTGGGACTGCCTCCTGCTGTAGCCCAGCTCAACCCTCAGCCGGCAGCCAGGATTTCTTCCTCAGTCTCACCTCGCCCTGACAGTCAAGAACCGAAGCAGCAACCGCCTCCAGTCTTGCCTTCCCCTCAGACTCATCTGTTCAGCCATCTCCCCTTGCACTCCCAGCAGCAATCAAGGACCCCATACAACATGGTTCCTGTAGGGGGTATCCATGTGGTGCCTGCCGGCCTCACCTACTCCACTTTTGTACCCATTCAGGCCGGGCCCATGCAACTGACCATCCCTGCTGTGAGTGTTATTCACAGAACCATGGGCTCCCCTGGGGATACCATCACTGAAGTTTCTGGCGCTACTAATCGCCCCACCGGAGTGGCTGAATTGAGCAGTGTTGTGCCATGTATTCCCATCGGCCAAATCCATGTGCCAGGCCTGCAGAACCTAAGCCCCCCAGCCTTGCAGTCGCTCACTTCCCTGGGAATGGAAACAGTCAATATCGTGGGCCTGGCCAACGCTACTGTGGGTCCGCAGGCGCACCCCCCAGGCCTGGCCCTCAACGCAGTGGGGCTCCAGGTTCTGGCCAACGCGCCTGCACAGAGCAGTCCCGCCCCACAGGCACACATGCCCGGTCTCCAAATCCTCAACATCGCCTTGCCCACCCTGATCCCCTCCGTTGGCCCGGTGGCTGTGGGCACCGCAGGGACTCCAGAGACTGCCACTTCCAACAGCAAAGCAACGGAGCCACAGACGCCCGCAGGCCAGGTACACAGTACCAAGCCTCCACAGGGGTCACCCGAAGGCCCTCAGGAAACCCCACAAACAGTGCCCGGTCCCTCAGCTGACCATACAAGGCCTGAATGCTCAAGCAAAATGGACACCAAGAAGGTGGCCTCTGCGAGTCACGTGTTGCCCGGGCGCTCCTCTGCGCAGGCGCAGCCGGCACCCACACAGGAAGCTTTACAGAAGGTTGCAGCTTCAGGCCCGCCATCTCTTCCCACAGACAGACCTGCTCCCAGGCCCCCAGTGACCCACAGGCAGCCCGTTGTGCACTTCAGCGATGTGAGCAGTGATGATGATGAGGACAGGCTTGTCATAGCAACCTAGTGGTTTGTTTTTTACTGATTTTTTTAATAACAGGTTTTTTTGAAAAACCCTTCTTTCCTTAAAGCACATTTTTTTCTGACGTAAACTCATGACTAATCTTTGTGCAATCATGAACTTTTGACCAATAATTGTTGTTTTGTGTTAGCTCCAGCCATTTTTGTACATGTTGTATAGACAATTGTGCCTTTTAGGAGTTTTATGTTTAGACTCTGTACAGATGGTTGAATATCTATATACATACAATGTTATATATGTATATGAAAACCAGGTAGTTGTGTTTAGTAGAAACTTGTCAAATAAATCAGATGATTAAATGATATGTTGCACTGTTAAATATAAATTTTTACGGCTGTGGGGCAGTTTCTGTGTATAACTTAGTATGTAAACCTCATATTTATTGTATTCATATTAGTCTTTGCAAAGGGATCTGTCATCGTGTAAGACAGTAACTGTACACTTCAGGCAGATTTTCTGTGTTATGAACTGTTTCAGTAAAATACTGTTCACAGACTTACTGGTGCTCAAGTCGTGCTGTCTTTACACCTCATTGGGAAAATTGCTCCTAGCTCTGTGCCTTCCACAGCTAGTCCTTAGTTTAGAGAGGCAAAGCTTCAGTGGCCTCCTTTCCCTGTGAAATTATGGCTAGAACCCAAAACTCAAGAGAGAAAGACAATTTTTTCCTTATTGTCAGATGTAGTTTTATAGCTATTTAATCGTTAGAAAATTGACTAGTTAAGAACATTTTCTATAAATGTATAAGACACATCCTGAAAAGAACAAAGTCCCTAAATATGGTTCTGGAAAATGTAAATTAAGTGAAAAAATATTCCCGAACTCCATGATCCTCCCTCCCAGGCCTCACCCTGCGTTCCTTAGCCAAGGCCTCTGGGTTTTTTTCAGGTCTGCTTTATACAGAGAGTTCTGTCTAGCACCAAATCCTAAAGGATCCAACAAGGCTTACAATGAGAAAAACCTAGATGTCTAGTTTAAGCGACCCTAGAAACGATTGCTTCTATCCTGAGAAACTCAGTCAGTCTGGAAGCTATCACATGGTTGGCTGACACACTTCTCACTGCAGCCATTTGCCTTATCTAAGGTTATTGCAGATGCTAGGTTTGTGTGGAGAATATTTTTATGTTGGAATTTGAATGCTTAGCACATTAAGTGTATCATGGGTTTCCGTGTTCCCTTCGTGAAGATGGCGAGTACTTGAAGTCAAAGAGATTGTTATAGGGAAGTATGAGAAGGCTTTGAAGACACCCTGTTAGCCACCCTGGGGATCATTTCTTTGGCTTTGAGAAAAGGCACCGGAACCCCACCCATCTGCCCTCTAATTAAGATTGCCAAGCTGTACTCCAGTGATGGCAGGCTCTGGGTCTGGAGTGCTGTGGACACGGGCACTTTTACTTACAGAAGTACATTTCTGCAGCTTAGGTCCTGAAGTTTCCACAGGTAGTGCAGACTTCCTTTCAAAAAATTCCTAGAAAACTCAACTTTAGGAATTCCACTGCTCTAACAATAGTTGAAAACAAGCTCATTTCCCAGTTTCTCACAGTCATTGGTTTAACTTCTTGTCATGACCTTGTATTCTACTTTTGCCCGGCATTTAAAGCAATATATAAGCAACACTACCCCCAATAAGGATGCTGTAGGTGAATCTATGAGTTCTCTAAACTCAAAAGTTATGCTCACAATTTTAGCACTGAACTTTTCCAAATGGTTTAAATAGAATATTATTAATTTGGAGGATTCCTACATTTAACCATAGCTTAAATCCTATTTTATATTTGATGTCCTTTTGGAAATGTAATAATGATCTAAGTATAAGCTAATCTTATTCTCTAGATGTTTCAAGATTCATCCCATTATGTATGTACCATTAATACTAGTGACTTTTTTAAAAAAGATTTATTTATTTATTATATGTAAGTACACTGTAGCTGTCTTCAGACACTTTTTCTTTTCACTCTGTCCCCACTTGCTCCGGCCCCCGCTTACTGTAGCTATCTCAGACACCCCAGAAGAGGGCATCAGATCTCATTATGGATGGTTGTGAGCCATCATGTGGTTGCTGGGATTTGAACTCACAACCTTCAGAAGAGTAGTTGACGCTCTTAACCACTGAGCCCTGCTAGTGACTTTCATAACGTGGCTTTTCAAGCATTTTCCTAATGCAGTTAGTCATCATCTTATTCAAATTAAGGTTTTAAAACTATAGCAAGGAAAGAAAGGGAAAAAAAGATGCATTTTCAAACTGCGTGGAGTTTGGATTTTCCCTGGCTAGTGATAAGCTGAATACTGGGTAGCAGCAGTGACGCCAGCTTCCAGTCAGCCTCGTGCTCCATCCTAGAGGTGGACAACAGTCATAGAGTTATGCTATGTTGCTGGCCTAGACTGCCCAGGAGGTTAGGTGCATGTAGTAAGTACATTTTTGATTCAACAGTGTTTCTAACTTTGGGCAGATTATCAGGATATAATTCCATCCTAGCTGAGTACCATCTTTGCCAGATACAAATTATTACTAAAACTGGAGCCACTATGATTTAAAGTAATTACATACACAAAATATGCAAGTGAATAGTTCATTTTGAGCAGTTTCTCCAGTTATCTTCCCCAGAGATCTGTCCACTTGATATTCCCAAATGTGGCTGATTCAGAAATGATGTCACAGAGCTGGTGACGTTGCATTAGACTTCGGTCCTTTTGTGTTTCCAGATAACTAGGATGCAATGACATAAAATCTATTAAATTATTGATCAAACTAACGGTGAAAAGAAGTTTGTGGGCTTTGAGATGAGTTCAGGGCCTAGCATGTATTAAGCCTTGGTCAGCGATTCTCAACCTGTGGGCTGGGACCCATTTGGCAAACTTCTAGTTCCAAAAAATATTTGAATTACAATTCATAACAATAGCAATATTACAGTTATGAAATAGCAACAAAAATAACTTTATGGTTATGGTCAGCACAACGTGAGGAACTCTTAAATGGTTGCAGCATTAGGAAGGTTGAGAACCGCTGCCCTAGGTTCATTCCCCAGCACTGCAAAAAATAAATTTAAAAACAATATGAATGTTAATCTCTTTTTCCATGTATCTACCACCAAGCCACTACCAGCAGTGTTAGGGAGAAAATACCTTAACTGAAGGCCATTCTTCTGGTTTTCACAAATGAATCTACCTATTAGGAAATTTTGTTATAAGTTAACATAAATCACGGGCATTCGTGTCACCTTGTTTTCATGCTCAAAACTTTGGCCATGGTGATAATTATTCCTTTCAGAATGATAATTAACTGACATTTAATGTAGTGATTTTTGTTCCTCATTTCTTTCTCTTTCTTTTTTTTAAATAACACAGCTCTGATTTTTTTTCCTTTCAAAGAAGTGGTGTAAATAACGCTTTTCTCATTCACCTCTGACCCGGATTTTAAATGATGGCACTTAACGGGGGTTAGAGAGCGTGCTAGGTGTTTTCTTTAAAGGTTGCCAAGAACATTTTCTTCTTTTAACAAATGCTCAGGTCAAGCTACACCATCTTCTTGGCATTTTTCCTTTTAGCCTTGAGTTTTTCCTCTAGTATTTAATTTTTGTAAGTATAGTTACTAATTCTTTGAAAATTTCATACAGTGCACTTTGCTCATCTTCCCAATCTCCTCCCCTTAACTCTTTTTTGTTTTGTTTTGTTTTGTTTATTTACGTCAAGATTAAGCAACATCAAAATGGTGATTTTCATTTCATTTAATAACTGTATAAAATTTTGGGGTAGCAAATCTTAAAACAAGAATCTTCTTTTAAAACAACTTCCTATGATTTTTGTCCTATTTAAAAGTTAAAGGTAATTATGACAAAGTTATTAAACATGTATTTATAATATTTTAATGACAATAACTTTTTACTGTTGTAAAACTGGAGAAAATGCATTTAAAGGAAGGATACTAAGATGTTTTCCTCTATAAGTCACATAATCTGAAAGCCACAAGGACTTATTTCCTGTAAGCATTAGGTTTCCTAGCTTTTCATACAAAGGTTGACCTATAGCCTCACCCATTCTGTGAGAAAGCATTGTGGACACATCTGCATGCATACCCACTCAGATGTTTTCCTGTTTTCTGAGTCAGGGTTGGACCTGAAGATTCTCAGGCTCTGAAAACTGAGTGGTGACCTAATTACCAACCAATTCCAACACTATACACGTTACACAAGAACATACACCTTCTAACCCAAAGTAGCACCTGCTTGAGTCATATAAACTAGAGAATCATATTAAGCCATATATATCATAGAAACCATAGACAATAACCATATGAGAGTTGAGACTTATGGTTATAAAATAATAAGTGATTTATGTGTGATGGGGACTTCTGTACTTTGAAGGATGTGTAAGATTTGAGACTTGAAAATAACCATGATGCCAAAGAATAGGACAAGAAGAGTCATAGAGACTAAGAAAAATGGAAGAGAGAAGAGTCACTCAGATGGTCAATAAATATTCATCACCAGCATTATAGAAAGTAAAAGTACTTTGAGAATGTGATTGTAATACAAATTAAATGACATCTACCCTTCAGGAGCTTGAAAAGTAAATAAGCAAAACAGTATCTTGCATGGTCTGAAGTGGTGCATGATGTAACCAAGTAGAAATTCAAATGAGGGAAATTCTGGCTGGACTCACCAGCAAATGCTTCAAGGAGGTGACATTAAACTTTGGCCATACGCAGACTTCGTTAAGCAGAGAGCACCTAACTTATTGGTAGGTGGGAAGAATAGCACAGATAGGAGAAACCTAAGGGAACCAGACATAAGACATAACCAGCCCCATCCCATTCGTGATCTCATTGGTTCCTCCTGATCAGGCTGGATCGCCGTAAGTCTTAAGCAAGGAAGCTGTGTCTCACAAACATGATGAAACCCAGCCTTGCTGGATTGAGCAGTACAGCAGCATTCTTTATATGTAAGCCACTTGTTTGGGATTCAGCAAGGCATCTGGCAAGGCTGTGATGACATTCTGGACAACAAAGGCTAGATCTAAGCTTGATTAGCACTCTGGGCTCCTCCACACAGAGTGCTCAGCAGGTCATTTTAGTGGAGAAAAGGGGGCACAGGCTTAGGAGCCTAACGACCTTCTTCCTCTCTTCTTCAGTGAGCTAATGTTTTATGGCACTAACAAGATAGCAGAAGTCGGGAGGAGAAGGAAGTCATACAGAGGAGAGTGGGGGACAAACAGGCTACCTTTTGCCAAGCTGGCCCCCAATACCCTTTCCTTGTATGTAGTAGACATGGTGAAATGACAGGAGATGTTTGTTAATGACACAGATAAATGTAGCTCATTGAGCAAAGTGAATCCATCGCCTGAAGAGATGGGCTGAATATGAGACCGAAGTTAACAGGAAACCAGAGCTTTGGCGTTTGGGTCGAAATTATGCCAATTTCCCAGTTTAGTATCTGCCCTTCTCCCTTCTCTAGCCCACCTGGCAAAATATAATCTTGGGGATAGTAAGAATTTGCTCTTTAGAGGGGCTGGGGATATGGTTCAGTAGATAAAGCACTTGGCACACAGCATGAAGACCACAGTTTGGATCCCCAGCACCCACAGAAAAGGTAGGCTGGAATGGTTGCTACCTATAATCTCAGAAGTTCAGAGGTGGAGACAAGGGCTCGGTCTCTGGTGCAAGTTGGTTAGCTGAACTAGGCAGAATCAGGGACAGCCAGGATAAGAGACCCTGCCTCAATAACTAGAGAGTGATTGAGGAAGACACCCAGCCTCAACCTCTGGCCTCCACACACAAGCACACACAGGTGCAGGTGTTCTTCAACGTGCACACCCACATACATGCAAGCAAACACGTAAGTGTACACAGATACTCAAAAAGAATTACATTTCAAAAATCAAGTCATATTCTTACACTAGCAAGATCACTCATACTAGATTTTTCTTTGGAGATTATATGTAGACTGCACCATTTGTAGACTAATAAACGTGCCACACACCAGGATGGTTGCAGTAAATACAAGGTGATGCTATCCCCAGTGTATGGTTGAGAAAGTTGCTCAAGGTTACAAAGTAGGCCGAATAGTGAGGCTGTCTGATATTTCCCATTGAATTCTGCTGATGTCCCAGTCCTTCTCTCTAGTGGTTGGGTTATAGTGTGTTCATTTCTAGGGGAATGTCTGTTAGTATGCAGAAAACATCCCGTTTAAATTTCCTTCAGAAATGACTCTGTCCAGGGCCACACATATTTGTGTAGATAACAGATGTTTTAGAACCTTTTCCTATGCTTTCTCTCATACTCCATAGACTAGGGTCCATAAAAATATTTAGTGATGAAACATTTAATTCAAATAGCAGGAGATAAAAGGGTAATCAAAAGTAACAATTCTAATCGAGCAGAGGACATTTAAATTCCTGCGTACATTAGGTTTCAATTATTAATCATTATAGAGCAAAATGTCTCTGTTACTTACCTGGTGATTATAAAACTTAGATGAAAAGGGAGAAGGATGAATGTGGATTAAGACTGTTTTGGTTCTAGGTGTGGCTGAAAACCAGCCTGGCTCTATTATAATAATATCCTAGTGTCCCTGAGTTTTCACCTTTCAGAAATATTTTCAAAAAGAAATGGAGCAAATTTTCAGTACTTAAGACAAGCATGGTTACTCAAATACGTGCGCCCTTGAGACAAGGCATCAAATTGTGCTTCTTTGAATGCGCTTATTTAACTACAATGAAAAGAAAGTAATCAGAGAATTTAGAGGGAATCAAAGATATTCATCACTTCTATTTAGGAAAGCAGCAAGAGAGAGAAAGAGGTAGCTGACAGTAAATGCTCTTCCTCACAATGAGCCAGTATGGTTATCACACAGCACTTAATCTGGCTTTTTTTCCCCTTTTATTTTGGGTTTTAAAAATGTAGAAGTGAATAAATGACCCTGTTTTAGTTGTCCATATATTTGTGGGCTAAAAACAAATATATCTTTCATGAAGGCCAATAGGCGTTAGCTACTCTTCATTCTTGCTGGAGACAAACCATCTTTTATTCATTTGTTTTAGTGACTTGAAAGACAGTATGTTTAGTTATTTACCCATGAATGTTGCCGAATGAGATCTAAGGAAGCCAGGCCCAATGGAAGACATCAGACTTTACATTCCTGGGGGTCAGTCATGGAAGGAAAAGCCAGCTTTGAGATCACTCAATTAGCCCAGCATGCTTAGTTTTCTTTGCTAATAGCAAGGCTTATTTCTGCCCGGTAGGGTCAAATGTTAAGACTGGTTTTGATTCGCCATTTGTAGTCTTTGACATATTTGGATTTAGTTATTTGGAGCATCTTCATCCGTTAGACAGAAAGGTATGCTCAGTTGCATTGGCATCCATATTCACTGGAAGAATTTTACAATTTCATGCAAACAGTCTAGTTATTAATAGCCACTCAGGCAATCGTAATTATTGATTCAAAAAAACCAAAGCATATTAGCTATACTGATGAGTGGTTAATATAACTCACATCATTTCATACTCTACAAAGGCTCAGACATTTTGCATTCATTTTGCTGATTACAAAAAACTCAAACATATTCTGTAGTATGAGGAGAAAATCATTTTAAAAAATTTACCAAAAAAAAAAAAAAAAAGAGGCTCAGTCACAAACCACTAAAAAAACACCTGTGTATTAAAGGCTGTAGAGCTAAATGTTTAATGCAATACTTTTCTTACCCTCGGCCTGAGTCGGAAATAGTGTAAAACATTCCGTGTAGGGTGCAGCAGGCTCCTTTGATGCTGAAGCAACCCTGAGGCCTCAGGTCAGACCTCTGAAGTCCCTTAAATGGAGATAACCATCAGACCCGACACAGGGACCCCAGGGACCTATCCCAGAAAAAAAAATGTTCTGTTTGTTTTGTTTTGTAACTAAACAAATTCCTTGAACCCTTTGTTTTCATTTTTCTAAATCCTTCAAAAAAGAAAAACAAAAAAACAAAAAAAACCATGGGGGCGGGGGAGGGAGGGGTTGAAAGACACAACGGATCCAGGCGTCAAAACATGTAGTTTCTGCTCTGGGTCCAGTTGTGTGTTCTTTAGGATCTCAGCTGAAGTTGATATGTCCATGGCAGGTGCTCATTATTGTCACCTAAGGCACTGAAAGCTTCTGTTGCTACTGTGTCATCTTAGCTATTTAGATACTGACCACTTCAGCATGAAGACGACACGCTGAATACATTTATAAATGATTTTCCGTGAGGTAGCGTATTCATGGTTTACAAATGAACAACTTACAATTTCTGCACATTTCCTCAATTCAGCCAGAATATAGAATCTAAATCAGCCTAGTTCAATCACTGCTCAAGGCTTAAGTGGCCATAGACTATATATTCTTGCTATACACCATCTCACGAACGCATGCTTTATGAAAACAAGTGAATTAAAAAAAAATCATTGAAGCACAGCATCATTAGTTATAGATAGGCTGTGGTTTATCTGTTCATCAAGCAAAAATAAGCATATACTCTGATTTATTTAAGTTTTGGATAACAGAAACCCAGTGTTGAAGAACAGACTGCCTAAATCCAGACTCCAGGTGGTTAGCCAACCAGCTAATTCCACCCAGCTCATTGTCCAAATGTTTTCCATGCCTCTGTTTTCTCATTTATCAGTCTGCAAAATAAATCCTTACAGTCCTTCCTTGAGACGGCTTTTGGGGGAATTAAACCATTAATATTATACATTAAACAAGTCTTAGGGCATAGTAATATGCAAATAAATGTTAGCACTGTAATAATGTTTATAATAGAACAGATACTAAGAAATACTCAGGAAGAATTTATCACCAGTGAAAGGCAACCATATCTTCATTTACACACACACACACACACACACACACACACACACACACACACACACACACACACACAGAGACTTTAAGATACTGTGCCTTACTCAAAATGTCTGCCTCAGTGTTTTACAGGAAAATCAGACAATTAGACTGCATTAGTTACTTTTCTGTTGCTGTGATAAAACACCATGCCCAGAAGCCACTTACAGAATGAAGAGAGTTTGGGAGTGGGAAGCTTTCAGTTCCAGAGGGATAGGAGCCCATTGTGGCAGAGAGGCACAGCAGCAATCACAGGCACGGGGGTGGGTGGTGGGCGCTGGGCGCAGCAGCTATGACGCTGGAAGGGACAATGAGCGCTCACATCCTCAAATGGAAACAAGGAACAGACACCAAACAGCCAGCCTCGAGTGAAGTCCTTCTTCCACCAAGGCTCCACAACTTCCCACAATGGCAGTGCCACCCACTGGGGAGTAAGTATTCCAGTAAGGGAGCCTATGGAGAACATTTGTCAAAGAAACCACCTCATAGACATTAAATGGTTAAAACCCGATAGTCATCCAGGGAACATATGTTCCTAAAAGTTTGAAAGAATGGAGTGCTGTGATGTATCCTCAGAGAGAAGGGCTTCATTAGGCAGAAGAGTGTGTGGGATTTGTGCAGCCGGTGATGTCAGAAGGCAGGATCTGTGCGTTTCTCTGGTGGGCTTTGTTTTTGACTGAAGCTAGCTGAGCCCTTACAGAGTCCAAGGCTTCCTGGAAACAGAAGCTGATGCAGAGCCTATAGAGGGGTGCTGCTTTACTGGCTTGTTAAGGCGTGCCCAGCCTGCTTTCTTATATCATCTAAGACAACCTGGTCAGGGGTGGCACCATCCACAGGAAGCTGGGCCCTGAATCATCAGTCAAGAAAATGACCTACAGATGTGCCTACATGGCCAGTCCTAAGGAGGCATTTCCTCCATTAAAGTTTCCTCTTCCCACAGGACCCTAGCCTGTGTCAAGGTGATAGAGAAACTATTCTACAGAGTTATTATCTCTAGCATTTGCTGTGGTGATAAAAAGCTAATTAGCTTGACACCATAGGACCCCAAGTTAACCAAAGGGCTTTCAGGTAAAAACAAAAATCATGAAGGCTCATGACCTCAAGTTGATCAACATGCAAAACTTTGGTACTATATAAAATGAGTATACCATTTAGAAGATAACTTGGGTTATGAAAAGATACTGTCTCAGATATCTGACAGAATTCTTATCTTAAACATATTTTATATCAGTTAAATGTCAAATGCTCCAATAGAAAAATGGTTTATTTTAAAAAAAAGAGAAACTATGCAATTCATAGCAGAAGAAAAATACAAATGGTCAAAAAATGGGTGAAAAACATGAATTTTAATGCAAATGAGGAGAATGGAGATTGAAGTGAGATTTAAAAGCCGACGTGTATCCCGTGTCATTGTGAGATCAGTGGAAGGAGCAGTATCTTCAGGTACATGGACAGAGGGAGGTCTTGGATGATGGAATCACTTGGAAAGATAATTTTGCACCATTCCTTAAAGTAAGATTCAAAGTGACTGTTCCTGGAACTCTGCTTCCCTATGTTAAGTCTAGAGGAATGCTTGCCATAGAGACTGCAAAGCCTGGCAGTGACACATACAACTCATAGTTCTATGTGTGTCCCGGGAGAGGCGCTAAGGATAACATTGATGTAGCTACTGTCTTATGAAGCATGTGACTATTATGCTTGTTTCTTATCCAAGTTGGGAAGAAACGAGTCGGCGCACAGAGACAAAAGTGTCAGCTTTGGTAAAGGATGGAGCAAATCGCTTGCATTCATGTGCTACTGTCCTTGCTGTGGCCTCCCTCCCATACTGCCCATCACTCTATCCTTCTTTACAAGCCCCACCCACTGCTATTCGACAATAAAGGAGTCCTGTTTTTATACAAATGCACAGTAATTAGAAATAGAAAATAAGTGGATGGATTCCTCAACTTGGCCTTTTCATGGCTTGACACTACCTTACTTAGAATAATGGCTCAATGGTCTTTGCTGACAATAAATAATACCATATGCACCCTTTGCATCCCAGGGAGGATGGATGATGTTTAACACACAGACTCAGGTCCATTCTTGCTCTTGCTCTTGCTGTACTTGCTGTTAGCATTACTATTAATCCATGAACATGGTGGCTGTCTTTACTTAGTTTTACTTACAAGTCATATTTAAACATATCAATTTATTTTAAGGATTTTAATCAGACCAAGATTTAAATAGAAAACAACAATGATGCTAGATATTTTTTCTAACTATGGTTTCATCTAAATAACAGATTATTGCTTCCAAAATGGAATATATCTTCATGTTACATCTGCGTAATAAAAATGCAATATAGAAAAGAACATGGGATAATAGTCATGATGTAAATTTTCCTTTGAAAAAACTATAAAATTTAACACAAATAATTTTAAGAATCTTTCTATTATTATCAATGCTCACTCAAAAGATGAAGGAGCATTTGTGAGATAATAAGAAATAGTAAAATTCGTAAATATGTACGCTTGTTTCAGGTGTGCCAAATATTCTGTCACCTGTGGCGTTTCTTCATTTAAGCCTCTTCTTAACTGTCGTGGCACATTTTGTGCTACTGTAAGGGAATATATGACGCTGGGGAAATTTTATAGAAAAAGAGAGACGTAACTTCTCATGGTTCTGGAGAGAGGGAATTCCATGACTGAACAGCTCACGTCTGGTGCGGGATCACTTCATGGTGTGTCACCTCACAATGGAAGCAGGATGGTCAAGAGAGTAGAAGAAAGAGTGGACATTTAAAGATGCGTCTACAGTTATAACCAGTTGCAATTCATTTATGAGAGGGGAGCCTTCATTCCCTAAGAACTTCCGGTCTTGCTGCCTTTGTGGATTAACTGTCCAATACCTGCTTCGAGGAAGAATCTGTTCAGACCACAGGATAAATCACACAGGACTTAACACTTGTTTTCTGTTAGTGGCAATGAAGCTTAGGATGGATAAACGTCTGACCAAGGTCCTAGAAATCTGAGGCCCCGTCTAGTGTGTGTTTGTATCCTATAATTTGTTTTCATCCATATCCAATTCTAGCTACAAGGATCATCACTGGAGGAGGTGAGCAGATGCATTTCAATTGAAATTATTTGTTTTCTTGGCAATATGTGTTTGCAGTGATTCACAAACTTTAATCTGCATCTACTGGAAATTAAGAGTCCTTCATTTTTATAAACTATAATTATAAACATTCAATATTTTGAAAGGGGAAAATGCGTCCATTCATCCCAGGTATTTAGCAATCACCTACACATTCCTTCTAATTGTAAGCTTCTGTAAGATTACTATTGTTTCTAAAATTCTTAACAAGCAATTATAAATAGATGTGCTAGTATGAAAAATGAAAATGGGATCCCTTGTTTCCTCTATTTATTTATTTTATGTAAATTAGTGCTCTATCTGCATGTTCACTTGCATACCAGAAGAGGGCATCAGATCCCAGGATGGATGGTTGCGAGTCACCATGTGGTTGCTGGGAATTGAACTAAAGACCTCTAGAAGAGCAGACATTGCTCTTAACCACTGAGCCGCCTCTCTAGCCTCTCCTGTATTTCTTAAATATCATACAATTTCCTTTTGTCAAAGTTTTTACTCAAATATTGAAATTGTTTTAGATCATTCCTTAGTCTTTTTTCTGTATTATCTTAGATGTTGACCTAAATTATTCAAAATTTACATGAGAGATGACTATTCAAATACATGAATGTGTCTTCACTTTTACACGCTTTAGAGTCTCTTATTGTGAATAATATTCAATGCTGAGTAAGCTGGGAAGTCGTTCATGTGATGTGCAGATGAGTGAACATCACGTGTTTTTTTTTTTTATATATATTTCATGTAAGGCTACATTTTTTTGATTTATTTATTTATTATATGTAAGTACACTGTAGCTGTTTTCAGACACACCAGAAGAGTGCATTGGATCTCTTTACAGATGGTTGTGAGCCACCATGTGGTTGCTGGGATTTGAACTCAGGACCTTTGGAAGAGCAGTCAGTGCTCTTAACCACTGAGTCATCTCTCCAGCTGCCACATGTTTTCACTGTAGCAGGCAAAACTATATAGCACAATGATGCAGCTTGATCAGGTTCCTGAGCCAACAAAGGTAACCCAAGATAACCTTATCATTCTGATGATAAGTATGCTTAGCTTGGCTCTGGAACTTCCTCCAATCTGATACCGTAGAGAAGAGGTAGGATGATACAAAGCCCAACCCCTGGGGACTTCCAATGGATTCTCAAGCCAGCGAAAATACATTCGCATGCCAAACCGGTGGCTCCTTCTCTGATTCATGAAAATGTGATTCTTGCATACACTGGATGCTGACAGACTAAATGTGAGTAGGAGAGGCGAGAGCTCCTATTGTCACAATGAAGATTTGACTGTCACATTATAAAGCACAGGCTGCTATATGATGAGCCACCATAAAGAAGGCTGGCTTTCTCTCCTTCTCTTTTGTCAGGGACAATAGTGAGGCACCTTGAAGCTTTGTTTTTATCTGAATAAGTAGACTGGGGTTATCATCAGAGCCAAGAAAGACAAACAATGGAAACCCTTCTGTTTTGTCTTTCCAGACCAGATTCCCTGGATACCCAGGGGCAATTCTGCTGTAGTCAGTTTTCAGCTCCTAAAATTAAGAAGTTAGACAAGCCTGTACATTGGACACAAATTGCAAGGACTCCCTGAAATTGATGGTAAATGACAGTGACATGATGGGAAGAACAGACACAATTCAAGGTGCTGGTTAATGAGACACATAGAAATCAACTTGGGGAACTTATTGTACAGAATAAAAAGAAAGAGCAACTTGTATACATCACTGCCTTTTCGGTTATACTAAGGTATTTTCCTTTGTAGAAAAGGAAAGAAAACATACAGGCAACTTAAAAGATTACCTGATGAACCTCACGCTGAAATTGCTTCTTCACATCATGCTTGAGGAATGGGAAACAAAAGGAGGATGTCTGTCAGTGTCTAAAGCAGAAAGCTAGCGGGGTGACTGTCAGCTTTAAGGCACCTCGCCTTCTTTTAACTAGTAGCAAAAATTCTAGTCATGTGACCTATTGACAAGCAATTGAATTTCACAGTGATTTCAAATAGCCTTCTTTTTAGCTTAAGAATAAAGAAAATTTTCTCTTCAAAGAGGTAAGATGGCATGACATAGTCCTAGCCTAGAAGGCAGATCATGTGGGTGCTCACTGCTGAGGCCCTGTGGGCCTTTTCTTCTCGGACCTTACACTTCTTCCTTCTTAAAGAATAATATTTTCCCTACTGCCTCACAAGAGTTTTGTGGGGGAAAGCTAATGAAAGAACACATTAGACTCATCAAGTAACTAAACAACACTGTGTAACACAGAACATGTCTTCGTGCACACCAATCAGCATTCCTTAGTGACTCCTGATGGTGGTGACTCTGTGTGAGGGCTGACTGGGTGTGCAGTCAGTCGGGAGAGGTGGCCCTCTCCAGTGACTCAGAAGGCATGTACATCTTAGCACCAAAGAAATGTTATTTCCTCCTCCTCTTCCCCTTCCTCTTCCTCCTCCTTCTTTTTTGATTCCTCTTCTTTCTGCTCCCCCTCTTCTAAAGTGGGAAATTCTGGTTTTGTTGAAGACTCAGTTGTGTCATGTGATGCTTTTCTGGGAACTGTCTTATGAGATGTTTTGCTGAAGCAGACACGTGAGAGGATGTTTTGCTGAGAACGGACAAATGGTGTTTTACTGGAAGTTGCCTAGTGACAGGGCATGTGATGTTTTGCTGGAGCAGATGCTGGAGAGGTGTGTGATGTTTGGATAGAGTATAAGTATAACCCAGCAGACTGTGGACGATGCTCTTGCGTTGATTCACCTTGCAACTCTTTGCGGGTCATTGTTGGGCTTCGCTGACGCTGGTCTTCACGGACGCTGGTCTTCACGGATGACATTCTTGCATCGGTTCACCTTGCTTTCTTTGCTGATCTTCGCTTGCCGTGACTTCATAGAGAGAAATGCACCAAAGAACTTGTGGTGGTTTTCAAGCTGCTTCTTGCCGCTTCCACAGACTCACGCCAATTGCCAATCAGCAGCTCCTTGCTATGGCTTCTAGACTAAGCCACTGCTACTGATTCGTGTTTGGTGTCTTGCTCGTGAACTGGACTGCTGACAATAAAGATTGGAATTACCCCAAAGAATGATTTCTAAACAGGACCACAACTCCTATTTTTCTATTAACCGTTCTTTCCCCCTACCTCTGGTGGGTGGTGGGCTAGAAGGGAGGTGGAAGTGTTAAGAACCATAATTACAGTAGGCTTTGAAAAGTCTAACTCTTCTCTTCTCCTCTTGCTCTTGCTCCCTTACCCTCTTCCCCCTCTCTCCCCATCCCGCCCCACATGCTCATGGCTGGCCTCTCTCTACTCTTCTCTCTCTTTCTCTCTTTCACTCTCTCTCTCTCTCTCTCTCTCTCTCTCTCTCTCTCTCTCTCTCTCTTCCTTTCTGTCTCTATTACCCCCTCAACTCCCCTCCCTATGTCCTAAATAAACTCTATTCTATACTAGAAGAGGAGGAGGAGGAGGAGGAGGAGGAGGAGGAGGAGGAGGAGGAGGAAATCTAAGCCTACACTCCTTCTTTTAGCTGAAAAAAAAAATATGCCAAAGACCAAGCAGCGGTGTAACATAGTTTCTTGGATACCCTCTGACCCAGGGTGTTTGAAAGAATAATGCCTAAGCCACTAAGTGTACTCTCTGCTTGAATAGCTAAGAAGAATGATTTCCATTTAAAAATTCCAGGAAAAAAAGTAATCCAAACTGAAATGAGAAACTAGAGAAGCAGATCAGCCCTAATTTCCATGCTTTTGAAAGCCAGGAAAACTTGAGAACAAATGAATACAGCTGCAGAGTCAAGCAAGGCTGCTGTTCTTACTGATCAGAACATCTCTTCCAGAAGTGGAGACATTCCTCACTCAGAAGGGAAGGAGATGAGGGGGTGTGGAGGGGTGTCAGGGTAGAGAAACTTAAAGGATCCAACACTTTTTCTTTTCTGTGGAGCAAACTCCTTCAGCACCCCCTTGTGTTTGTTAAATATCCTGTACAAATGTCTGCACTACCAAACCACACAGGGAGTTCTTAAAAGACATGTTCTGCAAGGATCCGTCAGGGAAAATCTCATGTCTTATAGATGAGGAAGTGAACTGACAACTAAGCTTTCATCACTGAATTTAATCCTGTTCTGCTTTTGGCCGAACCTAGACATCCTTACTCCTAATCTTTCTGTCACTTTCCCAACATCTATAAGAGTTGATCACCTGAGTCTTGGACACTGATTTCAATTCATTTTCAAACCTTGCCTCCTCACCACCACCACTTCAAAGCATCTTGTAGCAGTTCTTCCTGGAGATGGGAATTAAAAGTCAATGTACATCAGTAGTTTTGTTGAATGCCTTGATAGTGGAGAGTCCGTGATTATCTTTATCTGTATAAAGAGGATACAGTGTTTGCAAATACAGCTGACAAAATTAAAGGCTCCAGATTATTAAAGGTGATATTATTTTAAGAGAGCTCAGTGGCAGGCTTCTAGACAAAAAAAATCACATGACAAATGCAAATGCAGCCAGAGATAGATAAATAGGCAGCAGACAGGTAGACGAACTACAGTCTTAAGGAAGTGGGAATTGGTTGTCAGAATTTAAAAAGAAGCCTATTACAGTCTTCTGTCACGTCATGCTGCCTATAAACACATGTAATAGGAGGTTGCTTTCTATATGGCCTCAGGGAACTATAGGCAGAGTGTGCTAGGCCAAGACTATCATTCTGCATCTCTCAGAGCCTTCGTATTAAGAATGTTGTTAGGGCTGAGGAGGTGGTCAGTAGATTAAGTGTGTGCTCTGCAAGCTGGGGGCCTGACTTTGGATCTCCAGCATCCACATGAAAACCAGGCTAGCAATTTTAGCCAATCAGTGAGCTCCAGCTTCAGTGACCAGCCCATCACAAACAGTTGCATGCATAGCAATAGAAGCAAATGGCTAAGGTTGACCTTTGGCCTCTACACACAGACACACAAACTCATGCACCACACCCTAGACACAAAAACAAAGAACGAATCTGACATACTTGTCTTCACCTTGTAGTCTGACGGGTCTAGAATTTTCTAGAATGATAGCTACTAAAGGTTTACATATAATGTCTTTAAAAACACTTACCACGGATGTCAATATTTTCTTTGTCACCTACTTCAATTATACAATCATTATAGTAAACACAGATTCAAGTAAACTTCCTGCTCTTCCAGAACTGCATACAGAAACAGTATATTTTGATCTGTATTCATTGTCATCTATTAATGTAGCATTCACAAACAATCTCATTTTGGCAGACCCTATTTGCATTTTAATTTCACTATGATCAGGATAATGAGGCTGTTGATGGCTGCTTCCATTTCCCCTTTTATTAGCCTCTTACATTTGAACTGCAGCTCTTTTGTGTATCAATCTGTTGTCACAGATGGGAGTTTTTAGAATTCACTATCTATTCTATGAAGCAGTTAGAACAGAAAAAAAAATCAGTTTATACCCATAAGTTTTAAATTCCAGCCATAAAATAAAAAAGTTTTATATAGTATTATTTAATTGTCCTACACAGCAATTGATTTTAAGGGAACGTAGTACGTTTTAGCATTTCATTGCAACACCAGAAATCTTCCTGCAAATCATTATCTTTTTAAAAATGAAAATCAATAAGAGAATCTTGAAATGTTCTTCAAAGTTTCAAGCCAAAACTTAGTCATACTCATATTCATTTGGCCTAGATATACATATTTAGAAGTAATATTTCTGAGGTAAACATTTTACTTTTAAAATATAAGAGATTTCTGGCTATAGGCATTGCCAGATAACAGATGTTAGATCTAGCTCCTCAAGGTGATCAAGTACCACACAGGACAAAATATTTACAGGTAGAAGGTTTTGGCATCTGACTGTGTACTCTGAAGTCTGCCATGCTCAGAGTAGACATGGAGAGCCTTCTTATCTTCAGCTCAGCTCCCTGCCTGGGGCACTTTCCCACTGTACTATAAGCAAGTTAGCCCAGTTAGAGAGCAATGGTCAGGATGATAGAGGAAACAGATACAGCTGGGGCTGCTGAGGTCATTATGTGTGCAGAGGATATCCAGATCCAGGCTCACCACCGCTTCTAGCACAATCCTGAAGGGTGTGCATGTTTAATCAGTGTGATGGTTAGCCTGGTTGTCAGTTTGACTATATCTGGAATTAACTAAGACCCTTGCAACTGGATACACCTGTGGGGGATTTTTTTTTTTTTCTTAAATCATTTGAAGTGGGAAGTCCCGTTTTTAATCCAGATCTTTTGAGGAGGAAAGAACCACCTTTAATCTGGATCTTTTGAAGTGGGAAGATCTGCCTGTAATCTGAGCCTCCTTTTGGTGTCAGCCATATAAAGGACATGGAAGAAGAAAGCACTTGCTCTGCCTGCTTGCTCTGGCTTGGGAAGTCCATTCCTTCACTGGCATTAGATCTGACTTCTTCAGGATTCCAGTGAATACTGAAGACCAACTAAGATGTCAAGGCGTGTGGACTGAACAACTACTGGATTCCTGGACTCCCATTGGTAGTAGAAAGCCATTGTTAGCCTAGCTGGACCACAGCCTGTAAACCTCTCTAATAAATCCCATATCAGTTCTGTTCCTCTAGAGAACCCTGACTAGATCCATCAGGAAAAAAAAATGATAACTAAAAATCAAGAAAGGAAGAAGTGACCAAATTGATGTTTGTAGATTGTACCTTTGTATTTCTAAAAATGGAAAAAATAATAAATTTAATAAAACACAAACTTAGTATTAACAATCAATTAACTGTTTCTATAACAGTAGGAAACATGAAGGAAATTATTCTATTGATAATAGTAATGCCATAACAAGAAATTAATATAAGAAATGTTCTAGTTTGTTTTCAGTTTCTGTGATAAAACATTCTGAACAGTATCAGTTCAGGGAAGGAACAAATATATTCACTTCTATGTCACAGTCCTTCATTGAGAGAAGTCTGGAGAGATTTGTTTGTTTGTTTTTATTTTTTTGAGACAGGGTTTCTCAGTGTAACGAGGGTAGGTCAGGCTGGCCTCGAACTCACAGAGATCCACCTGCTTCTGCCTCCTGAGTGCTGGGATTAAAGGTATGTGCCACTATGCTGCATCCGGCTTTAGGAGAGAAATTTAAGGCAGGAACTTAAAGCAGAAACCAAAGAGGAATGTTGTTTATGGATTTTACAAGCACATGCTTACCTAGCTTTCTTAATAGCCTAGAACCGTTTCCCCAGGAAATGGTGCCACCCATATTGGGCTGCCCCCCCACAACAATTAACAATCAAAATGGTCTTATTTCAGGTTTCTGTGGTGATAAAACACAGTAAACAAGAGCAGCTGAAGATGAAAGGTTTTATCTGGCATATGTTTCCACAACACAGTCCATCACAGAAGGAAGTCAGTGCAGGAACTCAAGGCAGGAACCTGGAGGCAGGAACTGAAGCACAGGCTACAGAGAAAGGCTGTAACTGGCTTATTTCCGTTGGCTTGCTCTGTCTGCTCTCTTATACCACCCGGGAGCACCTGCTCAGTGGTGGCACCATCTCCAGTGGGCTGGGCCCTCACACATCAATCACCAAGTAAGAAAATGTGCTACAAATCTGCCTACAAGCATTCTGATGGAGGGATTCTTTCCGTTGAAGTTTTTCTTCTCAGATAACTCTAGCTTCTGCCAAGTTGACAAAACAGAACAAAAACTCCATGAGATGGTCCATGAGACTCCCCACTGAGACTCCATTCTCAGGTGCCTCTAGGCTGTGTCAAGTGGATGGCAAAACTAACTAGGATAAGAAAAAACAAAGATCTACATGAAGAGATTGTGTAAAGATCACTAACATAAAGTAATAGTCATCTAAATAGAAAAGTATGCCTTTTTCTTAAATAGAGTCATTAGTATTATAAAACATACCTTTCTCAGAATTAAATGATCCCAAATAAATATGCTGGAGAAATTTTTTTCACAGAATTATATTCATCAATCTTAAGGTCAATGGAAAAATAATGAATAACTAAGCCAGTTATAAAAATAGACTAGCTTGCTCACTCTCACTGGTTCATGTTTAGCTAGCTTTCTTAAACAGCTGGGGACCAGTTTGTTATCATAAACAGTTGATTATTGGAAATATACTTCTATAAATGGACATGATTGTAAGTATAAAATAGATACATGTGGAACCTGTATTTTGTATATAATATTTGAATTACACATAACTAGAAAAATGATGGCTTATGGAGCAAATAATCATGAGGTAATTTTGTGGCTCATCTGGAATAAATTAATTTGAAATCTCCCTTTAGTTCTATCACCAAAATAAATTCCAGTTTGATTAGACAGAAGTATTTACAACCATGACAATAATGACTACACACACATACATACACACACACACACACACACACACACACTTTTTTTAGGGAAGTCTCACACTGTAGTCTAAGCTGGCATAGGACTTATATAGTGCAGACTGGCCTCAACCTTGTGACATTCCTCCCACCTCGCCTTCCCAAGTGCTAATATTACAGGAGTGAGCCCTATGCCTGGCTAAAATGATCGTATTTTAATAACAAGGAGATTTTCAAAACCTTCCATTGTGTCGAGTTTTGTATACTGTTTAGAAAGGGTTTTGTGTTAGTACAAGATACAGCATGCAAATACATTACAGGTAACAAACAGATAAAATACTTGTCTGTCAACTAGAAAAGCCAGTCACTAAAAGGAAAGATAGACCAAACCAAACCAAACCAAACCAAACCAAAGTAAAACAAATATGAGCCAATAGTTCCTAGAAAGAAGAGAGACTCCCAGATGAATTGCGGCATATGAAAAAATTTCATTAATAAGTGAAATATGAACTAAGATTACTGTATACCATCCATGTCACAAAAAACAATAGTATAAACACTGACAATTTATTTGGGGGGACAAATACAAAATGCTCTTACTGCACATGGCTATTATTTGCAGCAAAATAATCATTCCAATCATTCTGGCAGGCTATTTGGCATAATACACCAACTTTAGAATGAGAATTTCTAGCAAATTGCTCTATTTGTGAGAATTTATTTTTATTAAAGTATCATAAACAAAAAAAATGAACAATTACATTTGGCATGCCACTTCAGAAACATGCTGAAAGTCCAAAGACAGAGCAGATTTGCAAAATGTGGTTTTTAAAATTTTATTTCTCCTACCCATTGAGTTTAGCAAGAGCCATCTGGTGACCACTCTCTGAAATGATTCGCCGAAGCTTGGTAGGCTTACAGGTGGGTAGACACTGGAAGGCAATAACTCCCTGACTCCTAGAATCGATCTCCAGCCAATAGTTCATCCACAAGGAGGGGCTAATTCATGGGCAGACCCATTGTAAGCAACTGTAGCTACTACGTGACCATGATTACAAGTGTTGTATGTTGCCCAAGCGATGACTTTCCCCAGCTCTTCTCCCCATCTCCCAGCCCCTACATCCCCCTTCCCTTTCTCCATTGTTCCCCAAACCTTATGGCGGACCCTCAGAAAAATGGACATAATACTACCTGAGGACCCAGCTATACCACTCCTGGGCATATACCCAGAAGATGCTCCAACATGTAATAAAGACACATGCTCCACTATGTTCATAGCAGCCATATTTATAATAGCCAGAAGCTGGAAACAACCCAGATGTCCCTCATCAGAGGAATGGATGCAGAAGATGTG
>CM052714.1:19399504-19434022 GCA_028551405.1 Uromys caudimaculatus | reverse complement strand
AGGTAACTCAGTCACAAAAGAACGAACATGGTATGTACTCACTGATAAGTGGATATTAGCCGAAACGTTTGGAATACCCAAGTTTCACTTTACAGTAACAGCTGGACTGAGAGTGAGGTCCCAGATGGAGGAGTTGGAGAAGGGACTGAAGGAGCTGAGGGAGTCTGCAGCCCTATGGAGGGAGCAACAGTGTCAACTGACCTGACCCCCCTCCCCAGTCTTCCTGGAGGCTGGACCACCAACCAAAGAATACACATGGAGGGACCCATGGTTCAGACCACATATGTGGCAGAGGAGGGCCTTGTTGGCCATCAGGGGGAGGAGAGGCCCCAGTAAAGGGGAATGTCAAGGTGGGAATATGGGTTGGGTGGGTGGGTGGGAGGTGGAATTCCCTCATAGAGATGGGGGAAGGGGAAGGGATAGGTGGTCTCCAAAGAGGAGACCTGGAAAGGGGGAAACATTGGAAATGTAAATAAAGTATCAAAAAATAAATAAAAAGGAACTGTATAAATGTCTTGTTTAGGGCAGGGCAGTCAACTTCCTGCCCTTGTTTGCTTTGTATTGCTATCATAAAACACTACCAAAACACAACACAGGGAAGAAAGGATTAATTTGGGTTATACTTTTACATCACAATCCATCATTGAAGAATGTTAAGGCAGGAACTCAAGCAGGATCCTGGAGGCAGGAACTAAAACAGAAGCCATTAAAGTATGCTACTTACTAGCTTTCTCTTCCCGGCTTGCTCACTTTGCTTTCTTATCCACCCTGGGAATACCTGCCTGAGGATGGCATCACCCACAGTAGGCTGGCTTCTTTTATATCAATCACCAGTGAAGTGCCTCACAGGCTTGCCTATGGTCTATCTGATGAGGACACATTCTCAATTGAGGTTTCCTCTTCTCAAATGACTCCAGCTGTGTCACTTTGACAAAACACTAATCAGTACACTATTAGCACTTTGAACAGCATGGTTCTGTATACTCACTGCCATTCACTATCAAAAAGTGGGGGGAGGGAGCTTCTTCGATTGAGGCTGGTTGGAGTATTTGCCTGTGAGGATATAAATGAATATTTAGTAGATAGTTGTATGCTATATTAATTTAGCTTGTTTTATTCTATCAAGTTCTGTGAACTCTCCATCCATGGATGTTTGGCCATATTTACCAAACTAGGCACAGATTCTGCCCTGTGAAGAATGCTTCAAATCCAGGTTAGTAATGTAGTTCAAAGGGTTCAAATCTTGGTAAGGCCAATAATGCTATTTTTTTCCCCAGCAGTCTTCACAGTACCTTCTAGCACATAAAAGACAGATTAGAGGAAGCTTCTAGCTAAGTGATGACTTGGCTTCTTTATCTCTTGCAGTCAAAGTGTATGATGATTCAGCAATAGCATCTTTGCTTAGTTCTTGGTAGGTAACCAAGATGGATGACAGGAAGCTGTGTTATTTTGGGGCGTCTCTGAAATGTCCCTGGCTAAGAATACTTGGTACTGGGTTTGTCAATAAAAAGAAGACATGGATCTAGAAAAGGGGCTGAAGGAGTAGGGTTTTGTGAGTTAGAAGGGGGCCGAGAGAGAGAGAGAGAGAGAGAGAGAGAGAGAGAGAGAGAGAGAGAGAGAGAATGGAGGGAGAGAGAGAGAGAATGGAGGAAAAGGGAAATTAGAATACATTATATACATATATGCATGACATTATTAAAGAATAAGCCTAATTCACAAAAAAAAAATCCCATTTGTGCTATCTGATAATTGACCATGATCTCCATACATGATCACAATCATGAAGATAGCTTCCTTTCATTTTATAGAGATAACTCTTACCACAAGTCACACTTAATTTTTTTGTATGCATTTTTTAGTTATTTAAATATAATTCATTGGAATAACAAAATGAATTGTGAGCTGTCCCTTCAATTGAAAACAGGGCCGCCGCTGAAGGAAAAAGATGAGGTAGTTATGTGCATTGGTGTAGGGAACTTGCAAAAGTTTATTGAACCAGAAGGTAAGGAAAGTTGCACTTTGTGGTGCTACGTGCCTGTCATTGGGTGGTAGAGACAGGGAGATCAGGAATTCTGTTTGTTTTGTTTTTTTTTTTAGTTTTTCGAGACAGGGTTTCTCTGTGTAGCCCTGGTTGTCCTGGAACTCACTCTGTAGACCAGGCTGGCCTCGAACTCAGAAATCCACCTGCCTCTGCCTCCCAAGTGCTGGGATTAAAGGTGTGCGCCACCACTGTCCGGCTAAGATCAGGAATTCAAGGCCAACCTCAGCTGCATACAGTTAGGGCCAACCTGAACTATATGAGATTCTGTCTCAAAATACAAAACTAAAAAGAAAGCAAAATACAGGACAATGTATTATGCATGCCATGTTAGCATTAGAAAAATAATAACTATGGATGTGCCTATTTCTCTGCCCTATATATTTTATAACCTGGTGGAGAAAGGATTTAGATAAAAAGCAGGAAGGAAAGAGAGAGGCTGACTCTTCACTCTTTAGCCTTTTGTTCTTACTGAATAATTTACAGTTCATGTATATTAATCATTTTGAAGATGCAAACCCTTTCAAGGATGAGTAAGCAGAAGCTAGGCAGTGAATATCTTAGTAATTTTCCACTGCATCTAGAATAAAAGCGATCATTTTCAGAGGTAAGTCCTCCTTGCACTGACTCCATCCGGTTTGTCCCCTTGGTGTCTGCACTCTCCTGTTTCCAGCTCTCATGAGCTGCTCGGGGTCTCCTTAGGTGAAGTCAGCTTTGTCTGTCATGCTGTGTGTGCTGTTGCTGTTACAGACCACCACGGACTGGGTAACTGATCAACCACAGAAATCTCTTCCTCATGGTTCTGGTGCCTGAATCTACAATGCAGGGGCTGACATCTGATGAGAACCTTCTAGCTGGATCAGCCCATGGTTGAAGGCCAGAAGGGTCAATGAATAAAAGCTAGAGACAGAAAGAAGACTGTATTGGAAATCAGTTTTCTAGTATGCGAATTCTGGGAGACACAGTAAACCAGAGCTTGCCCCTTCAAAGTCTCTTCAAGCTTTCTCTGTCGGCATATCCCCTCTCTCCCTCCTGGGACTTTCTCTAGTCTCTTGCTGCAGATGGTCACCCTAGTCAGAGACCTTTCTTAGTTATCCATTCAATAACTAAGGGGCTTTGCCTACCAGTGATGATACTTAATCCCTTCTATTCCTATTCATCACTTTTAGTTCTTATGGCTTATTTTATGTCTTTATCTACTTGCGTGTGTAGTGTCTGGCCTCACTGTTTTCTGAGAGTGTAGATACCCCCATTCACCTAAATTCCTGCCGGGTCCCAATAGGTCCAAGTTAAAAACTAAGCTCGTTAACACATAAGACTTTTGGGGCCACTGAACATTCAATTTATCTGTGGCTTTAAACACTAGCACATCATTCTTATACTCTCATTGCTAATATTTCTCATAAATACAATTGAAATACATCTTTGAAATGTTGTCTAATGATGCTGGGCAATTTGTCCTAGTTCCCATTTTGAACTTGAAGGTAGTTTTCACTTTTTGCCTTTATTAATAGTTCTGAGGTAAGCATTCCGCAGGGCTGCCATGGTCAATCTCTTGTTCTCTCTGAGGGTTGGATTCTCTGTAGAGTGATTATAAGATCAATTGGAATAAATACCACTAACATCATTGATTGATATCGTCAAAGCATCTTTCTCAAAGGACATAATGCTATCACCAACAGAGTGTGAAAAACATCCCTGGGAACTTAATTTCTTTTGAGTATTGTCATTTACAAGATGCTTGATATCTAACAGCCTGAAATAGCCCCATTGTTCTTTCATTTTTGCATTTATTTGCTTACTAATGAGATCAAGCATCTTGCTGTGTGTTTGTTTGTTTGTTATCTTTTAAGGCTAGATTAATCTGCTGCGAGTTTTAATGACCAGCTCAGACACTAAACATGAAAAGCAGTTGAGAGTATAGGTGTCTAGTGAACCCTACTGAGGTTTTGAGCATCTCAGTGGTGTTGCTGGGCACATTAGTTAGCAACTCAAGAGAAAGAAGAAGCAAAAGGTTTGAAGCATGAACTCAAACTGTGGTAAGCCCTGCTTTAAACTGGCTCGCTTTCAGAACCTCCAAACTTCTGTCTGTTGTCATAAATTTTACAAGCCAAATACTTTGATGAGAAATCACCAGTTGTCTACTAAATGAAGATAACAGACAGCATGTATGCCATCTGCATGCTACATGCTACATGTTGGGTCTTAAGATATGCTTGGCAGTCTAGGAGCAGTAGGTGTGTGTGCCTTAGAAATGAAGCTGATTTAAGCTGGAATGCTTTGTAAGTGCAGAAATATAGGCTTGATTCTGAGGACTCAGGTCTAAAACAGAAACGAAATGCAAAATTTATCAATAATTTGTATTGATTATGTTTAAATGTTAATATTTATTTACTGGGTTAGATAAAAAACCATTTTCATTTTTTTATAACAAAAATGCTACTTCTAGAAAATTATCTTTGCATATGTGGCTACTACTAGGCCAGCGTTGGTCTAGAGATAGATTTAGTATAAACTTATTTTTTAGGAACGGATATCAAAAATTCAGCACCTTGGCAAAATTTCTAAAAGTGTAGGCAAACACATACACTCATACACACACACACACACACACACACACACAGAGAGAGAGAGAGAGAGAGAGAGAGAGAGAGAGAGAGAGAGAGAGAGAAACAGACAGACATGCAGACAGACAGACAAATGGACAGATAGACACGCACATGCACAGAGAAATATCATGTAATTAAAAGAAGAAAAAGGTGATACTTCAGCATTCAGTGTCAGCCAGAAAGCAAGTGGAGTTTATTTGCATTCTAAAGGACACACTACAAAAGACAGGAGAGAACTCAGTAGCTGTATTGCCAGGATTTTAATACCAGAGCCAAATAGAAGATGCCAAAGGGGCTTGACAATGACATTATATTCCTTGTGCACACACACACAGAGCCAAGGACAGACACTGCGTTAAAAAAAAATCTGAGAAAACATTAATATATATGAGAGAAATAAAAATTAATCAAGTATTATTTTTGTTTCTGTTCTTGTTTAGACAAAATGACCTTCAATCTGAAATAGAAAGGAACAACTCTTGAGAAAAAAACAGATCCAAACACAAGAGGAGAGTTAAAAGAATGTTTAGTCTGAGTGCAGTGGCACGTGCCTTCAATCCCAGGGCTTGGGTGGTAGAGGCAGAAGAATCAGCAATTGAAAGAGCTAACCTGGTGTCTTAGTTACTTTTCTATTGATGAAAGAGACATCATAACCAAGACAACTTATGGCAGAAAGAGTTCATTGGAGCTTACAGTTTCAGAGGGTTAAAGTCCATGACATCTTGGGAAGAAACATGGCAGGCATGGATGTCACTGGAGCAGTAGCTGAGTGCTTACATCCTGATCCACAAGAAGCAGAGAGAGAGAGAGAGAGAGAGAGACAGAGAGAGAGAGACATAGAGAGACAGAGACAGACAGAGACAGACAGAGACAGAGACAGACAGAGAGACAGACAGAAAGACAGACAGAGACAAAGACAGAGATCGTGCATACTAACTGGGAAGAAAGTAGGCTTTTAAACCTCAAGAAGCCTATGAGGCCATTCTCTTTCAAGCTATGTGAGATCCTGTTGTCATTAAACAAACAAACAAATACAAGAATATGAAGGTGTTTTAAATAAACTTTCATTTGGGCTGCAGTTGAATTTTTTATATGACGTCATTGATAATCTTGTGTGTGTGTGTGTGTGTGTGTGTGTGTGTGTGTGTGTGTGCCACTAGGTAAAGGGATCTCTGAGCACTTGGATGGATTTCTTTTAGGTCCTGCTGTATTCCCATGGCTATGACATGGGCAAGCATTTGGTAATGCGTAGCATAAGGGAACAGAAGAGATGTGGAGTGTCTAGAACGGAAAGAGGGAAATACCTGGCGTATCGAAAGGAGAGACATGCCTATTTTAGCAGATATAGAAACCCAAGTGACATTTAAACCAAGGGTCAATAATTAAAAACATGTTAAGTGGATTAATTTTTTTTAAAAATGCACAGTATCCTAGGATGCTTCCACAATTTTATGTCTAGTACACTCAGCAGAATAACAGAATTCACTGGCAATGTGCACAATGGGCAGACAACAAACCATTCTCACAACGAAGCTCAGTGGTGTGCCTCGAGATCCTACATCTGAAATGCAGAAAGCCTGCCTACCTGGAGCGCGGCCACCTGACCGGGCCTGCTGTCTTTACTCCATTGGCTGTTTTCCCCAGGACATCATCATACTGTGGGCAAAAGGGCCAAGAATGCTGAATTCTACTAGTTTCCTTTTTAAAAAACAAGCCAGAAAAGGGTTGATGCCACCTGTGAGTGATTTTCACCTGAATACTGTCCTTAGGGAGGGTTTCATTGCTGTGCTGAGACACCATGGCCACAGCAACTCTTTCAAAGGAAAGCATTTCACTGGGACTGGCTCACAGTTCAGAGGTGCAGTCCATTGTCATTATGGCAAGAGGCAGGGTGGCATGCAGGCAGACGTGGTGCTGATGAGGGAGCTACATGGACTGGCAGGCAAAGAGAAGATAGAATAGCACTGGGGCTGGCTTGGGCATCTGAAACTCCAAAGCCCAGTGCACGCTTTCTCCACCAAGGCCTACTTCAACAAGGAAACACCTCTCATAGTGCCAGTCCTTATGAGTCTCTGGGGCCATTTCCGTTCAAACCACCAGAAATACATAAAGACGTTCCCATCTCAATAGTAACCCACCACCTTGTAGAGATACACTTGCCACCATAAAATAGGAAAAGAGGATTCCAGCTAGACATTGTTCTGCTTTGTCTTTGCTTTCTTTTTTCTTTCATAGTTGTCTCTACTGCTATCATTTGGCTTTTGGTGGCAGCATTTCACATAGCCAAATTAACCTTGAACTTGCTATGTAGTCAAAGCTGGCCTTCAACTTTCTCTGTTGCCCCTTTCCACCCCAAAAGTTCTGGCACTATAGGATTGTGCCATGGTGCCTGGCTCTGACTCTGGGTTTTGTTGTTTGTTTTGTCCTGGTAGGATCTTACTATCCAGTCCAGGCAGGCTTGAACTCTTTATCTAAATGAGATTGTATTTAACTCACAACCCTCTGACCTCTGCCTCTCAGTGCCAGGGGTAACTGGTGTGCACTGGAAGCTGGACACCTGACAAGCACTATTGTAATCAGCGTGCAGGGATGTCTGCCTGTGGTCAATCAGACTCAAGAGTAGAATGTAAAACCGTGGATCCCAAGTATAGACAATCAATACAAGAAGAAAAGGAGGAGGAGGAGGAGGAGGAGAAGGAGGAAGAGGAGAAGGAGGAGGGGAGGAAGAGGAAGAAGAAGAGGAGGAGGAGGGGAGGAAGAGGAAAAAGAAGAAGAGGAGGAGGGGAGGAAGAGGAAGAGGAAGGAGGAGGAGGAAGAGGAGGAAAAGGAGGAAGAGGAGGAAGAGGAGGAGGAGGGGGAGGAGGAAGAGGAAGGAGAAAGAGGAGGAGGAAGAGGAGGAAGAGGAGGAGGAGGAGGGGGAGGAGGAGGGGGAGGAGGAGGAATTTTTGTGTTGTGTCCCACCACATTCTTCCCAACGTTTCACATTCAAAAGCATGATCAATGACTTGGAGAACATGATAGCCAATTTAAACTAATAGCACAGTTTTTCAGCAACCCCTGCTGGGGCAAGTAGCAGACATACTGTCATTTACTCATATCTTCTCTCCTACCTCATGGCTGAGAAGCTCCCCCTAGAAGAACAGGAAGTGATCATAGGAGAAGTCTAATGAGGGGTATGTAATAGGAAGGGATTAGTCCACGAGCCTCTACATAGCACCAGGAACCTTGGGTTTGTTAAATATCAAAACAGGAATCAATATCATCTCGATGTCCCTATCCCCGTGATAACTCCCAGAGAGGTCTTGGCTATCCATAGAGCGGGTAGCTCCTTCATTATACTTACCACATTTTCCTTGGTAACCAAGTCTGTGCCCCAAATCTTTGGGATATTTCCCCTTATTTCATTCATCCTCCCAGACAGAACTTACATCATGTGATTTGGAGTTTGTTTTTGAACATGACCTTGCCACCCCACCACCCAACCCAAACCTTCAAATCACCATGATGTTCAGTTTGCCTCCTTGTTCCCCTCCCCTTCCTCCCTGCCCTCATTGGCAATGCTGGGGCAGACCTCGGATCTCAGGCATGCTAGGCAGGAGATCATCCTCTGATTCCTGCCTCTAGTTTCTGCTCTTTTCTTTCCCGGAACATGATCTTGGTAGAGGCAGCCATTTCTCCTCACACTATCGGAATCCTTTCCCTCAGGAAAGGAGCCTCTTGTTTGTAGTTAATCTCAAGCTTCCATGAATAGCATATCCATTTATTTCATTTAATTGGGATTTTTTGGTCTGTGCTGTGGTAGGAGCTGGCAGGGAAGTTGCCTTTGTATTTGCGATTTCTTGATCAATTACTCTGTGCCAGGAACTGAGCTGAGGATGGGGGATTTTAAAGGCTGTGTAAAAACATGTTATTCATCCTCAATCATGCAAAGTTTAGAAAGGCAGAGACAGCAAATCTGCCTGATCTTGAGCTAATTCATGCCAGAAAGATATATGCATGTGATACTTCAAAAACCCCAAGAGAGCAACCAACTCATCGTGAAGGAGTAAGTCTTCAATAAGTCTGAGTTAGTCCTGTAAGTCAAGTGAGGATCTAGTTTGCATCTCTTCCCCTGGGAGGGGAAGCCAAAGGGCCACTGAAAGGGTAGAAAGTAAGCAAAGGTGGCAATAGAGCCTCTGAAAGAAAATGGTTTTTAAAGGCATTTAGAAGGTGGCATTGAAAAAGTTTGTTTCCTGAAAATTCAGATGCAGAATGGGGAAGAAAAAGGAGACATAGGAACAGGGGAAGGGGGCTTAGGCAGGGACAGATTGGTGGCTACTACAGGCAGGCAATACTTGAGAAGGGCTATCACCTGGAAAGATGGGCCATTATGGATGTTCCTGGCTTCAGTCTGAGATGTTGAGTCTGCAGTGCTCGTGAAGCCTACAGGGACAGATATCTGAGAGGAACTATGAATGGAAGGTTGAGACAGGGGTGTGACGTCCGCAGAAATCACCTGCGTAGTCACCTGTCTAAAATCTTTGGGTCTTGTATAATCTTTCTCACATGACTTTACCCAGAACACATTAACCAGAAGGAGAGGCATGAATAGACAGTACTCATTAATATATGTATGTATATATGTATATTCATACACACACATTCCTTTGTCTTAGTCAATGTTCTGTTGCTGTGAAGAGACACCGTGACCATGGCAACTCTTACAAAAGAAAACATTTAGCTGAGGCTAGCTTAACGTTTCAGAGGTTTAGTCCAGTATCATCATATCATCATGGCAGGGAGCATGGCAGCACACAGGCAGACAGGCTGCTGGAGAGGTGACTCAGAGCCCAGTATCAGCAGGCAGCAGGAAGAGCAAGCCATTGGGCCTGGCTTGAGCCCACCCCCAATGACACAGTCCACAACAGCAACAAGGCCACACCTGCTGATGATGCTATTCCCGGGTGAGCAAGCATTCAAATCTATGTGCCTATGGGGGCCATATTTTTATTCAAGTGTGTGTGTGTGTGTGTGTGTGTGTGTGTGTGTGTGTGTGTGTGTGTGTGTATGACATGTTTAGAAGTCAAAGGAAAATGTTGTGGAGTTGGTTCCATGTATGGATTCTGGAGATCAAACTCTGGTTTTTGTCAAGCTTGGTAGCAAGAATCTTTAGCTGCTCACTCATCTTTCCAGTCCTAGAGACAACCTTCTGAAGCTCGGAGTTTATATACTTGAGAGAGAAGCGGGAATTAAGGATGTGATCAATAAATCAAGATTGATTGGTACAATCTTCTCATGCTGTTTCATTAATCTATTCAGATTCAAATACATGCTTTCTTTCTTTAAATTCTTTTGGGTTTTTTGTTTGTTTGTTTTTGCCATTCATTTAAGAGAAGTTTTGTTGAGCATTATAAACCATGATCTTTTGTATTAAAGAATCTTAAAATATATTAATCTGGATTTCACACACATGGTGGCAGTTTTTCCTGGTGACTTGGGGGAATCCCTGATAAGTGTCTCTGAGAATCTGCTTCTTCTTTTCTGAGTCTAATACTGCCATTAGGGTTACTTTCATTTTATTTTGGCTTTTTGAAGAGATGCTTGCAGTTCAACTAGGAAGCCAAAAATGAACTCTTACAGGTACCCAGTATAGGAAATTACTTGTGTGTGTGTGTGTGTGTGTGTATCTGTGTGTGTGTGTGTGTGTGTGAGTGTGTATGTATGTGCATATGAATTCAGGTATGTGTGCACATGTGTGTATTGTAAATGCCAGAAGTTTATGTCCTATGTCTTCCTCAAATATTCTTCAACTTATTTTATTTATTTATTTATTTATTTATTTATTTATTTATTTATTTACTTACTTACTTACTTACTTACTTACTTACTTACTTACTTACTTACTTACTTACTTACTTGAGACAATGTCTATCCCTGACTGAGTCTGGAGCTCACTGACTAGACTAGCTAGTTGGCAAGTCCCAAGAATTCTCCTGTCTCCACCTTCCAGTGACTGGGTGTACAGGCTTTCGTCAACTACATGTGGCCATTTACATGGTGGCTGGAGATATGAAGTAAGGCCCTTAAGATTTTGTGTTAATCACGTTACAGTCTGAGCCATCTCCCAGCCTGGCAAGTTATTTTTAAAAGGATTTTTTTTTTCTAGTTTCTTTCCAATACAGTTTAGGGAAAGCCTTTATAGGCCCATTGTTTTTATGGCTAAACCTTGAGAATGCCATGAAACTAAATGTTTACAGACTTGTGAGAATAAAGGAAGTGGGGTGTCGTCCAAATGCCTTGCTCCATGACAAGAACGGAACCTTCTTCGCTTAAGGAATTAGTTTTCTATAAGTTGGTATTTGGAGAAACACTTTGATCCATTTCTCTATTTTCTAGTTTTCCAAGAACAACAACAAAATTTTTATATCAACTTTATTTACTATAGACAGCAGGCTCTACTTCTGCGGCTCTCCATCATAGAGCATCTTTGTTATTTTGAGAGATTTATTCCATTCCCTAACTTGGAGTGGACGCCTCTTTTCTTGTTAGTTTGACTATTTTAGGGAATACCAGTTGGTTTTTTTTTTTCTTTCCTTGTTTCTTTGAGCCAAGGTCTCAAGTAACCAAATTTAGCCCTTGAACTCTATTTGTAGCTGAAGGTGACCTTGAACTTCTGATCCTTCCACCACCACCTCCTAAGTGCTAGGGTTATAGGAATGTGCAGTCACACCCAATTTTAGCCCTGATCTTAATTCTCTCCTAATTTTGTTATAGTAAATTTCTATTTTGATGTCACTTTTTCTGCCCCTTCTCTTTCCCTTCCAGTCTTTGGCTGTATCATCAAAAAAGGAGGCATAAGCCCAGGCCTGGTTTGCTATGAATAAACACCAGGGCTAAAGGCAACATGGCGGTGATAGGTCCATCACTTCATCACAGAGGTAAGTCCGGGCAGGAGCTCAAGCAGACACCATAAAGAAATGCTGCATACTGGCTCACCCAGGAAGCTTTCTCCCCCTCCCCCTCCTTTTTTTATTCTTAGGTGTGTAAGTATGTAAGTGTGTAAGTATGCTATTTGATTGTATGTCTGCAACACGCATATGCCTGGTGCCCCTAGAAATCAGAAGAGGGCATTAGAGTCTTTGGAACAGGAGCTATGGACACTTGTGAGCTGCCATGTGGATGCCAAGAATCAAACCCAGAACCTCTGCAAGAAGAAGAAGTGCCCTTAACCACTGAGCAATCTCTCTGGCTCCCTCAGGCAACTCTTTTATAAAACCCAGGGCCAACTTGGCAGGAGTGGCATTGCCCACAATGGGCTGGGCCTTCCTGTATGAAATTAGCAATCAAGAAGATGCCCCATGGACATGCCTGTAGGCCAATCTGACCAAAGCAATTTCCAAATTGGTTACAATTCCTTTAGCCCTGGGCTATGTCAAGTTGACAGCTGAGGCTAACTAGGAGGTGCTCCAAAGTGCAAATTTATTTTAATTTTTAATGCATTTTTCTTCATTTTTTTGGTTTGAGAATTTCATGCATGCACAGATCATGCTTTGATCCAGTTCACCCCAATTCCCTCCCCTTTCATTTCTCCCCTCTCCTCGCCATAGTTCCCCAGTTTCCTGTCCCCATCCCCCAGTTTCCTGTGTTCCTTTTGTTTTTAAGCCCACTGCGACTACTTGTTCCTACAGTGTGTATGTGGGTGTGGGACTATCTTCTGGAACATAGGTAACCTCCCAGAATAGCATCTTTGAAGAAATCTGGCCCTCCAACTCCGCCAGTCATTAGGAGTCAATATCTCATCAGCTGGGAATGAGACTTTGTGAGCTCCTCCTCCTGTGCTGGGCGCGGGGTGGTCATCTGGCTTGAGTTTGGGAAGGTCTTTTGCCTGCTATGAGCTCATGTGCACAGCTGCCCTGTTGCATTCATTATGTTTGGAGAGAGTATGAGGTCATCCATTGCCTCTACCTCTTTATTTTTGAGAAAAGTCTCACTGGGTCACCCATGCTGGCTTCAGACTTACTACCTCAGTAGTAAGTCTCCTACCTCAGTCTCTTGTATGCCAAGATTATAGCTATGTAACAGTACCTCTGGTTCTTTTAAATATTAAACTTAGAAGCACATCTCAAGGATGGGAAATGTACTTTACCACCACCCTCAGCGAGTTGAATGGATCCTGGCTCCCCTTTGTCTTTCTGTGACCTGTGGTATCAGCTTTAGTCAAAGGTCACTGGAGGGTTTTGTGGTGGTTTGAATAGGTATGCCCCACCCCCACCCCAAGTCACATGCGTTTAAATGCTTGGCCCATATGGAGCAGCACTATTAGGAGGAAGTGTGTCACTGTGGAGGTGGGGCGTTGAGGTCTCCTTCTGACTGATATGTAGAATTCTCAGGTCCTTCTTCAGCACATGTCGGCTAGGATGCATCCATGCTTCCCACACTGATGTTAATGGACTAAATAAACCTCTGAAACTGGAAGCCAGCCCCAGTAAAATGTTGTCCTTTATAAGAGTTGCATTGGTCATGATGTCTCTTCATGGCAATAATACCCTAAGACAGGCTCCCTAGAAATAATAAATCCTTCTTAAAATTTGCTGAAAATTACATAATCAAAGTATATACCATTGCAAATGTGTATAATGAACCCCCATACAGAATATGCATTTTGAAGCCGAGGAGTTGACTTTCTGTGCATTCCAAACATGGGGTGTCTTCTCAGACATGAGTGGCAGACCAGTGCCAGGAGTGCTGGGACACTTATCCATTTGTGATCTGACTCTTAGATGCTGTCATTCAAGAAATCTTATCCTCCTAAAGTCAGTGGGAGAATGTTCTAGCCCATGAGGCTTTGTCCCTGATAACTGCATGGGGGCAGCTTGAAATAACCTTATATAGCAGCATTGGTCATGTTCACCATGCCAAAACTGTCTGTGAGAAATGCGGTGACCTCAGACTCTGATAAGGACATTCCAAAGCAGAGTGTGGTGGGCCCAGAGAAGAGGGTTAACAGTGATCTCCCAGACCTGGCTCTGGCTTCACATCTGGCAGGAGTAGAATATCACTGTCATTGATACTAGTGTGCCACTGTCATTGATGCTAGTGTGTCCCTGTCATTGATGCTAGTGTGTCCCTGTCATTGATGCTAGTGTGTCCCTGTCATTGATGCTAGTGTGTCCCTGTCATTGATGCTACACATTACCACCTGGGATTTCTTTTAAAACATTTGGAATTGTCTAACTAATATTGCAAATTCCATGGTGTAACTTTGTCCTGTAGCCTTTCAGTAAGATCATTTTGTGCAATAATGGTGACATTGGCAACCAGAGGCACTGGCAAGCTATTTTCTCTTTGGTGAAAGAGGCATAAAAGCTCATCAGAACACATTTGACCTGTACTTCTGTGATATAATGGGAAAGTGAACAGTACAGGGCCGAGTCTTTGCCATTGTCACTGAGGAGAGGGAATGTCTCTAGAGGTGTCCCTGTGATCTAAGATGTTCCAGGCTAGTGTGGTGCCACTGAGGCTTAAAACATGGAGTTTGCGGGTTCTGAGAAGATTCCTCCACCTCTTAAGGGAAGATGGAGAATCAAAGCATGCAGAGAGAGCTTGTTATCTGTCAGCATCTGATGGCTTTGTCATGTCTCCTCACTGAGTGAGACACATTCCGCCATAGTCCCCAAAGTTCCAAAGGGCCCACTTGCATGTTCGTGTTTCTTTTCTAGCACATTTTTGTGCTTCCCAGCACATAGAAGGTTTTCACATTCCCCTTCTTCCTCTTCTTTGGTTATTTCTATCCTTCACTTTCTCTCTCAGTCCATGTTGTGTTAGAATAAGCCAAACTGGCTACTTCCTAGAAAGTAAAATCCTTTAGTTGCCTCAGTTCTGTGGGCAAAAGATGGCCTGGATAAATATGGCAAGCCTCTAGAGAGGCTTCTAGCTGCTGTTTAGCATGGTAAAGAGGAGGAAAACAAAACAAATGTGTGAGGAAGAGACCATGCACAGCATGCTGGGTGGCCTTGCTTTATAACTGTCCGTTCTCTCAGTCAGGAAGCCTGGCATGGAAGAATCAACCCACTCTCGTGAGATGGGCACTAGCCCCTTCTATCATTAAGTCTTCCCTCTTAAAGTTCCCCTCTCCTCAATATCTATGCACTGAAGACCAAGTACACAAGCGTAGGAGAGATACCCCATCTAAGATAGACATTTTGAGAGCTTTGGTCTATTTTGTAATTTTAAATGTATGTCTCTGTTTCTTGTGACATTTCTGGTAAGAGAGTCATGGGTGTAGCAAGTAGTATCATCCAAATGGCAATGCCACCCCTTTCTGTCCATCCTCTTTCTCTCTCCCTCTGTCGGGAACCAACAGGCTTTGGCCTGACTAGTAGACCTGAGTTTCAGTTTCCCAGACCCGATGCCTCAGGTTCCTCAGAAATCAGGTGACCAGCCTTCGGTTTTAGAGACATTCTGTTTGTCCCCGCCTGCAGATTTAGGGAGATCTTGTGATATCCTGTTACCATGTTTTTGCATCAATACGTGATATCTGGCAGGAACATTGACCTTCTGGAACTTCCCCGCCCCTGTAACTTCCCACTTCTTTTGCTTTATATTTGGCTCAGAAATAAGAGTTCTTTGGAGTTTGATCAGATTACCGGCTTGCTCCCAAGGTATCTCATGTCTTCTGTCTTCTTTCCTCTAACCGGCAGTTCCCTCCTCAGACCCTGGTCGAGAGTCCCCCAGGAGGGCCCCCCCCCCCCCGGGAAGGACAGGACAGTTGACCCTTCGCATCCCTCTCTTCACAGTTTCCTGAAGGCGTCCTCCACTGAGACCTTCTGTGCAATTCTGGAAGCCCCATACAATGCATGGTAAATTTCAGCAGCATGAACCCTTTTAAATATTGAGGGCTAAGGGGAATGCCCTAATAAAGATTATTTTATTCTTAACCTATTTCTGTGTTACTCTCAAGAGATTCTGGGTTCTGGGTTGTAAAACTTCATTCATTACTACTAATGGAACCCAACTTATAGAGCATACGTCGTAGGGGTCAGCTCATTCTTTAATTCAGCTGTTCAATTGCAAACATTTATTGAGGCTTCATGGTTTGCCAAGTACTGGTGTTACAGCAATGAATGAACACCGGAAGCTCACAAGCATGAGTCTCCTGTCAGGATTCCCACCCTCCATGTACCATATGTAATTTCCGGTGAGGGCTTGGGAAAGAGGAGCAGTGTGCAAATGGATGATCAATGTGTATCCGTTGATATTGATCAATACAATGAAAAATGAGACAGCACATGCAGAGGCGGTCCAGATGGAAGGTGTCTATTGAGGAAATAGTTGGTGTAAGCCCTATGACAGTTGGTGAAGGAAAGCATTGCAGACAGAAAGAATTGCAGACAGAAAGAACTGAGTCACAGACAGCCTGCACATTCAAAAATAAACTCGGCTGCTCAGCTGGAGCAATCGTGACAATGGGACAAGCACAGGAGATAATGCTACAGAGGTGTGACAAGTGACAGCTTCATAGGCTCCTAAGCCTGTGAATCCCCATACACTAAGATTACAACACACAGGACAGGATCCATTGCATTGCACCACAGCTATGTCTGCAAGTCACTCTGCTAAATGGGAAAGCATGCTTTTTGATGGCTGCATGACTAGCAAATGGCGTATCTTGTGTGTGATTATAGTACCTATCCCCTAGGCTTAGAATAAGGATTAAATGAGTTAATATTTATAAAGTGAATGTTTGCTAAACATATGAAATAAAAATATTTTAAAGTATCTACTGAGAATTTTCTGAAGAGATTAAGACCAGAGTTCCAGCAAACTTCAAAGCCCACACACTGTACCTGACCCCCTCCATGACTTATACCTAGATCAGTATGACGCCGGTACCCATTTTATTGTCCCTCAGCATGGTACATTCCTCTTCTCCTCTGCAGCCTTGGATGTATTAATCCAATTAATGATGGAATCATTGCTCATCAGATAGTGGCACTTAGGTATGAATTAAATTATACCTCCAGTCTAATGATACACACACTGCCATCCTAAACCCCAAACTTCATAACGTGACTTGACTTGGGGATGATCTTCCGCAGGAAGAATAAGTTAGCATGAGCTGATGAGAGTGGGCTCCCACCCAATAAGGCCGTCATCTTGTTTGCAAGGTAAGCTTGAATGAAGATACTCACAGAAAATGCTGCCATGAACCACCAATCATTCCAGGCTGGAAGACAGATCGAGTCTGGACCCTTTCCTTGCACTTATTATGGACTTGAGGCACTGCCAATGTCTTGACTTTTGCCTAGCCACATCCAGAACTACTGGAGAGTAAGCGTCTGGCTTCTAAGCCTCATGGCCAGTAGTCCTTACTTGTGGCAGTCGTAGAAGACTGATTTGTGTTTCAGTTATTTAAAAGATTTCAACCACTCAGATCAGTTCCCGCCACGTCTCCAGTGATGGCGCAGTGCTGGGACCTGCTCACTGCAGAGATATGGACTTTGTAGCCTCTGTGTGGCTTGGACTCTTTGCCCACCGGGTGAACAGGAAGCAGTAACAAGTCATTTACAATTAGAGGCGACTGCAAGTGGGCATGATCACCAAAGTCTCTGATGCATGGCTAATTTCCTCCTGTAATTAACCACCAACACCACCTGTTAATAAAGTTAGGAGGTTGCCAACACTGATCAAGTAAAACTGCCAGGAAATTGGATCTTGTGGGGGGAAAATGTCACATCAAAGTATCAGGTGCATTTTCAAAAATCTGTTTGGATTTTGCTGACTTTTTAAGGATGACAAGTTATCCCTGATGAGCTGAGATTGCCCGCACCTGGAGAGCCTGGAAGTGTACCTCGTCCTGATTGCCTGTTGTGTGGCTTCATTGCAGACTAGGACCTTCGTTCCTGCAGTGACTCCTTGCAGCATCCTTAGGGAAAGGTGATGTGCTTGCTGAAGCTGAATTTTGCCGAATTCAGCTGTTCCTCACAGACCTGATGGGAAACCACTCCTGTATCTTTAACATCTGTGTAGGGCAGTGAATAGAGCTTTCCTGATCACACTAATACTGTCCCTCAGTCTTGAACTCTCCCTCAATTCTTTAAATTCCTTACGAGATCAGTGAATGGATGACTCATGCAAAACTATAGGTTTTCCTTGGAAAATACCCCCTACCACTGCTTTGTCACTCTCAGGAACAGGTGGAGCCACCAACTCAAAGTCTGATGGGTGCTTTGATAATCTCCTAACTGCTTTGGAAACAAGAATCATGGCCTTAGGGTCATGGCGTCACTCCTGTGACAAAATATCTGACATCATCAACTTATAAAGATAAAAGGTTTCTCTTAGCTCATAGCTCCAGAAGTTTGGTTCATAGTTCTATTGTACTTGGGCTGTGGCAGAAAGACCTCATGGTATCAGGAAAGCAAAGACAAAAAAGGAAGAGAGTAGGGTTTGAATATCTTTCCCAGGGCACACCCCAAGTGATCCAACCTCCTTCCACTACACTAATTGTCTGGTCATTCTCCCATCTCTAAAAGCACCAGAAGCTGGTGAATAAGCCTTTAGTTCATGAACTGGAAGATACCCTAAGACCCATGCCATAACAGTATGATGGGTTAGTGTCCTTAATTGAATTCAACTTTGTCACCCACTATGACATTTTTAGAAGAGTTTTCTCAAAGGAATGCTTTCAAATCAAGATGATTGTTCCTTTAAGAAGCAGTTGTTGGTTACCCTAGAGAAAAGAAGAAATGTCATAATGATGACCAAAGGCAGCACTTCCTTGTGATTTCTCAACCGGAATATCATGAGGATGATGGTTGGGGTTTTTATATCTCTCGATCTGCAAGTCCTATTAACCTAGATGGGTGTTCTGCAGCTCTGACTTCTACTCCCTTTGAGCAATTTCCTAGAAAAGGATATGGTCATGTAAACAAGTCTTTTATGTGGTACTTGCTGGGAACCAGTGGCTATTAAAATTATGCATGTACACAGATGTGTGTGTGTGTGTGTGTGTGTGTGTGTGTGTGTGTGTGTGTGTGTTGGTATGTGTGAGTGTATTCATGGGCACATGTGTGTACCTGTACATGAGTAGGTCAGATGTCAACCTCCAGCACTGGATATTGTTCTTTATTTTCCATCCATCTTGGTTTTGAGATGAGGGTCTCTTATTGGCCTCACTGAATAATGTAGATTGACCGTCCAGTGAACCACAAGGATCCTCCTGTCTCTATCTCCTCATTGTTGGGGTTTCAAGCATTTGCCATTGCTTCTGGGCTTGGAACATGGGCTTATGAGATCAAACGCAGGTCCTCATGCTTGAACTACAAGCATATTAGCAACTGAACTATCTATCTCCCCAGGCCAAGTCATACATTTTTAAAAGTTCCTAAATCATACATAACAACCCCATTTCCCCAGATAGTTAATTCAGGCAGGGTGGAGTTTAGGTCATGGTCACACAAGGCTGCAAGTGGTAAATCCCAGTATTCAGATATATTATCTTTCTCATCACTGTGACAGAATGCCTGACAGAAGCAACTTAAGAGAGTAAGGATCTAATTTGCATCACAGTTTCAGGCTACAGTCCATTAAGGTGGGGGAATACGGTGGTGGGAATGGTTCACAGCTGTGGCGGCAGGAACACAGTGCTGCTTTTCCACATCTTGGTGGGTCAGGAAACAAAGAACTGAAAGTGGGGCTGAGTTATAAACTTCAAGGCCCACCTCCAGCTACCCTCTTCTTCCAGCAAGGCCTGACCTCCCAGGAGTTTCACAATCAGCTGGAGACCAAGTGTTCAAACGAATGAGCTTTTGGGGACATTCCACATTCAAACTATGTAACCAAAGGAACTGGTTAAGATGTGAGGAGGCCAGCTTTCTCTGTGGTCTTAAGTGTGTGAAGCGAGACAAGGGTAAAGATAAGAGGGTAGTTTTAGAAAAGATATGTGTTAAACACTGGCTCAAGGCTCTTGAATGGGCCGAAAGACATCTAAATACTTGCACACATGAACACGGCACCCATGTGCGTGCGCATGCTTGAGCAGGCAGAGATGTGATTCTAAGCTTTCCCAAAGAAACAGCCTTATTTATCCTCATTTTCAAAGAGAGCTAAATGAAGCACCGAGGAGTTCAGCAACTTGCACAGGTCAAACAGAGCCCTTCACACAAACAATTAAGGGAAGTGGGGTTCGTTTTACCTTAGTTTGAAGGCATAGTTCATTGTGATGGAGAAGACAGTTGAGGGTAAGGCTGTCACAATATTAGTTATGCCCTGGCATGGAAGAATAAGTCCTCAGACAAAGGAGATGCTCCTGATGGAGCATTGAGAGAGAAACCATGCAACACATGAAAGACAATACAACTGATCTAGATTGTTTATTCAGAGGTTGTCGATTTAGCCTTAGACACAGAGAATTTAGGAAATTATTTTAGTCACTGCTTTTCCTTGTAATTATATTCTTTCTCTTTCGGTTCAGAAACTCCCATGTTTTCTCAAATTCTTCTAGGTGATAAGATGACTTAATTCCATATAATTCACCCATAACCCCAGAGTTCTGCTGTAATGAGGCCCAGGGACACTGTTAACTTCTTGAGAGCAGGCAGTCCTGATAAATGGGAATGAGTCACCAGGCTCATCTGAAGCTGGGCGCTCATTACCAGGCTCTTGCAGTAGCAAGAAAGCTCGTTGTTAGGGACTTTTGCCACTGTACGTGTGACCACAAAGGAAGTCCATGTGTGTTACAGGCTAAGCTGGAATTCTCACTGATGGCCTAACTCCAAGGCCTCTGAGTTGTGGCTGTATTTTGAGATAAGATCCTTCAATGTCAATTAATATGAAATACAGTCAAGGTAGGCCCTGACTCACTGTGGCTGGTGTCCTTATAAGAAGGTGGATTGGGACAGACAGGCAGATTTAGAGACCATGTGAGAATTGAGAGAGAAAAAGCTGCATATAAGCCACCAAGAGAGGTCTCCGGAGAAACTAGTCTGCCCATATGGGCTTGGTTTTGAACTTCCAGCCTCCACAATTACAAAGAAATAAATTCTTATTGTTTGAGGTTTCCAGCCAGTTGTACTGTGGTAACTTAGCAAACTAAACGAAGGAGTGTTTGTTTTCTGTATTCTCTGCATTCCTGGAACACGATTTGCCCTCAGGCTCCCTGAAGTTCAGCTGCCACGGTCTCCTCGCTGTCCGTCATGTAGGCTGTCTCTTCTTTTTTTTTTTTTGAGACAGGGTTTCTCTGTGTAGCCCTGGCTGTCCTGGAACTCACTCTGTAGACCAGGCTGGCCTCGAACTCAGAAATCCGCCTGCCTCTGCCTCCTGAGTGCTGGGATTAAAGGCGTGTGCCACCACTGCCCGGCTAGGCTGTCTCTTCTATCTGGTACATACTTCTTCCTGATCTCAGTTTAACTCCTCCCATTTCCTTCAAGCCTTTCTAGTATCAACCCCTAGGCCAGTCTCTCTCCGGTCACCCTATTCTGCTCTACAACCCAACCTATCACCTTCCCAGACCTCTTTAAATACCTTTGTTACCTCACCTCTCTTTCTAGTGCCTTTTCCACCTCCAAGTATCTAGCCGCCACCTCATCATCTGACTTCTGCAAGATAATGCAAGCTCCAGGAAAGAAGAAAATTGTCTATTTCACTTGATGATGGATTCCAGTCCTGGGACAGTGATGGCATCTAGTAGGTACTCAAGAAACAATTATTCAAGGAATGAATTAACGGCAGTGATTATGTGAATTGAACAAGGTGTGCCCGATACTATGCATTTAGGATTTATTAATTCATCAACTATGACAATGCATTCTATTTGATATAATTGCTTCATTCATACGATCAAAACATTCCTGTGTTGTTCAAAAACACTGACGTTTTCTCTCTCTCTCTCTCTCTCTCTCTCTCTCTCTCTCTCTCTCTCTCTCTCTTTTATTGCATATTGTAAAAGCATGAGAAATGTCAAAGGAATTTTTCTGAAGCTGAACAGTTGCTGATAAAGTCTGTGAGGAAGCCTTGGCTCAGAACAAAGAACGATTTATCTTTTCAGAAAAGAGATTGTGATAAACGAGAGCCGGTATTTACCAGCTGCTGAGCTCTGGTGCTGCGTGGAGTCTTTGCTCTAGATGACCAGGGAGGAAGGGGAATGTAGAGACAAACCTCAAAGGCTGGCTGTGCAGGAACACTGGAGCTCCTCCATAAACGTCCCACCTTCCTCACTGTCACCAAGATAAAAACTAGCGTCTGATGAGCTGGTAGAGTTTGAAGGCCGGCCATTTCTTTGAAGCGTCACAGTTGAAACCCCATGCTTTTTGAGCACCGTGATTTTTGTTTATTGAGTGTGTCAGCATAGAGTAGTTTACAAATGCCAAGTTCAAGCAAGTTATGGAAAACAGCACCAACACCGCTGGCAGACTCGAGAATAAATAAGAAAATATTCCATTGAATCTATAATAAAAAAGCATAATGGGTATGAAACTGCTGCCTTCCTCCTTCCACCATTTCTGGCTTACAGTATATTGGGAATGAATGTCTGGGGCTGAACTGAATGATTTTGAAAGGGGAAACGATACAACTTTGCAAACTATTGAAGATTAATTAAATACAATGTAATGAAAGCCTCCTAACATATGCAAATGAAGCTGTTTTTGACTGTTCTCTTTAGAAAACAAAACAAAACAAAAACTGCTCTATAATTTGACATGATTTCCCCTTTCAAAAAAAATGTTTCCTATGTCACAGGAAGAAGTCATTTATATTCTTCTTGCTATTCAAAAATCCTGTAAGCACTCAATACCTGACAAATGAGACCCTCTTTGATAACTCAGGCCTATCTATCTTCTCCCTCCCTCTACCTTGCCTTCCCTCCCTCCCTCCCTCCCTCTCTCTCCCCCCTTGGAGGTAGGAGTGAAGATTATGCTGACAATCCCATCTTATTAACTCAGAGGAAGGTTCACAGACTGTCTCAAGGGCTCTGTGCTTTCCTCTCTTCCAGGAAAACTCTCTTCTGTTTATCAGATAAGTGCTTCAAATTTATTGACTTGTTGAAGTCAGTGTCTGTGTAAATTACACATCTATTATGCATGTATGTTTCACATACATAGATGTATATATACATGCATGTACATGTGTATGTTGTATATGTTTCAGTAAAAACATAAATTTGCATCATAAAGAGAATTTCACAGAAAAATACACAGAAGAGGAAGAAGAAGAAGAGGAGGAGGAAGAGGAGGAGGAGGAGAGGAGGAGGAGAGGAGGAGGAGGAGGAGCAGGAGAAGAAGAAGAAGAAGAAGAAGAAGAGGAGGAGGAGGAGGAGGAGGAGGAAGAAAGTCACACATAATCATATCCACCCAGGAAATAAATACTACTGACCATGGCAAACATTATCTACATGTCTGTAAATCTGCATTGCAAACTAAAGTGCCTTCAGTAGTGCAGAGGAACTTTAGTGGTTGAGGTGGGTGGGCATAAGACAATTCATCCATGCTTCTCAGTCTATTGTGGGATTTCCTACCTATGTGGAGAAGTATCTCTCTAAGAACAATAACGTAAAGCCCAATAGTAAACAGCCACAAATGCTCTTGTGACAGCCAGGCACAACGTGGCAAAATAAAGACCAAATACTGAATCCAGGAGAAGCAAGAACAGTTCAGTGGAGCAGACAGCTCCAGGCACAAATATGGGCTCAGTGTTGCCAAATCTCTTGACCCATCAGAAATGATAAGTTCACATGTATATGTAAAACTACCTGTTTTAAAACCATTTTCTCAATAGTGTTTAAAAACACTGTGTGGGATGAATGATGGATGAAAGGTAGCCCATCAGCTGCAGTTTTTGCTATGTAGAATTGGTTGTGAGTGGATAAGCAGAAAAGTGGCCAGCATGACCAGTGATTGGCCAATAATAAGGAAAGTCTATAGAGGCAACTACTTAAAAATATCAATTAAATTTAAGTCTCATCAAATTAAACAGGCCGACCTGAAATGGGGAACATTACTGAGCCTTATTTCTTCATCTTCAAAAATTTCTCTAAGCACAAGATAATAAAAACATTATGAGACTGAAAATTTATACTTACAATTACAATGATTGCTATATTACTAACTTTGCTATCTTCTGGAGTCCACTCTGTGTGTGTGTGTGTGTGTGTGTGTGTGTGTTCATTCCAGGGCCCTTGCAGGATACCCACAACCAAGGCTGTTCCATGTGCTGAACTTGAATGATCTTGAAAGGGGAAATGCTACAATTTTGCAAGCTATAGAAGATTAATGAGATACAATGTAACGAAAGCCTCCTTACATATGCAGATGAAGCTGATTGGCTGTTTTTCTTTAGAAAACAAAACAAAACAAAAACTACTCTATAATTTGACATGACTTCCCCTTTCAAAATCAAGATTCAGCATTTACACAGAACCGATGCACTTCCTATCATACAGTCACGTGCTGCATACGGGTATCTCACCCCCTTAGACGATACAGATGACAGTGGCCCCACAGGATCTTAATGGAACCGGAAAACCCCATTATCTGGTAATGGATGTCTCAGCTGTAGTGATGTCACAGCACAATGTGCAACTCATGTTTGTGGTAATACCAGGGTGAACACCCCCACTGAACTGCCCATGAAAGTGGTCTGTGTGTACTCAGTTCTGCTCAACACATAATTATTGGTCACGAAAACAAACAACAGTTAAATATACCTATACTTTTATCATTATTTTTCTGTGCACATCTACTTACACACACACACACACACACACACACACACACACACACACACAAAATTTGAAATAGCCTGCTATGTTACATGATAGCCTCATCAATCTTGGACTGCAGCATCTTTTGACCGAGACAAGAAGTCATGGGTTGATTAATTTGATGACGTATCTACCCCTACCATTATGTACGTACAGATGCTCACGAGATTGCCTAGTGTGATCCAGTCCCCAGAGCTTGTCCCATCCTGCACACTAAGTGGTGGGCAATGACACTCTAAGTCCTTCCTAGGTTTCTTAAAATACACACTGCAGCACACAGGCCAAGTACACAGTTGCTGTATTGTACTGTTTAGGGAATAATGGCCACAAACAAGTGTGTGCATGTCCAGTGTAGATGGGTACAATTTGTTTTTAAAGACTTTTGATCTGGGCACTGTGGAATCTGTAGATGGGGGGGAGGGGACATGGAGACATGCTGACCACTCATACTTTACTTTCAGGCATACAGGCTGATTCTTGGTTTTTCAGAAGATTGTTGATCCTGAAAGTTTGTTTTCTGGAATTGTACTAAGATATTCTTATCACTTCTAGTCTGCTTTTCTGAAAATTATGAGACTATCACGATGCTCAGTGACCTTATTTCCTACTCTCCTAGTATCTTTCTAGAGACAAAAGTACACAAAGGCATGACACTCCAGAACTTTCCTTTTCTTTCTCCGGATATTAAAATAAAATTTTTATGACATAATGTCTTGCCTTATCTGGTTTCTGTTGGGAAAATGTTGACCTCTTAAAAATGTGGGCTTTATCTAAAGCTATCTCAGCAAGTGGTTTCTATAACCCTATGACATTTTATCATTTCTACCTGGAACCTTTCCTTAGTCATCAGTGAGACTGCTTGCCAAGAAACTGCTGTAAACAATAACGTTTACGGCATCAGGTGGCGTGGCTCACAGCGTCGGTTCTCCAGTATTGGCAGTTGTGTTGTTAATTCATGAAGCACCCACACTAGCCTGTGGGGCTATCAGTGTATGTCTATAGTCTATAGTCAAACACACCACACTCTAGCTTCCTAGACTGTGCAATAATGTTGTTACCAGTACAATTTTGTGACTAAAGGAAATTTTGTAAATGAGTTGATTTTTTTTTTCATCTTATAGATGATGCGCATGATGCTCCAAGATCAACTTAAAGCTTGTGTAGCATTCAGGAGCTACCACTCGGGCTCTCATCTGACTTCACCCTGTAAAGCAACACCTTGTAGATTATACCTAATAACTGATACGTCGCCCTTAGCCGCAGTTGCACAAGAAGCTGATGGGGAGTGAAGAGCCTTCCCATGCTTGTAAAGTCAGTTTCAACCCTGTGACTTTATAACCACCTTCCTCTAAGAGATAAAATAATTAAAAGTATAGTGTTCATTATAATTAAGACTCTTTAGTCCATAATAGCTTTATCATCTTGCAGGAGGAGGAAGAGAGTGGTCCTCATTTCAGGTGAGTATCTACTTAAGGAAGTTCCTTTTATCTCAATGAATACTTATTTTGTAAGCTTAGTTTGTGCAAAGAATAGTGAGTGCTAGACTTCTAGTCCTGTGTCAACAGCTACACATTAATCCTCCATCAAAAATCCTGGCTTGGCTTGATATGGAAGTGTACATCTGTAATCCCAGCAATTGGGAGGCAGAGACACATGTATCTCTGTGAGTTCAAGGCCAATTTGATCTACACAGAGAGTTCCAGGCCAACTAGGGCTACATAATGAAACCTTGTCTCAAACACACACACACACACACACACACACACACACACACACACACACACACACACACACACACGAGAGAGAGAGAGAGAGACAGACAGACAGACAGACACACAAAGAGAGAGACAGAAAGAAATTAGTAAAAATGTAACACAAAATTTAAGAAGTCCCAGTGTTCAGCATCTCTCTCCTTCTCTGATCACCATCACACATGTTAACCTCTGCCTGTAAAAGTCGACTCCAACAGTTTGTTTAAATCTCCAAGTAAAACCAAACTGCTGTCCTTATTTAAAATAAAACAATTTAAAATACACCAGGAAGCATTTCTTATATCTGAAAAAAAGCATAAAGAATAACACAATACTAAAATATCTTTCACTAACCTAAAGATGTAAATACTACCCCTGGCATTGAACTTGCCTCTGTAGCCTTTCCATCTGTGCATCCTTAGGGGAGCATCATCCCTGCATCCTTGGGGAACACCATCCCTGCATCCTTAGGGAACACCATCCCTGCATCCTTAGGGGAGCATCATCCTTGCATCCTTGGGGAACACCATCCTTGCATCCTTGGGGAACACCATCCCTACATCCTTAGGGGAGCATCATCCCTGCATCCTTGGGGGAACACCATCCTGGCATTCTTGGGGGAACACCATCCCTGCATCCTTGGGGAGCACCATCCCTGCATCCTTGGGGGAACACCATCCCTGCATCCTTGGGGGACACCATCCCTGCATCCTTGGGGGAACACTATCCCTGCATTCTTGGGGGAACACCATCCCTGCATCCTTGGGGGAACACCATCCCTGCATCCTTGGGGAACACCATCCCTGCATCCTTGGGGAACACCATCCCTGCATCCTTGGGGAACACCATCCCTGCATCCTTGGGGAACACCATCCCTGCATCCTTGGGGGAATACTATCCCTGCATCCTTGGGGGAACACTCCCTGCATCCTTGGGGGAACACCATCCCTGCATCCTTGGGGGAACACCATCTCTGAATCCTTGGGGGAGCACTATCTCTCCATCTTTGCCGGAGTGCCACCTCTGCATTCTTGGGAGAGAGCACCACCCCGCCTCCTTGGGGAGCACATCCCAGTTTTGTCCCATCACTCCCAGCTGCTCTTTCTTCCTCTGCTTCACTGCCAAATGGCACTTAGATTTCCATTTAAGCTTATGAGTCTGTCACCATACAGTCTGCCATCTTGAATCACATTCTTTCATTTTACCTTGTGTGGGAACAGTTCTCTGTAGCCCATCGCTATCCTTAGCTATGACTATGTCATCATGGTGTTTTGGTTGATGGATATTTTGGACAATGCTACTCTGAGCATTTTTTTTTTATATCATCTCTCTATATACAGGCATACAAGTTTTCTTTCTGAGAAATTTGGCTATACCTGCTGGCTTCCCTCTTCTCTCTCTCTCTCTCTCTCTATATATATATATATATACATATATATATATATATATATATATATATACATATATATATATATATATGTGTGTGTGTGTGTGTGTGTGTGTGTGTGTGTGTGTGTGTGTGTGTGTGTGAAGTTTCTCTCTGGTGCTCAGGCCTGAGAAATGACACTTTTTCTTCATTAAGCAGAACTTGCCTTGGCTATTTTTTTAAAACCAAATTTAGATAACCTTGACTCTTCACTAAAATGACTCCTTTCTGTTCACTATGGCCTTTTATAGAACCTCCCTAAAATAAAAACTGTCATTTGTTTAATAAGATTCATATTACATCCACATACTACAAAATGATATCTGGGCCAATGACAGACCACACACATGACCATAGTCCTTAGGCAGACAACAGAGCTAAAAGTTTCCCATTGCCTGGGATGTTGTAGCTGTCATAATGTCACATAGCATAATGCATTTTTCATGTGTTTCAGGTGACTCTGGCATAAATAAATCTACTGTGTGGCCAACAGTGTGACATACACACAGAGTGTGGCATAAACCGTGTGATAACGATAGCAACATCTATTTACTGGTTTAGCTATTTACTCTCCTGTATATATATATATATATAACTCTGTGTGTTTGAGTGCTTGTCTGCATATACATTGGGTATGAAACCACATCCGTGCAGTGTCAGATGAGTTTAGAAAAAGGCACCAGATCCCCTGGAATTGGAGTTACAGATTCTCGTGAGCCACTGTGTGGGGCAAACGGTAGAGCAGCCAGTGCTCCTAACAGCTGAGCCTTAGACTGTGCCATTGGCTTAGACGTCTATCACCATTAAAAATGACACACGATAGGGGCAAGGACCTTACGAATCTTCTATTTACGAATATCTCTTGATCAAATCATTTTCTCTTATTAATTTGCCATTGTTAACATTGTTTTGACACTTGGGCCTACACTGTAGCCCAGGTTGGCCTTCAACTCATGATTCTCCTGCCTCAAGCCTTGAGAGTGCTGAAGTTACAGGTGGCTGCCAGCATGCCTGGCTCTTGTGCTTGATCTCACCTCATCATTTTCTTTGTCTTGGCTCTAAGCACAATTGGATAACACACACACACACACACACACATGCATACACAAACACACATGCACATACACACACATACACACACATACAAACACATACACACACAAACACACATACACATACATACACACATGCATACACATACATACACACATGCATACACATACATACACACGTGCATACACATACACACATATACACACATACATACATATACACACACAAATACACACACAAGCACACATACACATACATTCGTACATACATACACACAAACATACATATATACACATGCATATGTGTGCACACGCGTGTGCACACACACACACATACATCATGCCCAGGCATGCAATCATGCATACCAGATAGCCGGGTGTGTAGCAAGCTATAAAGTCTTATGTACACACAGTCTACAATGTCCACTCATGTTCCAGTCCTGAAGTGTCACGTGAGTGTTCTGAGGAGCAAAGAATAGCACAGCTCTGCTGGATGACTCTCTTTGCTTGACCCTCATGGGCATCCTCAGTTCTACCAGGCAGTCCTGCCTCAGTTTCTCTCCCTAACTCAGTTTCTCTTCCCAACAACTTTTCAAACCTTTCTCCTCCAACTCATCTGTCACCCAACTGATAGAATGTGAGTTCCCCCGGGTGGTATGGGACCCTGCCTACTCCTCCACCTTTACACTCTGTCCTTGCCTTTGCCCGGACAGGAGAGCAGCCCTTGATCCTGATGAAAGCCAGCTCCTTTTTAGGGGCCCCTACTCCTGTATCCATGTAGATGACATTTTTCTACCCTAGTTTTTTCTCCTCCTTCTCCATCTTTATTTTCTCTTCTTTGCAAGATCCTTCTCATTGGCACACAGATTTGCTCTAAAATTTCCCATGTTAAAGGAAAAAAAAAAAGAAAAGAAATGGCTTACCTTCCCACACCATCTTAATCCACACAATTATTGCTCTCTCTGCTACAGCAGTAGTGGCCTCGTAAACACCTCTCTACAAGGAGTATTTCCAGAGGGTAATGGCTTTTTCCTTTGTCATTAAAAAACACGGAAATGACATACACACTCAGCAAGGTGGTCAAGCCATAAGTATTTAAGCTCAGCTTTTATATATGACTACTTACTCTGAATGCTTGTCCCCTTCCCCAGCTCATGTGCTGAAATCTAACTTGCAATGTAGTAGTATTGAGAAGTAAGACCGGAGCTGGGTAAATCATGAGGCAGGAACTTGCATCACTAAAATTAGTGCCCTTGAGAGAGGCGACAACAAGTTGTCTTTGTCTCCGATCTTCCACCATGTGAGGACACAGGTGGAGGCGACATGTGTGAAGTCTAGAAATGGCCCTGCTCAGACACCGTAGCTTCTGTCCCTCAGAACGATCAGCAATCAACTTCTGGTGTGTGAATATATGGCAGTGTGAGGGGCTTTGCTTTAGCAGCAGCCTGAACATAGACAGCCGGGATCAGGAGCCCCTGGGGGGAGCTGTGGACCACGTCCAGCATCTGAGAGTTTCTCTCCTCAACTCATTTCCTCTTCCAATGAGACAGCACTTGTGACCTTCTATCAGTAAAGATGATTTTTGTTTTCATGAACTGCATGTGGCTAGGGAAACATTAAATGTATCTTTTCATGTCTAGTTTTGTTCATCTTCCCAGTAGGTTAATGATGGTCATTCTTTCTTGTGTAGTCATTAATAACCTTTGTTATTCATCATCGCTGGGTCTCAGTTCATTGAGTGAATGGATAGCCCATAATTTTTTGTCTAGTTAGGGAATACCTGATGTGTTCATTATTTTTCTTGTTGTTGGGACAAAATACCTGGCAAAAATTAGCTTGAGAAATAAAACGTTTATTTGGTGAGGGGGTACAGTCCATTGGGGTGGGGACCAGATAGTAACAGGAGCAGGAGGCAGCTGGTCACATTGTGTCCCTTACCAGGAAGGAGAGAGGCACAAAAGTGGGTGCTTTGCTTACTTTCTCCTTTTAATTAACCCTGTGACCCCAGATCATGGGTGTATCGGGTAGATCATGCGCTCCCACATTTGCAGTGGGCCTTTCTTCTCTTCCTCTCTTAGATGCGGATGCTCTGTTTCTTTGCATTTTGCAGAACTGCCTCCTACTAAACGCTCTCTGGCAGTTTCTTCTTGCATTTTTCTGGGCTGACTCCCCCCTCCCCTTTCCTTTTTCTCTGATCTTGATTTTCCTCACCTCCAACAACTGTTCTTCTAAGTCTGGCATGCCTTCATCTCAGACACTTGAGTTCTGTGTTCTTTCCTTTCCATGGATTTCCTTCTTACTGTTATCTGCATAGAAAGTCATGGCTTCTGTTCTGCTCCCATCCTATGCCCCCCCCACCTGACTTCATTTCCCCTCTTAATTCTCAGTTCCCTGCTTTATGTCACACTTGCTTCCTATTGGTCTATACTTATAAAAGCACATTCCAGGACGGAAAGGACGTTGTCTTTCTAGAGCAAGGCTAGATATTCAAGTGTTTAAATTAGGTACTTGAATATATGTTATCCACAGAGATTCTCAATTTGGACTCAGCTTTTCTCCACTAACAGTTTTATCCCATTAAGGTGGTTTCATAGCTACAAAAATCCACTCTTCTTTTCATTTGTTTTTCATCTTTGTCTTCTTTCTTTGCTCTGAGTACCAGGGATTACACCCAGGGGCTTGCGCATGCTCAGCAAGCACTCTCCAGTGAGCTGTACCTCCAGTGCGGCTCCCTTATTTACCACCTCTTGTTTTGTCTCCTTTCCACCTTTCTTCCTTCCCCTTACTTCTCTGTCAGTTTTTCCTTTCATTCCCCCCTACCCCATTATGATGTCCCTTCTGCCTTTAAAACTCAGAGGAAGTGGGGTTTCAGTGTAAGATCTCAGGTGACCGCTCCAAACTGCAATGCAGGAAACAGGACATGTGGTGGGTGTGGCTAACACTCTTTCATTCCGTTAAAAGCATGTGATACCCTGAATGTGTCTCCACTTAGCTGGATTCTCCTCTCTCTTTTCTCCATACCTCCGACTACATGTACAGCTCACAAACACATCATGTGGTAGAATTCACTCCGTGTGACAGCAAGCCCCTCTTTCTGTGGAGTCACAGAATCATAATGTTTCATCCAGAGACAGTTATAAAACCTGCCTTCAGGGATGGAGAGCTGCCAGACTCCTGGATTTGATAGAGGGAGTTGATGATGTTTAGGGAACGTGTGATGAGAACAAGAGGCAACTGAATCCTTCAGAGTGGGCAGCCACCCAGGCTTGTTGTTCTGCAGTCTAGCAAGGTTGTTGGCATATTTCCAAGGAGCTCCAAAAGGAAGCAAAAAAAATCATATATATATATATATATATATATATATATCCTCTAATATTATATATACCTATTTCTATATATATTTTATATACATTCATATATATTTCCTGTAATATTATATACATCTCTATTTTATATATATTATATACATATACACACACATACATATATATACACATATACATATATACTATATAAACCTCTATATAGGTTTTGTGGTCTGCCTGTGTCCTATGCAAACATCAGTAACTAGAAAATACTAGTTAGTCATTCCAAAGTGAGGCAGCAAGAGTAGAGAGCTAAGGAAACTGACTCAAGTGCAATTCGTAGCTTGAAGAAAGAAATGATTTGCCTGTGATAACATAAACTGCAAAGGATTGCCGAGTTGAATCCTCTTAAACTGGCACTTTGTCATGCGGAAGGAGGAAGGGACATCTGACATGCACACGTATATAGTATACATCTGCAGAATGGAGGGGGAGGGTCTATCTAAGGGTAGGCAGGAAGAGGAGGAGGAGGAGGAGGAAGGGGAGAGGGAGGGGAGGGAGAGGAGAAAGGGGAAGGAGGGAGTACCACCTACCTGGGTTTACCTCTAGTACTGAGGGACTAGGTACTGGGAAGGCCCCAAGATTTTCATCTCGCCATGAATATACTTATGGATGAATTAACAAGCAGTTTCTGAGGAGCACAATGGCATGTAAGCTCAGTTACCACTTGTGTGCATTCAGCTGCCCTCTCCTGACCTGACATAGCTTCCAGGGTTTCTGGCCAGGCATGTCTAGGCTCACAGTGGTCTTGTTCTTACTCATCTGTAACTGTTGTGTGGGTGACCTGTGAGCGCAGTTTGTTGATCCAATAAAACTCAGCCTTGGCATTCACCGGGTTGCTGGTGGGAAGCCACACCCTTCTCTCTATTTTGGCAGCCTCCTGCTGTAGTATCTGAACCTTCCTAGTGTGTTCTGCAGTTCAGCATGGGAGTGGAATCCCAGTCTAGACAAAGGGATCTGAAGATTTCTAGGAAAACCTTACTCTTTTCCTGACTTCCAAGGAGAGGTTTCTTCTGGTTCCTTCCTTCGGTGGAGGAGGAATATGATAGTGGCCACTGCACGTACCACTGTGGTCACAGCTTGTGATTATGAGGGATAGATGCAAGGACTGGGCAGAGAATGACCCAGAGCTGAGAAGTTGCTTCTCAAGAAACACCACTTAGGGAGGATTTTCCCAGGACCTCTCCTGAACTTTGAACTCTGGCACCCAGTACTCGGAGACACTGACATAATCTCAATCAAGGAGGCAGCCCAGGTGAGTCCTTGATAGACTCGGTCATCCCTACTCTACTGTTAGATCCGAGGAGCATGACCCCATGTCCAGCTTGGTTAGTCAGTGAGCAGCAATATACAGCACAATGCCTAGTGGGAAGTCAGCGCATAGCAATATGGCTGAGTAAAAGGATTGTACTGAGTACTGTTTGAGAAGAGAGTTTGAGGCATTTCATGAGGAAGTAAAGTTAGTGAGTGTAGTGGCTATTTCTGATTGTCAACTTGACTATATCTGGAGTGAATTACAATCCAGAATTAGAAGGCTCACCTGTGATCTAGATCTTGAGTCTGGAAGACACAAGTTTCATGTGTAGTGGTACGCGCACCTCTAATCTGGGCCACACCTGCTGCTGGAATTCTACATAAGGACATTGGAAGGAGGAAGATTCAATCTTCTTCACCTGCGAGCCTTGTGGGACTAAGCGACTGCAAGATCCTCAGGTTTTCATTCACAGCTACTGCTGACCATTGCTGGGGAGTTTGACTACAGACTGGAAGTCATTAACAAATTCCCTTATTATATGGAGACTACATATAAGTTCTGTGACCCTGGAGAGCCCTGACTAATCCAGTGTGTGTTATAGTTGTATAGATGAAGGACAGGCTGGGGGGCGGTGGTGGCGCACGCTTTTAATCCCAGCACTCAGGAGGCAGAGGTAGGTGGATCTCTGTGAGTTTGAGACTAGCCTGGTCTACATTCTGGGAACAGATCTACAGAGTGAGCTCTGGGAACAGCTAGAGTTACACAGAGAAACCCCTGTCTCAATCAAACAAACGAATAAGTAAATAATGAATGAATAATGAATGAATGACAAATCTTTTCTTTTCTTTTTTTTAATTTTTTTTAATTTTTGATACTTTATTTACATTTCCAATGTTTCCCCTTTTCTGGGTCTCCTCTTTGGAAACCCCCTATCCCCTCCCCAACCCGCCTCTATGAGGGAATTCCACCTCCCACCCACCCGCCCACCCACACCCATATTCCCGCCTTGACATTCCCCTTTACTGGGGCCTCTAATATCCTCAGGCCCAAGGGCCTCTCCTCTCTCCCTGATGGCCATCGAGGTCATCCTCTGCCACATATGTGGTCCGAACCATGGGTCTATAGATGTGTATTCTTTGGTTGGTGGTCCAAACTCCAGGACAACGGGGGGGGGGGGGTCGGTCAGGTCCATTGACGCTCTTGCTCCCTCCATGGGGCTGCAAATTCCCTCAGCTCCTTCAGACCTTCCTCCAACTCCTCCATCTGGGATCTCACTCTCAGTCC
>CM052714.1:19373505-19399004 GCA_028551405.1 Uromys caudimaculatus | reverse complement strand
ACATTTTCTGTATCCATTCCTCTGATGAGGGACATCTGGGTTGTTTCCAACTTCTGGCTATTATAAATATGGCTGCTATGAACATAGTGGAACATGTGTCTTTATTACATGTTGGAGCATCTTCTGGGTATATGCCCAGGAGAGGTATAGCTGGGTCCTCAGGTAGTATTATGTCCAATTTTCTGAGGGTCCGCCAAACTGATTTCCAGAGTGGTTGTACCAGTTTGCAGTCCCACCAACAGTGGAGGAGTGTTCCTCTTTCTCCACATCCTTGCCAGCATCTGCTCTCACCTGAGTTTTTGATCTTAGCCATTCTGACTAGTGTGAGGTGGAATCTCAGACTTGTTTTGATTTGCATTTCCCTGATGACTAGGGATATTGAGCATTTCTTTAGGTGTTTCTCAGCCCTGCGAATTTCCTCAGTTGAGAATTCTCTGTTTAGCTCTGTTCCCCATTTTTTAATGGGGTTATTTGTTTTTTTTGGAGTCTAACTTCTTGAGTTCTTTGTATATATTGGATATTAGCCCTCTATCGGACATAGGATTGGTTAAGATCTTTTCCCAGTCTGTTGGCTGCCGTTTTGTCCTATTGACAGTGTCCTTTGCCTTACAGAAGCTTTGCGACAAATCTTTTCTTATGACGTGTTTATACATGCACATTTCATTTACATGACCTGCATACTGTACATGCTTACATTTATTTCACGATTATTGGAGGGTCTCCCTTTTTCTGGATGGTTTTTCTTCCCAGGACAAGTAAGAGCAAGCATCTCTGTTTTTTGTCCTTGCCCTTACCTCTTCTCGATAAGGGCTCCCTCCAAGAATCTCCTACCGTTTGCTCTCTGTGCTTGTGTCTCCACAGGCCATGCTCTCTGAAACTATTTGTTATTTTCAGTGATCTCTGCATGTCTGAATCTCACCAAAGTGAGCCAGAGGAAAGAGTGGGAACGAGGGAGAGAAAAAGTAGAAGGGATCAACTTCCCAAACTCTCCAGAAAGATGACCTCAAGCCAGAATGACAGATGGTCTTTTTCCATGACCCCCAAATGTCCTCCTCAAAATCTGGTGTTGGAAGAGTGGATGCTTTTTGCCATATTTGTTCATGTTTCATTCTGTTCTCTGTGTGGGTCCATGAGTTTCATGATAGCCAGAGAGATGGTTTTAATCTAATGCAGTAACAATACAATAATAATAATCCTTACAATAATGGTATAGACAGAAAACATAATTCCTTAGCTCCTTCTATTTCTTCCTTCCATTGTTCAAAATCTTCATCGACTTTTCATTGCACCCATTTTCTTCTGTCACATGACTCCCCAACACACACACACACACACACACACACACACACACACACACACACACACACACACACACAGGTGTACATGCACACTGTGAAATTTGGACCCAGAGATAGGAGCATACAGGGACACAGAGTAGGCAGACAGTATAGAAAACTCCAGAAGAGGAAAGAGATGGGAGAGTCAGGAAGTTAACAAACAATTAACAGCTTTGTTGCGTAATGCCCTCTGCTCTGGACTCCCAATCCTCTTGACACCATTTCCCCTCCCCTAAACAAAGCCAAATCAAATTTGCCTTTAGGACCACTATTTTCCTTTGCTTATTGATTGATTAATTGATTGATTTAGTGAGAATGTTTAAATTCTAAAATATGTAACAATTTATTAATAACTGTGATCATCAAGCTGGTCAAAGGCCCTCTAAAATTTCTTTTTCCTGTCAAACTGAAAGAGAAGGTTTTAAATATTCTTACCAATAAATAAGTAGATAGATAAGTGAAGCAAAAGGTTTGTTCACTAGCTTCCTCAATAGTTCACGCTGTCTCTTTTTACAATGTATCAATTTGTATATTTATCAAAACATCATTCCATACTCTGTGCCCAATGCAGTTACAGTTTGTCAACTGAAACTGAGAACACCTAATAAAAATTAAAGCTTCCCTTAGTAGGATTTGAGTTATGTGACTGAATTTCTGTGACATATATAGATAGGTCTTGTTGCACAATGGTAGTATAAATATTCGCGGTGTACTGAGTTCACACAGCAATGCTGGCTCCTAGACCATCTTAAGGGCTCATCTTCTTCTGAACTGTCTGGCAATCTTTCTGTAGAAAGAGGGAAGGGTATGTGCTATTCTCAAAGTGATGTCCCCAGATACACAAGATTTTCTACAGACTCCTGAGCTTAGTATCTAATCAGAAACAAATAATAAATGTGGACTTGGGATTCCAAGACCTGCTGTGTCATAGAGAAGCAACTCCATAGCTTTCCAGAAATTGTCTCCAAGATGGGAATGGCTATAATTCGTTAGGTACATGACTATGTTGTGCTCTGGGCTATGACTTAGAAAAAGAATGGCATCCAGAGTTCAAGAAGTCTATTAGCCCAAGAGGAGAGATAGAAGTAACTAGGAAATTGTGAGACAACATGAGGAAAGTGATTCTCTTATTCATGTTTGAAATGCTTCTCAGAGTACCTATGATCTCTTTTGTAGTTAAAGCCAAACAATTTTGTGTGTGCAGTGACTTGTTTCATGTCCACTTCTCTGACATATCATTAGCACTAAGAGACAGATCTTAAGGGCCACCTTGTGACCTATTATACTCTGGTACTTCATGCTGGCATACTTCATAACTACTTGCAATTTAGAATGGTTCAGTTTTTAATATTTTTGGGCTTTATAATGGTATGAAGGTGATACCTACCATTCAATAGAAACTGACATGCTATTTTGAACCTGAGCTAAGGATATGTGGCCTAGTGGTCTCTTGTGATGCTGGGTTGAGGCGGTGAACTCAGAGAAACAACACTCTCTACTGTTCTGCAAAGCTAAGCTGGTGTGTCTAGACTCAGTGTATTAAATGTATATTTGATTTACGGTGGACATATTGGCTATAACCTATAAGTTAAAGAATATTTGTAATCTCTAACATGTAAGTGGTCATTTAAATGAATTCCAGGAGAGAGGCAAGCTTGGTAAATTGAGAAGCATCTCACTCTCCTGGGAGTCAGGATTTGGAAGGAAGAATTATATTTAACCAAATACCCAGGAACAGCAGTGTTTAGCCAGGTTTTTTTTTTTTTTTTTTTTAAACAGTGATGTACAAGTCTAAAGTAAGAGGGCATGGTGCATCCTAGGGGTTGTGAACTGGATCTGCCTAGTAGAACCTAGGAGATACTGCTTTATCCATGGGCCCTTGCACAAACTAAGATATAGTATCAGACTAAGGTCAATAAAATGCAAAATGGTGTTCCTATCTAGGACAACCAAGTGGAACAGACATTTCCCCCAGGATGATAGAGTCTCTTTGTTGTGCCTCCTCCTGAGCCCCTCTACCACATGTACTGCCACGGCCAGTGTTAGCACTGGACTCAGGAACAGAGGGTACCCAGAGTCAAGCTGTACTGCTGTCCTTGTTTTCTATTGATGTGATAAAACACCACAAAACAATTTGGGGAGAAAAGGGTTGTTTTTTCAGTTTATAATCCATGATGGTGACAAGTCAGTGTGGGAACTCAAGGCAGGAACTTGGAGGCAGGAACAGAAACAGCAGCATGGCCAGGATAAGAGGGTGTGGGGGGAGGGGGGAAAGCTGTTTGCTTACTGGCTTGTTCCCCATGCTTTTCTGTAGGGGGAGTATCAAAAATGAAGGACTATATTGCACATTCCATGTGAGCAATGGCCAACCTACTTTTATCTCGTGGAGCTCTGAGTCAGAGCTCCACGATCTCTCCACCCAGCTTGCTAGGTTCCCACTGGCGGGTCACTACCACACCAGCCCCATGCTTCAATGCCCCCATGGCCTCTGTGGTGCACATCAGGCAAACCCACACTTTGCTGCTGAACCTTTCTCTCTGGAACCCAGACAAGCCACCACATGAAGGAAAACGCAACACAAACCTTGCTCAGAAACAATGGTAACTCAATCTCTGGGTGCAACAACTAAAACCTAATCTTGTAAGCCTTATCAAAATCTGATTCCTCTGGTGGTGAATCCTTGTGGATCCACCATGATACCAGGAGACTCTAATAGCTACATCTTACCTATCTGCTGTCCCTGTTCGAAAAGGATCCTCTCTCTCCCCTCCTTCCTCTCTTCCATCCTCCAATCCAGAAGTCCCTCCTACTTGCCCAGTGACTGGCTCCTTTATTCATTAGGGGATTGGTTCACAAGAAGTCACCTGAGTATGTAACTCACTCCTTGTCTGAAGCCCCTCCCAGGATGGCAGAATTAGCATCAAAATACAAACAGCCCAGGGCTATCCACAACACTTTTCTCAACTTTCTTTCCTGTACATCTCAGGACCACCTGTCTGGGATGTGGGTGTGGCATGGCTCACAGTAGTCTGAGCTCTCCCATATTAATCATTGATTTTTAAACAAATGCTGCATAGAGACATGCTCACAGGCCAGATGAATGTTCAATTGAGGTTCCCCTTCCCAGATGACACTAAAAATTGCTGGTACAATTGTCAAGCATGGGCTGACCCATGAACAATTTTCATGGCATTCTAAGATTAGTATCTAATCAGAAACAAGTAAGTCAGAGAAGTCTGAACTTTACTCTGTGGGTAATGACACATTTCTGAAGTATTCTTATCCGGACTTGACTCAAACAGGAATTTATTCAACAGGTAGGGTTTTCTATCTTGCTTCATAAGCAAACATTGTGAAATGGGATCTGAGGACACAAACTGGAAATACTTTATGAACCCTTTATAGCTCACTGGTCAGAGAATGAGCTGGGCAGGAAGGTGTGTGGGAGTCAGAAAGGCCACAGAGAGGCAGGAGTTAGCAAGGGAATGTTTTAAACAACCACTCAAGGTAGACAATGGTTACCCATTTTCCAGAGGAGGAATTAGAAGTTTGTGAGAGCTTCAAATTAACGTCTGTGAGGTTCACAAAATCTGAGAAAGAGATTGATATATATAATATAGAAATGATTATACACAGAAAATAACTACTTGCGCGCGTGCGCGCGCACGCGCGCGCGCACACACACACACACACACAATATTTACCTTCTTTCTTCCCATGCACCTACTAAGAATGAAACAAAGACCTACAAGCCTTACTTTCCAGGAATCATGGCTTGGGAAATATCAGTCAGCACACAATTGGTGACTTGGCTTTAATCTTTATGTGGGGATGTTAGAGTAGTTAATTCCATCCTGGAAACAACATTCTGTAATCTCAGACCTTACCTCTCAGCCAATTGGGGTCCCTTGTGCAGGACCACTGTCCTGGAATCCCATAGCTGAGGAAAGGCCATAAGAGAGAGCCTGCTTAGAGAATTGGAAGCTTGGATTAGGGTATTTTGCAAAAATAATATCACTTGTTTCTTTTCTGACTGAAGATCTTGAAGGGTGGAAACTCAGGGTCCCAAGTTCTTATCTCAGTCAGTTAAAATGTTCCCAAGTTGAGGCACAGTCACGCCTGCTGCAATGGTGGGTTTTCTCTGCTTATCTGTGCCTCTGCTCTGATGGAGACTAGGAATATGTGTCTTCTTAAACTCAACAAGTCTCAGGTCTTCTTATTCCTTCTCTTCTTTCTGTTTGAAAAAAAAAATCCATTTGTCTTCTCTCAGTGACCAGCTTTCTATTCTGTTTTTAGGCAGGCATGTGAATTCTAGGAAAGAAAAGCATCACCAACGATAGTGAAAATGTGTGCCCGTCAGTCACAGGGTTCCTGTCTTGTTAGTCTCCTTGTAGTTGTCAACTGTGTGATCTCTGTGACCACAAGTTAGGAAGCACAGACTATTGTTCCTAGGAGAACTCCAGACTCAGTTCCTGCATTATTCCTTACCAATCAGCCAACCAGTGCACAACCCTGCAGTGTGAGTTTTTGTGTGAAGACACATTATGTAGTGAGCATTGGTGATCCATTTAACATGGAACTCCTCACCAACAGTCCCCCATCCCATTGTCTTAGTTAGGGTTTCTATTGCTGTGAAGAGACACCATGACCAAGGCAACTCTTAAAAAGGACAAGATTTAATTGGGGATAACTTATAGGTTCAGAGGTTCCATCCATTATCATCAAGACAGGAAGTAAGGCACCAGAGGCGCTGAGAGTTAGTTCTACATCTTGATCTGAAGGCTTCCAGGAGAAGACTCAGCATCCTCAGGCAAGTCCCATCCCTACAGTGACACACTTCCTCCATCAAGGCCACACCTCCTAATAGTGCCACACCCTGGGCCAAGCATATTCAAACCACCATACCCATGCCCTATGAAAGTTAATCTAAAATGTATATTTGTTTGTGTACTGCTGTTTTCTTGCACTCTCAGGCTCTAGAGAGTCTTTCAGCACCACACCAGGGGACTATTTTAAACAATGAGATCACACACACAACACAACAGATGACAGTTCGAGAGCTAAAATGAGAGGGCAGGATGTCATCTTCTTTAGCTCAATGCAATACACATGTTAGGAGATTAAGTATTTTAACCTCTGAGCATGGCCATGGAATCACTTCAAATACCACTGGAATGGATTTGAAGACTGTAAACAGATTTTACCAAGTAAGCAAATTGGTGGATAATGGAAATCATGAGAAATAAAATTCCACCATATTTGTTCCCCTCTACTGACTAATGAAGTCTGTTGTGGGTAGCAGAAAGAAGGACTGAGAGATTATTGGCTAACTAGACATTTCTGCAAGTGATTTACCAAAGGCACAGAACCAAAACAGTAGTCAGCTGGTCCAATGGAGAGAGAGGAAATCCCTTGCATCTCTAGCAATCTGTTTATGGCTCTGTTCAAATAAAAAATGCCTTACCATAAATGTGAGCTCTGTTCCCATGTAAGGATAATTATATTTTATTAAAATGGATTTACAGCCAGGCAATGAGCCATGAGATTATCCAGCCCACAACTGGCTGTGCATTCTCAGTCATCCAACCCTGGACCTCCTGTTTCCACTTTACCACAGACTTCTAGTCCTATGTCAGTGACTAAACATGGCTGACACATCAGTTGCCAGAAGCCTCGTTCGCTGTTTGGAATTTTAACTGCAAGAAGTGGTCAAAACTCCTATTTAATTAATCAGAAGTCAATTCCAAGTACAATGTAAGATTAAACACACTAAATGGAATGAGGAAACCCTGAGTCCGACGGAAAATGAAAGTCAGATGAAATAAAATCCAGTAATCAATTTCTTGCTGTTCCTTGTGCATTCACAGCCCTTTCTTATTTATTTATGAAAAAATTTTAAATTGTATTATTGAGTTTGTGTGTGTGCATGCACCACAATTACTGCAGGTGCCATGGCCCATGTGTGCAGGTTAGAGGACCATATTGTGGGGCTGGTTCTCTCCTTCCCCCTTTCCTTCATTTCTGGGGAACATACACAGGGAAAGTACCTTTACCCATGGAGGCATCTCCCAGCTCTCTTTCTTGTTTATTAAAGGTTATGTTCGTCCTCAATGAGTAATTGACTGTGGGTTGATAGATTCTTCCAGGGCCACACTCTGAAGAGAAGCGAACAGACAATCATTCAATGGTTTCTTAGACAAGTACCAAGAGAGGACAGCACTTGTTATCTATAGACTTGTATCATTAGGTCATAACAGGAGAGGAGTGGGTGGAATTTAGACATCAAGCCCTGACGTCACTTCCTGGGAACAGAGCTCCTATCTGCTTTATCCTGTTGGGTTGTTCTCACAGTCACCACTAGAGACACATATCCTGATCTCTTTATAAGTCTCACTCTTACAATGTCATGTGTTTAGTGATGAATGCTCACCAAATCACTTGATAGTGATTTTTTAAAAAAGATTTATTTATTTTATGTATATGAGTACACTGTTGCTCTCTTCAGACACAACAGAAGAGGGCATCAGATCCCATTACAGATGGTTGTGAGCCACCATGTGGTTACTGGGAATTGAACCCAGGACCTTTGGAAGAGCAGTCAGTACTCTTAACCTCTGAGCCATCTCTCCAAGCCCGCTAGTGATTTTTTTAAGGGAGGTAAAAATTATTGACAAAAGTTCCCAGCCATTACCTAGTCAAAGGTTTAAAAACCATAAAAACATATACTTAAAGAAAGCATGAAAAATTCTTTAGTATTTGAATAGATGAAAAAAAGGGTAACATGTTGGCATTTTCCCGAAAACTAGCAGTGTGCCACTTTGTAATGTAATCTCTTTGTATATAACCCATAATGCATGCGTTAGAATTATGTATACAAATACGAAATTGCATGTGCATATATAACTATCTCTTCTGATAATGAGGTCGCAGATTCCAAGGATACCTCTGTCTCTTTAGATCTCCAGATGGCAGGCCTGTTTCTACTTTTAGTTATGGAATTTATTATTTTCACTAGACAATAAAACATTCAGTGTCAAATAAATAAGGGTCACAGATTCCAAATAACACATCAGGGTGCTCATAAAATTCAAACATGCTGAGTCAGGTCATTATCAAAGGGCAGAGCTAGCACTCCTCCAAATTCAGTAACTCCTGAAATGTGGCGGTTTCTCATGCTGCTGCCTGGTGGCCTGACTCTTTCATCCCCTCTGCCTTCCTCCAAGTGCTAATGTTTTTAATTTGGGGGTGAGCTGGAGTTGGGGAGAAGTGCCAAAATTCTTAATTAAAATAAAATTTCATCTATTAAAGTTAAGTTTATTCTAATTGAAGAACACACACAAGGTACATTCTGCATAAGAATCCCCAGTGTCTTCATGAGCTGCAGCTATTATGAGCCATGTGAAGACTTGTTTTTTTGTTTTTGTTTTTGTTTTTTTTAAATGAAAGAGTGTTGCTTATAGCCTTAAGAACAGCAAGACAAGGGGATCAACAGAATGTTCTTGGAAAGGCTGCCTGAAAACTTGCCTGCTTTTCTCTGGTCTCATTAGTGGAAGAAATGGACAGGTCACTTTCAGAAGGATTAAAGGGTCAGGGAGTTTAGTGAAGGGAAGTCCCTGAGGCCTTTAGAAAGAACATGGGCTATAGTACAATCTGGGAGCTAATCCTTTGGGTAAAACCTGACAGATTTGGGAAAGCTGTTTCTTCTTTTCTTTTTGGTCTTTAGAGGGACAATTTCCCATTATGAACAGATCTCAGATTGCCTTCATGTTTATCCCAAGTTGCAAGACCCATGGCTCCTGTCTTCTCTGCAGCACACTCCCTCCTGGTCATTAAATTCAGAAGTCTTGCACCCATCTACCCCAAACTGTCCCTATCCTAGCCTTTTCTGACCAGAACTTCCTTTGCTTGGTTTCCTCTCTTCCTACCCTCATCTATAATTATCCAAACTTCTACTAACTCAAACCTCTTTAAAGGAGTAGTGGTAGATAAGACTGACTTACAGAATGCCAGGGTTTTGATCATTTGTGGGGGAAAGGGAGGGCAGGATTTTGTTATGTAGGCTGGTCTGACTTGGCACTCTCTCCATCCTCCAGACTGGTGTCAAACTTGCAGCAATCCTGCCTCAGCATTCCAAGTTCTGGGATTATAGTTGTGAGTCACCACTTCTGGCATCAGAATATGTATACTAAAGAGGATCTTTGCAGTCATCTGGTCTACCTGTTTTTGTTTTGTTTTCGTTTTTCTTGCATCATTTATAAAGAACAGAAATTGTGGAAACTCCCAAAGTTGGTGACAGAGCCACAATTACTCAGGACTAATTCTGCATTTTCTCTTAATAATGACTGTAAAGTCCTGACAATCTAATTTCCAATAAACTAAGACAAAGGTACTGTTATTCCTCAGATTCCCTTGGAATCTGACAATTGGTTCCAAGACGAAAGCAGATTTCAGACCCTTTGATATTTAAGTCTTCACAATAAAATGGAGTAATGTTTGCACAGGGCCTACACACACTCTCTCATACACTTTATTAGATTTTTAGGTTTATTTTAAGTGTGTGTGTGTGTGTGTGTGTGTCTGTCTGTCTGTCTGTCTGTCTGTGTGCCTGAGGAGGTTAGAAGAAGGTGTCAGATCTGCATCTGAAGTCACAGGTGGTTGTGAGCTGCCCTATATGTGTGCTAAAAATGGAACTCCAGTCTTCTAGAAGAGAAATGTGTACTCCTAATTGCTGAGCCATTTCTCCAGCCCCTCCTATGTACTTTAAAGGCTTAGATTATTTATAATACCACATGCAAAGTCAATACTGTAAATAGTTGTCATACTTAGTTGTTTAGGTGATGATGACAAGAAAATATCTGTTCAAATTTAATTACAAAGACAATATATGTGTGTCTACTCGTGTATGTGTGTTCACTTGTGTGTGTATGAGTGCTGTGTGGTGTGTGTGTGTGTGTGTGTGTGTGTGTGTGTGTGTGTGTCTGCACACACATATGCCTGTGCTTCCATGCCATACAGAATCCAGAGTAGGATGATGGGTCTTCTGCTTTCTTGCTCTCTGCCTTATGACCTTGACATTTGGTCTGGAGCTTGCTGCTTTGTGTAGGTTGGCTAGCTAGCGAGCTCCAGGGATGTAGCTCTAGGGTTCCTAACTTGAGGCGTCTTGCATATGTGACAAGTGTTCTTAAAGCTGAGCCATGTCTCCAAAACCTCAGAGGCAATATTTAAAAAAAAATTACATATTTGATATATATTTAGTTACATATGGAGATGTGGAAACCACACATATAGGAGGGTAACTACCTACAGAGCTTCACACCCATGCACAATTGGCCACTAGTGGTCTGATGTCAGTTCAGTGAGACCCACGGCATGTGAGTATGTAGAAAACAAAGGAGTGTGGAAACATGCAGTGCATGTAGAGCCCCATGACCCTGGCTCATGCTTGTGGCTGGAGGTATCAAAGGGGGAATAGGCTATTTCCTACTGCAGGATCAGTGTCACAAGGACACCCTCATTTTGCTCATCATCTCTGTATTCTTTGAACTATTGTTCACTGGGGGACTGAGGGGACACTGCACAGTCACTGTAGCTTTGGTACAAGATTTATATAACACCATTGAAAAGGGAACCATGTAAAGGCAGCAGTCTTGCAATGCCTCTTACCCTCTTCCTATCCTGGAAGCTCTTTTTGTTGCTTGTACTTCCTGGTGATTAGTCACGGGGTTAAGGATTCCACATAGATGCTTGTATCATGGTTTGGAAGTTGGGCTTAATAACACTGAATGTATTCGCTATGTGCTGTGCCTTGGTTGCAGATGGAAAAGCCTCCTGATATCAAACTTTAGAATAAAGCACCACCTTGTGGTCTGATGCATTTATTAAAGTGGAAGAATTGAAGACCTGAACCTGGAAATGCTCCCTCAGCTGGTGGTAAAGAAGCCAGGATCTAAAAACAGAATTTCAGGAAGCCACGGAAGCAGTAGCCCTCACAGGGCCTTTTGGTTGTTTCTGAAGACTCTTAGATCAACTGATGGAATGAGTCCCAGGTTTGGGACATTAATTTACTCTGCTCATCACAAGTCACAATCATTTAATCTTTTTTAAAACCACAGGGAAATGGGCCCAATAAAGTCAATTTGTAAGTGAGGAAACTGAGGCTGACATCACCAAATGATCCAATCACATATAAGCAGGGGGAAGGACTGGAAGTCAGGTGTTTCCAAACACAGTCGTTATTCTTAACCACGACTCTTCGGACTCCAAGGTCAAGACCAAGAAGACCAAGACCAGGGACCATGCCTGGCTTCCCTCAAACCAGGGCTGCTAGAATCCTGTTTGGCACTTTCTGATAGGACTTGAAGTTGTCTGTTCATCAACATTGCACTGACCAGGAAGGTTCCAGACTTATAGAGGGGCACTTCACTGGTACCCCACCACTTTTTGAGACAGTCTGAAGAGAGGAAAAAATTCTTGTTTGTGGAGATATGCAAGAGTACATGGGGCCATCACTATAGATCATCTCATAAGCAAACAAAACTGAAAAGTATTATTTCTCAAAATATTCACTGGGACAATAAGAGTGTTTACTTGAATCATGATAGACTCTTTAACAGGTAATTATTTTATTGTATAGGTTGCTTTAGGGAGAAGGTTGCATATCTGTCTGACCAACATGTAAGGTAAGTCATAGCAGTGCGAGTAAATTCAAGGGACAGCTTGTACGTTATATATCTTGTGACTCATATCCTTGGCTAAGTCACTTTGACGATGGGACACCATTATGTCACTTGAGGGCCAGGAAATCCATTAGAAGGATGGTGGCACTGAAACAGGGCTCAGCGAAACGGATGGAAAGAGTGAGTCTCAGCTGTCTCTGTTCTAGAGAAAGACCGTTCTGCGCAGACTTCCTTTCTTTTCACTACTGAGTCTGCTGCTAATTTTAGTAAGGAGCTCACTTGCCCACAGTCAGTCTCATCTGACAACATTTCTAGGAACAAGGATTTGCAGGACTTGGCATCTACCATTTCTAGAGGAGTCTAATTTATGTAGTTCAAGTTGGGATGAAGCTATATGGTAGGAAGTCCCCTGTCAGAGACCAAAAAAGAAAATGAAAAGCTTTTCTAAAGTACACAAGAAGAGGAAGCATCACGCGGATTGTCTCCCCTCAGAGGATGAGACCAAACTTTTGCCTAGTTTTTTTCAAAGCTGCTCTTGCCTCCTTTCCTTCCTGTGCTTTTGTTTCCAGTTTCTTACTTTGGTTTTCAATTTCATTTCTATTCTTTTTTGTTATTATTATTTGTGTATACGTGGGGGGATACACATGTGTGAGCATAGGTTTGTGTGTATGCAGGTGTACCTGCGTGTGCATGTGTGTAAAGGCCAGAGATCAACAGCAGGTGTTGTCTGCACTCAGTCTCCACCTTTTGTTAGTTTTTGAGACAGGAGCTCGCTGATATAGCTAGTGTGGGTGGTAAAAAGGCCCCTCAGCTCTGCCTGGCTTTGCTAATCCCTCTCAGACAGGCCTGGGGTTACAAATATGCGTAGCTGTGCTTTTTACCTGGCTGTGCTCAGGTTCTGGGGATCTGAATTCAGGCCTTTTGCTGGTGCAACAATCCCGTCAAGTCATCTCCATATCCACAAGCAGTCTTTTGAAAACAGTCTTTGCCATTTTCAAAAGGAGGATTTCATAAAAATAACATTGTGTGAGTCTTTGTGAATGTATTCTGTCTTTGGGGGTGTCTGAAATTTTCATTGACTAGTTTCTCACTGAAGGGTAGAGAAGTATCCCCGTTTCACTCCGTTTCTGACTTTCAAATAGAAAGAAGGGAGCTTCTCATTCTAGGGAATTTTATGATAAATAGCATAATCAATTTTAATGCACACTTTATGATTCCAGTTAATGAGTATTTGCATGCCATCATCTAATTTAATAAATTAGTTTTGTCTTTCTCAAAGTATGGCTTTTTAATGTAAATTTGCTTCCCCCCAAATATTAGATAAGGAGGTTGAACCTGGGGGAGGAACAAGTTCTAAGTCACACAACTCCTGTCATGAGTGAACTCAGGAGCTTCCTAAGTATGTCTCGTATTCATTAGGCCAGTGTTTCTTACCTGGAACAAAGAGGGAGAAATGTCATTCTTTCTTGTCTCCAAATAAAATGCTTCATTCTTAGATTATAAAGAGGTTTTCAAGTAGACGACAGTCCTGAAAAAGTGATAACAATGTAAACAATCTACCATTGTGGAGAATCGAGGCAGAAATTAAACAGCCAGTCACACTACATGCACACTCAAGAGCATACTAAATGAACGCATTATGTGTTGCTCAGATCAATTCTCTACTCTTATGTAGTTTAGGATCCCCTGTCTAGGGAATGGCATCACCCACAGTGGGCTGGCTCTTCCTATATCAACTAAGTGAATAAGAACATCCCCTATAGACATGTCCATAGACCAACCCAGTATAAACAATCTTCCTCGAGATGTTCTTCTAAGTTAATTCTAGGCTATGTCAAACTGACAATTGACTCTAAAAAAGTCTTCCAAAATTATAAACAAATTTTATAATTTTAGAACTAGATTCTTGCACAAAACCCACATAGCTATGAATTAGAATTTATGGGTGATGTGCAGCAAAAAAACCTTTTTTATGTGAATGTGACTTTCAATGGAATAAAAGAATGGACCTAGCAAGTATTTTCTCATAACATCTATTAAGTGACTGAGCCTTTCAGAGTAGGGACATCTGATAGTTTGCTGCCTGTGTGAGGCCCTTTCTTTGTGTATAGATAGCATTATACTGTGGAATCTGAAGAATTCTCCTTCGGCTTTTTATACATTCTTCACTTCTATGTCTTCCTTTTGGTTTTACATAAAATCTCTACTTCATAAAGTGACTTACAACTTAATATTTCTCATCTTCTCAAAGATTAATATAATGAAAATAAGTTCTTGGACCCTGAAGAACATCAAAATGCTGTGGGAAACTGGGACAGTCAGTTTTAATGATCAAGTTGACAAATGTAGAATCGTGTAAAAAGAGTGTCTCAATGAAGGACTGTTTACACTGGGTGGGCCTATGGGCATGTCTGTGGGGGATACTCTTAATTCACTTAATTGGTATAGGAAGAACCATCCCTCCATGGGTGACACCATTCCCTAGACAGGGGATCCTGAACTACTCAAGAGTAGAGAAACTGAGCTGAGCACAATGAGACAAGCAAGCATGTACGCATTCATTCAGTTTGCTCCTGAGTGTGGGAGTGACCTGATGAACTGTTTGACGTTATTCCTTGATTTCCCCACATGATAGACAGTAACCTAGAAATAAACCTCTTCCCCCTAGGTTGCTTTTGTATTTTTTCCCCTTTCTTTTATTTTCTTGTTCATCATAGCAACAGAAATGAAACTAGAACAGAAACCAAGTCATATGTACTCCCATTTCTTCTTTATTGGACTTCCAAGGAAGGAAATTTCAGCTGGAAGGGATGTTGTGATCTCCTGGGATAGCACATCTGTTCCATAACAAGATCAGTCAATGTCAAAGCCTTCTGTTTTACAGAGGAAGTGGAAGCTTCCCACTCAGTTCCCACTCAAGTGGCTAAAGTAGAGGTTATAATCAGACCTATGTGGAAGTAAGCGTCACAGACTCAATGACTTCTGGAGGAGAAGTGCCATAGAAACACAGTAATCAATTCTGAGACCAGTGCCACCAATAATTTAGCCACTTCATATTTTCTCACCTTCTAAAGGCTTCACACACAACCCCTTTCACATAATGTATCTCGATTATGGTTCTACGGCATCTGGCCCTCCCAATTCCTCTCCTCATCCTCCACTTCTATCCAGACCTACTCCCTCTCTATCCCTCATTAAAAAACAAGCAGGCTTCTAAGAGATAATAACATAAAATAAAATAATATACAACAAAAAACTGGCAAATTAGAATTGGGCAAAATAAACAAACAAGGAAAAGAGCCCAAGAGAAGGTACAAGAAACAGAGATCCACTCATTCAAACACTCAGGAGTCTCATAAAAACACTAAGCTGGAAGCCATAATATATGCACAAAGGTGCTGGTACAGCCCCATGCAGGCCTTGTGCTTGCTGCCTCAGTTTCTATGAGTTTATGTGTGTTTTGCTTATGTTGACTTAGAAGGCCTTGGTTTCTTGGTATCCTCCATTCCTCTGGCTATTACCCTCTTTCCACCTCCTTTTCTTTGGGGTTCCCTGAGATCTAAGGGGAGGGATTTGATGGAGGCATCTTATTTAGAGCTAAGTGCTCCAAGGTCTCTCTTTCATCCTCTGCATACTGTCTGGATGTGGCTCTCTGTGTATTTGTTCCCATTCAATGTGGGATGGTTGAGCAAGACACTGACCTGTAGCCTGTAGCAAAGTGGTATTAGAAGTCACTTTATTGCTACTTTTTAAAAAAAGAAGAGTTGTGTTTGGTTTTAGCCTAGATCCTTAGGCTATCTAGTCTCTGGTTCTTAGTCATCCAAGCAGTGTTGGGTATTGGTTCTGTCTTGAAGAATGGGCCTTAAGTCAAGTTAAAACAGATATTAGTTGGTTATTCCCACAAGATGTGCACCACCATTACACGATCATATCTTACAGGCAGGACGCCATGTTGATACAATGATTTGTGCTTGGGTTGGCATTTACATTTTTTAAAATAACATGCAGAGAACCTTCCTGTACCAAAGATGCTAAAATATAGGGGTGAAGGCTCCATGTAGGCACCACCTCAACTTCTGTTCAGTGAGCTGTGTAGGTGTTGTCTTCAGCAATGGAACCTTGTTGTCAGTTTGAGCAGAACAACTATAATCTTGGAAACAGCCCATCTTGTTTGGGGGATTCCCATGGGACGCATTCAACCAACAATTAGATGCAACCAAATATTTGTACTGGGAGCTTCATTTGGTGACAAGAGATGTCCCATTGGGATTCTGTCTCTCCCATGGTGATTTCTGAAACATTGCTTTTGTATATGTATATAGTTGAGGAAGTTTCTACTGTATTAGGCTCCCATGGTACTCCTCAAATGCCTTTAGTTTAGCTGTCTCTCCCATATTCTCTACCTCATCCCCCTCTCCTCTGCCTCCCATTTGATGCTCCTGTTACAGTCCTTCCCCATCCATCCATAACTATCTATCCAATTTCCCTTTCCTAACAAGATCTATCTGTCCCTATGAGTCTCTTATTCTATAATTAACTCTGTGGCTCTACAGACTGTAGTTTGGTTATCATCGACCTATTAGCTTAATATCCACATATAAGTGAATAAAAACCATCAGGGACACCTCACTCAGGATGATTTTTTTCTAGTTCCTTCCATTTACCTGTAAATTTCATGATGTCTTCTAAATGACTGAGTAATATACCATTGTATAAATGTACCACATTTTCTTTATCCATTCTTCTGTTGAGAACATCCGGTTGTGTTCAATTTCTGGCTATTATGAATAGAACAGTAAGGAACATGGCTAAGCAAGTATTTCTGCGGTAGGATAAAGCATCCCTCCTACCTAAGGTTGGTATAGCTGGATCTTGAGTGAGGAAGATTTCCATCACCCTGAGGAGCCACCACCCCGATTTCCATAGTAGCTATACAAATTTACACTCCCCCAGCAATGGATGAGTGTTCCCCTCCTCCACATTCTTGCCAGCATGAGGCCCCACCATTTCTCAATACAAATATGTGTATAAGAAAACTTCCAACTCATGAATATTTGGGAGGTTAATCTAACAATATCCAAACCGTCATACAAGGGAGAGAGAGAGAGAGAGAGAGAGAGAGAGAGAGAGAGAGAGAGAGAGAGAGAGAGATAGATATCCAGGAAGGAAGAATTTGTCATGGGGCACTCCCTTTAATTCCATCTCACTGAAAATGTCCCAATTCCCTAGGAGATTAAAATCAATTAGAATTACATGAGACCCATATCATATGCTATTTCTAAATTAATTGTGAATGTGTTTAAAGTTGAGGCAATAGTTTGAAACACTATATATTGATAATAAATTGGAAGGGTTTAGCTATACTCAGTTAATCTCCTGGTAAATTGGTATAAAATCCCAAATTTTAGTCAGACTGTGGTGGTGCATGCCTTTAATCCCAGATTAGCTATACTCAGTTAATCTCCTGGTAAATTGGTATAAAATCCCAAATTTTAGTCAGACTGTGGTGGTGCATGCCTTTAATCCCAGCACTCAGGAGGCAGAGGCAGGCAGATCTCTGTGAGTTCAGGGCCAGCCTGGTCTACAGAGCTAGTTCCAGGACAGTCAAGGCTACACAAAGAAACCCTGTCTCGACCTGCACTCTCCCAAATTCCAAGTTTTACAAGTTGCTTCGTCATGCATAAAGTAGGCAAATGGTTCATTCATTGATTCAGGTCATGTGTGACTCTGGGTTCTGTTACAACTGCGGGCACAGAGTAGACAAAAGAGGCATAGAGTATAGTACCTTTCTTAGAACGTTGCCTGAGAACTATGTTTGTTCCATTCTGACTGGCACACACATGACACTCCCCATGGCAATTATTCATCTCCATGACGTATGCAACTATAGCAGGATGCCAGTTGTTTCCAAATGTTCCAGGTCCTCCATCACAGTATCACTGAAATCTGTCTCGGTCATGGCCAGAAGAGTTGTGTGTCCTAGGTCCTGTTGGTAGCTAGAGACGGTAGAGTGACTAAGCTTTGGTGAGTGGCTATAAACAAAGAGGAATATGTCGGGCTCCCAGGGTGTGTCTTTGAGGGGAAAGCTAGCCCTTCTGTTTTCTATTTCCTGCTGTAAGAACCCTAGTAGGATGGCTTATGCTAGAAGAACCTTCTTGGACCGTGAGGAGAAACTATTGAAATGGTTGCACAAGATAATATAAAGAAGGAAGGAATTCAGGTTGAGAAAGGAGAGAGAGGGAGAGAGAGAGAGAGAGAGAGAGAGAGAGAGAGAGAGAGAGAGAGAGGATGAAGATGGTGGATAATTGAGGTGAAGTTACAAAGTGAAATATAACAGACTTTAGGCATAAATGTCATGTGTAGACAACATTGATACAGTTGCTCAGAAGCAGAATTAAAATTCAAAGCCCTAAGTTTCATGTTGGCAATGCAGCAAGCTTGTGTCTATAAAGGTGACCATTTGCCCTCCCCCAGCCAAGCTCAGCAGAAGATGCTGAGGGATGAGATGACTTCAGGGAGGGCACATGCTTCAGATTATCACAGCAAGTGGGAGAGCCAGAGCTGCCAGGTGACATTATAAAAAGACATTCTTCCCAGGGTGTGAGACATAGGCCTATCAGAAAGGCAAGCAATTTTTCTTTTCACCTCTAACCACTGGATCTGATCAGTTTTAAAGACAAATACTTATGATCTGATTCTCACTTTTCTTCCTAACTGGTTGTCTGCAGTTCATCCTGTACCTATGGTATTCTTGGTGCCTTGATACCTGTGGTGTTGTATCACAAAGGTATCAACCCTTTGATACCGAAGCTGTCAACATCTTGATACCAATATCATAGGTATCAGCATCTTGATACTTATGGTGTTGTATCAGAAAGCCTGGATGAGTTTTAGGCTTCCCAAGAACCTCCACAGACAGACTTATGCCTAATGGGGACCAAAAAATATCACCCCCAAACTTGAGCTTCTTATTAGATGTGTGAAGTTGTTGAAACTGTTTTTGTTTTCTTTTGTGTAACAGGGGTTGAATTGTTGTATACATTGAAATAAAGTATACACATACACACACACACACACACACACACACACACACACACACACACACTTAGTAAAGGGAATGATACAATTACCAATTACCCTTGGTCTGTTTCTCTCTCTCTCTCTCTCTCTCTCTCTCTCTCTCTCTCTCTTATCCTTCCTCCCTCCCTCTATCCCCTCTCTCTTCCTCTCTCCCCCCTCACTCTCTCCCTCCCTCCCCCCTCTCCCTCCCTCCACCTCCTCTGTCTCTCCCTCCCCTCCTCTCTCTCTCCCCCATCTCTCTCTTCCTCTCTCCCTCCCCTCCTCTCTCTCTCCCCCATCTCTCTCTTCCTCTCTCCCTCCCCCTCTCTGTCCCTTCCTCTCTCCTTTCTTTCTTTCTCTCTCTCTCTCTCTCTCTCTCTCTCTCTCTCTCTCTCTCTCTCTTTCTTTCTTTGTCAGTGGAAGAGCAGAGGCTCCAGCAACACCGATGTGTGCAGTTGGGGCTGTTATTAGTAGGAAATAATGGAACTTTATCTTGTTTTGTTAAAACAAAATCTGGTGTCTCGAATGCAGATGTGATGGTTGGCTTGGGGTCCTGCTCTGTGCTGAAATGCGGCAATATTGTGCAGAAAGCGGTAGATACTCGAACTGTGTTGGAGCCACTGGGCCATCCTGGAGCATTCACATTCATGTGAGTAGTTGTGCAAACTTCCAGGAAGTTCAAAGCCACTTTTGTTCTGAATTTTCAATTGTTAGTTGAGCCCACTCTTAATTAGGAAGATATTTTCACTGTGGACAGTGCACGATGCCCGTTCCTACGCAGGTGCTTCTAGGGATCATGGTGGGAGAGACACACAGTTAATAAAATTGCAAAATGGATTAAAAATAGTTGCAAAGGCGCAGCCCCACTTTCACCTGAAGCTCATCATTGCTCCAGGATCAGTGGAACTAAGGAACAATTGCTACCTTCTAAATGAAACCTTGTTTAGAATCGAAACTGGTTTCTTCTCTGCAGAAGAGACAATTGCCCAAGTGACCCTTTTTGAAGACTCTGTCATGGCTTCCACTCTCTATTAAGTGCTCTGTCTAGAAAATTGCCCCGGCATACATGGGTAGTACACATTAAACTCAGTATGCCGAAGAAAACAAAGGTGGAGTAGTGGGAATTTCTCCTGGAACAGCCACTCCAAGCTCTTTGAGGAGAGCTGCACCCATCTTTACTGCCTTTCCATAAAAGCCTTGTGAGAAGGAAGTTAAACCACAGCCACATTAGGTAATGACTGCGCATTAATGCCACTTATCTGGAATGAGGAAGAGAAGGACACAGCGTTGAGAGAATTTCCTCAATAGCATATTCGTCTTTGTTGCAAAGCAACAAGTAGGACCCAGGCTGTAGTCAGACCAGAGTTGGTCCACCTAGATACCAAAGGCTTCCAGGAGGTGTGGGATATCTCAACATGTTGAAGGGATTGTTCAATAGAAGGTGCAATTCTATGAGCAGGCTGACCAGGTGAATGGCTAACTCAGAGAAAGGGAATGGTCATTCACTCAAGCACAGAAAGATATGGCCTTAAGTAGGAGATGGTGTGGAAAATAAGGGAGACTGAGCTTTGGGGTCAAATTGCTTTGATTCCAACTCATCTTTCTGCACAGCATTAAATAGGTAGTTTTCCTCTCTGTTTCTCAGTCTTTAAATCTGTCAGATGGGGATCTCTATGTTAACCCTTCAGAAGTTGCTGTCATGTGTGTGTCTGGTATACGCATGGTGTCCCATAGAGCATACAGCACACTTATAGGTGTTAAACTATAAGTCATGCCGTTTAAATGATTCTATTTAATTTAATTTTAGTGTGATTGTGTGTGTGCATGTGTGTGAGATGTGTGAATGAGCATAGATATTCATATGAAGATCAGAGGACAACTTTGTGGAATTCATTCTCTCCTACCTTAGCACGGCTTCCTGTTAGCAAACTAAGGACAGGGCTTTCGAAACAAGTACATTTACTCCATGAGCCCTAACTCACATCTTTTAAAATATATATACATTTAATTTTTTGCTTTTCTGAGGCAAGGTCTGACTGTTTAGCTAGCCTGGAACTCTCGGTGTAGAGCAAACTGACCTTGAACTCAGAGCAATCTGCCTGCCACTGTTTCCCGGGGGCTGGCATTAAAGGTGTGTATGGCCATGCCTGTCTCTAATGTGTCTTTTAAGGGGAGATAGGTAAGTGCTAATGAAATACTCTGAGATGAGGCTGGCCCCTGTTTGCATGCCTTGAATCTATGCTCACTTTGCCACTTGCCCTGACTCTGTCCTTCCCTGTCCATACATGCTTTGACTACTACGACCTTCTGCTTCCCCAGCCCTCCTTGTGATCTGCACATAATATTTTCCCTTGATGACATTGCCCCACGTGCCCATTCCTGCCTTTGTTGAGGGACTGTTTGATGGTTTGAATGAGATTGCCTCTTGCCTTTCTCAGAGGCTCATATGTTTGAACAGTTGAGCCTCAGCTGGTGGAACTGTTTAGGAAGGATTAGAAGGTGTGGCCTTGTTGGAGAAGGTGTGTCACTGGGAGCAGGATTTAAGATTTCAAAAGACTGGCACCATTGCCAGTGCCTGTTTCTGCTTCTGACTTGTGGATCAAGATGTAAGGACTCTGCTGTTCTTGCCATGTTACCTTAGATCTGCCATCATAGACTTTAAACCACTGAAACCATAAGCTTCAAATTAAACACTTCCTGTTATAAGTTGGTCATGGTGTTTTATCACAGCAATAGAAAAGTAACTAAGCCAGATTGTGAATTCTTAGCAGGGTTAACAGGCTTGTGCCTGTCATCTCTATGTCTGTAATAGTGCCTGGCTCTGAGAAGACTCTCAGCAGGTATCTATCTGCTACATGCATCTAGAAAGAAAGTAAAGGTGACAAGCATGTGCTCATCTGATGGTTGTAAGCTTGGTCCATTCATCTTTGCATCCCAAAGATTTAACACAGTACTTGGCTATCTATAGCACTGATGGACTTGCTACATGAAAGTGCATTTTATTATAATTGTTTATATTCAGTTTATTGAAATGCAACATTTAAATTAGAATATAGATATCATAATGTCTTTATAAAAGCTTTTGTAAAATAAAACTCAATCTCTAATGTGTGAAAATTCTTCACAAAGATTAGATGATAGTCAACAGGAACTAATGGTTGACAGAAAATAACTATCACAAGTTGACTAACAACATACATATGAATTAGTTTAAGTCAACCAAAATTCATGGGAGATTGAAGTACTGACATTTTCTGTTAGGAATAACATTATTTCATGAAATATAAGTTAAGACTTGAGAGGCAGTTATCAAGAAATAATTTGAACTCAGAATTCCTTTATGACCTTAAAAATGATTGAGGATTGATCTCAAGCTATTGTTTATATTTGCCACATTAGAAAGTAAAGCTAAAAATCAAAAATAATTTTAAATGACATTGATAAACTCAATACAATCTAAATAAAATAACTTCTGAGAACTTACATTTTCCTGATGGATAGTTTGCCAATGCATGTTTTGCAGTGATTGATTATCTAGAAAATATCAATTCATTAAGCAAATCCTGAACCTTCTAAATATTGACTACAAAATAGTGCTTACTATTATTTGTTAATGTCATTGATCTTAACAGAAAAAAATCTCTAAAGCATAGGGCAGGCACACTGCCAGATTTACATTAACATATACAAATTTTCAAACTCCTGAGTTTTAGTCAAAGTTTCAAATTTTTAGCAACAGTGCCTTCATTTTCCTTAAAGTGAAAGGCTTACTGTTCAGTTTTAAGGATTGATGCAGTAGGCAAGGCTTTATAACAATAATTTGCTAACTGATGTCTTAAAGGAAAACTAGTGTTCCGAAGAAAAACTATGTGATGCCAACCTGTGATCAAAACAGCGGTAGACATGCTAGGATGTCTGAGTGATTTACGCGTGTCTCCATCTCGTCAGACGTCTTATGAGGTGATCAAAGGAGGCTGTGTACTGAACTTAATCACCTTCCCTATCTCGCTGAGGGTAGAAAATGCTCTCTTTCTGCCACTGTGTAGCAAGGACGAAGGCAGTGACTCCTGGTGCCACCTTGAGACAGCCCTGGACTATTAATCCTAAGCCCATAACCATGTTATTTTACTATTACAATTATTGCATTAACCAGCACAGAGGGAAAAAGCAAGTAAAACCTGCTTTATCACAGAGTTCCTTTTATTTGTGTGTCTACAAGTGTGCCATGTGTGTGGAGGTACCCCCGGAGGGCAGAAGAGGGTGCTCACAGGTAGTTGTCAGCTTCTTGACATCAGTGCTGGGACTAGAACTTGGGTCCTCTGGAAGAGTAGTATGAGGGTAGCCATCGCTCCAGCTCCACATTTTATTTTAGGGGCCAGTGAGATAAGGGTGCTTGCCACCAAGCTGAGGACCTAAGTTCAATTCCTGGAACCCGTATGGTAGAAGGAAAGAAATGATTCCCACAAGTTGTTCTCTGATTTCATGTGTGTACTGTGGAACACATACACACACACACACTGAATGAACAAATAAGTAAATGCAATGATTTTTTGAAAAGTTTTGATATCATGGACTTCAATGGGACGTTGGAGAAAGCAACAGGACCACAGACCACACTCTGAGACTCGATCTTGTAGAGATGCTCGTATTAGTTAAAATACTCACTGCTCCCACAGGGGTGACAGTTGCACCCACATGTCCCTTTGCTTAGTTATTAGATCATCTGCCCTATGGGGAATAAAGAAACCAAAACCAAGTATTACAGAGGTTATTGACGACAGCTAAGCTCCAGACCTACATACTAGAAATAGCTCAGCCAATAATTGTAAGTGAAAATAAAATTTCAAAATAAATTTTACTCATTGAGTCACACCACACAAATACACACACACACACACACACACACACACACACACACACACACACACTCCTGTTAGTGGAAAGGGACTAATTAGAAAGAAGGCAGGGACTCAATATGAGATGGGTAATGCAGATGACTATGATAAAAACACATTATATATATATGTATGAATGTCATATTGAAACCCATAATGACATTATGGGTTTATTACTTAATACTTAATATATGCTAATAAAAGTTTGAACAGTATTGTCTTTAAATTCTTTCCCTAGAAACACTCTGTAATTTAAGAGTTGGTTGAAGTTGCAAACACTGAGTATAGAAAACTCTTTCAAGGGAGTTTTAGCAGGGAGTTTTAGGTAGTTTCACCTCCCTAAACGGACATCACATGTTAGTTTAACATTAAATTATCTTTGTTTATAGACATTGACTGTGCATCACAAGCAGAGAAAATGGAGAAGAAAGTGACTGGGGATAGCATACCCACAGTTGTCGGGGAGTTGGTGGAAGACCTGGATACTTCTCTTTAAAACCTCTTAGCCGGGTGGTGGTGGCGCACACCTTTAATTACAGCACTCAGGAGGCAGAGGCAGGTGGATTTCTGAGTTTGAGGACAGCCTGGTCTACAGAGTGAGTCCAGGACAGCCAGGGCTATACAGAGAAACCCTGTCTCGAAAAAACAAAACAAACAAACAAACAAAAAACCCCAAAAACCAACCAACCAAACAAAAAACCTCTTCTTTTTCTCTAGGCCCATCAAGGGGCTACTTGCCGGTCAGCCGCAGCAAAATGTCCCGTTTTAATGAAATGACAGATTCCGAGAAAACTCTGCTAACTTCGGAAATTCCTAACGTGGAGTTTTCCGAGTGACAGGGCCATCCACAGGGACAGGGTGAGTGCCATGAACTTTTCTAGCTTCCATGTCTACTGATAGGCACAAGTTGCTGGAAAGAAATTCTCTCAGCCCCAGCTTCATCACTTGCTAAATATAGACGTTCAGATTACAGAAACACCCTGGGATGACAGAGCTTTCCGCCCTAGTTCAGGAGGCCTTCATTCTGAAAGTGCACGATATTTTCTCTTCCCCTTTGAGACCAGGGGGGAGGGAAACCAGGCCAAGGACTCTGTGGCCACTGACCTGTTGTAAACTAGAGGAGATTATCTTGGGAAACCTGGCAGGAGTTGAAGGGGGGAGGGTGTGGATGAGGATCAATGCTATAAGCCCCCTGACTGTTGAAGTAGAAGTCACTTTAACATGCTGTGTGCTCCTTGCTAGGGTTTGAGACATAACAGCATTTCCCCTTCATCACCAGTGAGTGGCTGCCTCATGATGCGATATTTATGTGAATTATGTTTGACTTCCCAAAGGTGGAGGGAGATCTTTAGAGAGACATAGTCTGTCCACTATGTGCAGAAAAGAGCAAAATCTCCCTACCTCCTACCCAGTGCTTTTGCTCTTAATAGTGTTCTTTTGGGCCAGCCCGATGGCTCAGCAGGTAAAGACACATAGGCGCCAGACCCAACAGCCTGAGTTTCATCCACAAGAGCCTCATGGTAGAAGCCGGA
>CM052714.1:19361005-19368505 GCA_028551405.1 Uromys caudimaculatus | reverse complement strand
ATATAAAAGAAATATTGAGCTGGTGGAAGGTTAGCAAAATGCTTTGACTGGCGGTGGTAACACTGTTGAAACTGGCTGAACTGTTAGGTGAAGGTGGTAAGGGGAAGATCCTAATACTGAGGTTTTAAGACGTTAGAAATAAAATGGAAACGAAAGGCCATTAAAGGTGCCAAGGAGACAAGACAGTACTCCGTTTAGAATGGGCACATCCTGGGTAGCTCTTGCAGAAGGATGCTTTATGTCCATTTGTGTGTATAGTTAGCACTGTCCTCTCAATGTTTGTTAGGCCACATGGATACACTTCCTAGGTAGTATCTGGTTGGCTTCTGTTCTCTTTTCCATTTGCTCTTAAAGTCTGCTTAACATGCAAGACTTCATGATGTTTTTAGTGTACTAACAACCAGGGCCTGTTGACATTCTGATGACTAGCCATATGGAGAAGTATAAAAAGAGCATAAAGACTGGGTTTAATTTCATGCATATTTTGTTTTGTAGGTTTTTGTTGTTGTCATTCCTGTTTTGTCTTGTCAATATTCTTCATTGTTGGTTTTATACACAATCCCCAAAGCTTCGAAGAATTGAGCTTCATTTTTATTCCTTATCATATGCAAATTGTCCGGTGTAAGGAGGAAAAAGAATTGGGATTTGCTAGCTCATCCAGGTGCCAGAAGAATAATTGGGTTGGATTCTAATGGCAGGAAGCTTTCCTTAGGTCAGGGTGGCTTTCCTGAACTTTCTAGTCTTAGCAAATCTTCAGGACTGTACAGTGGCCAGTCTGACTTCCTTCAGTGGCGCCAATGTCAGCTACACCTGAGACTAACAGTGAACCAGAGAAGAAGTGGGTCAGTTTGAATTTTGCCTGGCTTACCCTTACGCCTTTATCCATGCGTACCATCATCCGCCATGTGTTCTACAAGATGGCTCCGCACGCAAAACAAATAAGGGGAGGGGCTGAGAAGCAAACAACTTTAAATTTCAAAGATAAAGAAAGAAAGAAAGAAAAAAATCCCAACTTTCATCAAAGAAGAAAAGGTCACCTGTAAAAGAGCTAAACGAAATTTGACTCTCAGAATGTTCTTTCCAAAGACTAAATGTCTAAGCCAACGGGGCTGGTCGCAGGACGGCAGGGGGAAAGTTTGCTACTGAAGCACTCTCTGTGTGTAGTCTCTACAACTAAAATAAGAAAAGACGCTTTCAGAGATGCTTTCTTGGGGGAAACGCTTGAGCACACATACTGCATGGTGAGGTTTGAGCTCAGTTGGGCAATTAACCTGTGTCTAAAAACAGAAGTATTTGCTAGCTGCAGTTATAATCAGTGAAACTGAATGTTAACTAAACAAATCAGAAGGAGAAGTTGTGGTGTACATGTTTTACAGGGGATTCCGAAGTAAAGTGAGAGGAAATAATTGAAAGTCATCCTATAAATCACACCTAGCAATGATTTGGACATGACACCACAGATTCTAACAACAAAAGTTGGAACATGGCTCCTAAGAGTGCTAAGTTCCTACACCTTACAGAAAAGAGAAAAAATGGCGGATAATTGTGAGCATTTACAAGTGTGTACACATATGAAGCACAGGATAGAAAAATAACTCTTGACACAAAGTTAAAGTCATTGCAAGCAGCCTGCTCTCCGACCTTCCTTCCAGGCTGACTAGGAAGGCTGGGGTAGGCCAACACAGTCCCCTGCAGCATCTACCACACTTGCTCCCCAGGCTTCTGTCTCATTTCCCACACAATTTATTTTCCACCAGAGGATCAAAGTAATCTTTTGAGATTCCAATCTGTTGGCGTCACTATTTGCATTTCTGCAGACATTCTCAAGTCTCTGGCATCCTATTGTCCAGACTCCTTCGGCCACCTTTTACGGTTTGGCTGTCAGTGATCTCTTCAGCCTGGTATGGATCCTGTCGCTCTTTCTGGCTAACCCTGGGGACATTTCAGTTCCCAAATATGGATCAGGCTCTTTCTCACCCCCAGGCCCAGCCCAGGCTATCTTCCTCTGTTCAAAGTCCTCTCCTCCCTGTCTTTTAAAAAATTATATGTTTCTTTAATTGTAGCCAAGTATTTAGATACCAATTTGTACAGTTAACTTCTAATGACTTTGATCTGTTTCAAAGTTACAAAAGCAAATGTTCCTTCAAGCAAAATAAAAACATAAATGAAAAAGAAAAATGAGTTTTTCTTTGTTACCAGATTTCTGACTGTTCAACAAAAGGAAAAATAAAGGCTAAACTTTTTGCCTTCTGAAAGTCTTAGTTTCAAGACCCCTTTGAGTATTTTTAAAAATTGGAAAGAATCTTTTACTCAGCCATGACGACTGATCTTTCTCGGGAATATGAGCTGAAATTCTGATTAACTTTAATTTTTAAACACAACACAATACAGTTAAATATGGGTTTTAAATTGAGGGATCTAGGTGACTCATGAGCCGATCTAGGGCGTATTAGCAAGCGATCCAAGCTCTCAGAGTAATAATTATCTTCAAGAAATAATTAACCTTTTAAAATTCAGAATGCATATGAATATAGCAAACTCACAGTTCAATGAACTGACATTTCACTTTTGCATTTTAATCTTTACTCTTTTTATTATTTATGTGTGTGTGTGTGTGTGTGAGTGTGTGTGAGTGTGTGTGTGTGTATGTGTGTGTGTGTGTGTGTGTGTGTGTGTGTGTGTGTGTGTGTGTGATGTGCCCATGTGAATATGGGTGCATGTGTAGCATCAAGTGCTTTTAGCCAATGAACCATTCCACTGGCTCTAGTTTTTTAAATATAACAAGTTAGGGAAAAGATGCTTGTTTCTTTGGTTTAAAACACAGAAGTCACTAATAAAAATAAGTCAGTAGTGAGTTGGGCACAGGAAACTGTGTGTTTCTTGCTTATTTTTCTAGACATCTAAAATAAAAAAATAAAGTAATAAACAAAAATATAAACATAAATAAAAACTAATATATATTATTTATATACATACACATGCACACATATGCACACACATACACACATATGCACATACATATATATATACAGTAACTAATACATATTGTTTATATATGTGTGTGTGTTTATGTGTGCATGACTGTTATGCCAAACACCCTCCACTAACATGGAACTACAACTCGCTTTAACATCATTGTCTTTATATATGTCTCTTCTCTGTCCTCTCTTTGCCCAGCCTATTCCAGCTCTGAGTTTAGTGACCTCTTCTTCTGGCCAACCCTTTTGCCTCTGGCTGAGCTGGCTGAGTTGTTACTCTAACATCCCAAACCCTTGAGGGTCTCTATCCCAGCATCTTTTCCATTTCACTACAATCCCACATTTTCAGCTCCAAGGTTTGCTCGAGAGTTTTCATTACCACATGATACATTAAAACAAGGTTTTTAGACAAGGTTTCTCTATACAGTCTTGGCTATCTAGGAACTCCCTCTGTAGACCAAGCTGGCCTCAAACTCAGTGATCTACTGCCTCTGCCTCCTAGCGGCTGGGATTAAAGGCGTGCCTGGCCATATAATACTTCTTTAAAGTTTCCCCTCCCTCTACTCCTCTGTGCTCCTCCCCACCTCACACCCAAATCTACCCCCCTTCTGTCTCTCATCAGAAAGCAAGCGGATTCTAAGGAATAATATTAAAATAAAATAAGATAAAGCAAAAATTAACACATTGGAATTGGTCAAAACAAACCAACAGAAGGAAAAGAGCCCAAGAGAAGGCACAAGAAATAGAGACCTGCTTGTTTGCACTCACGAATCCCATAAAAACACTAAACTAGAAAACATAATATAACACAAAAGACTTGGAAGGTAAAAGAGAGAAAAGGATATATATATACATATATATATATATATATATATATATATATATATATATATATATGTATATGTATATATGTGTGTGTGTGTGTGTGTGTGTGAAATGAAAATAAAAAATAATAAGATAAAATTTAAAAAAGAAAAAAGGAAGACCCCTGACATGGCATTATGAGACAAGGAACCTCCAACCCTCCAAAGATACTTTGACTTCATTTTCTATTGGCCATCTACTGCTGGATATATAGTCTACCCTTAAGAATAGTTTGTTTTGAAAATTAGACTTCCTCGGAGTAAACTATGAAAATGTTTTTTCATTTGCAAGTGTTTATCAAATGGCTTTAGGTTAGGGATGGGGTCATGAGTCCACCTTTCTTTTCAGCTCTAGGAGCCCAACTGGTACAGACTTGTACAGCCCCTGTGCTTGCTGCTTCAGTCTGTGAATTCATGTGTGTATTGATCATGTTGATTTAGAAGGCTCTATTTCCTTGATATCCTTATTCCATCTGGCTCTTACACTCTCTCTGCCTCCTCTTCTTCAGGGTTCCCTGAGATCTGAAGGAAGAGATTTGATGGAGACATTTTGTTTAGGGCTGAGTGTTTCAAGGTCTTTCATTCTCTGCTGGCTGTGGGTCTCTACATCTGTTCCTATCTGCTACAGGAAGAAGTTTCTTTGATGATGGCTGAACAAGTCTCTGATCTATGAGTCTAGCATATTATCATTAGGAATCATTTTATTGCTACTCTTCTCCCCCCCCCCTTTGGACAGAGTGTTTGGTTTTAGCCTAGGTCCCTGGGCTGTCTAGTCTCAGTTTGTTGGTTACCCAAGCAGTGTTGAGCATGGGTTCCACCTCATGGAGTGGGTCTTCCGTCAAATCAGGTATTGGCTGTTTGCTCTCACAAACTTTGTACCACCATTACAGATCAAAGGGTTTGGGACTGAGTTGGTGCTTACATTTCTCTTTCAGTAGCATTCAGAATTCCTTCCTGTACCAAAGGCACTAGAACACAGGGGTGAGGGCTCTATGTAGGCACCAGCTCAACGTCTCCATGTTCCATGAGGTGTGTGGGCGCTGTCTTCAGCAATGGAGGCTTGCTGTCCATTCACGGAAAGCAACTTATAGTCTTGGTAACAGACTCTGCTGTTTGGGGGCTCCTCTGGGACCCCTTCAGCCAACAATTCAACTAGATATAACACAATCTTGGTACTGAAAGCTTCATTTGGTGACAAGAATGTCCAAATGGGGCTGTATCTCCCCACTCTTTAGCAATTTCAGTTAGATTGCCATATACATATCCATATACATACATACATACATACATACATATATATATATATATATATATATATATATATATATATATATATATCACGCAACACACACACACACACACACACACACATTAGAAAGCGCCTATTGTATCAGGTTTTCATACTACCTCACAGAGGGCCCTCAGTGTTAGCTGTCTCTCTCCATATTCCTTCCCTCATCCCTCTCTCCCTTCCCCAATTTGATCTTCCTGTTTCAGGGTATTTTTTTAAAAAAAAGAAAAATATATTCTGTTGAAAGGCAATATGTGTACAACGGTGTGTGGATCTATGACTAGTCAAGAGAAAAGCTCACACCGGGAAACTTGGCATGAGGAGAAGCAGCAGCTATCAGGGATATTTAAAAGTACACTTAGGATTTACAGCAACTTTTAAAAATGACCAATTTCCTGGATAAACGTAAATGATCAAAAGTGGTTATTTTTTTCAATTAAGAAGGCTGAAAATTCCAGTAACTGGAAGAATTTAAAGTTGTTTTCAAGTTATTACCACAAAGGAGGAGAGCAATAAGAAGCGAGACAGCTTTACAGCTCTCAGAGTTCTGAGGAGCAGATAATTTCTTCTTGATACATTTTCCCATGAACCAGAACGAGACAACAAAAATTAAGTTCATTTTTCTAAAATGAAGTGGTTCTGTTTCAAACAGTCAAACGTGTCATATACAATTTGGGGGCGGGGATTAAATGGAATCATCCTTGAATGTAATTTGCAGAAGTCTGGTTTTTGAAGTACAATAAAAATATAAACATAAATCATCCAGAAAATCTGACAGGAACTGGAGCTGTTCTGAATTCAAGAGCAACTTAATAAGAGAAGTGAGTTAGCATCCTAAATCAATGATATAACAAGGGAAAAAAATCAGACAGCTCATAAAACCAGCTCGAGACCATTATGGGTAATAACTCTTAGAAAACTAAGCTGCCGAGGACATTTGTTCAGGCTGCTAATGAGCATCTTCTGGCTGAAGAAGCAAAGAATCCCTTTGACGACAGCCAGAACTGGATTAGGACTAAATGTTGCCACTCTATGTGTAAGAATGTCCTTAACATCAGTGTCTGCTTAGAATTGACCAAAATTCCCTAGTACTATTTGCTCTGATGGCGATTGTGGAAGATTGATGTGTAGTTAGTATTTCTGTACTTAGTAGGGGTCTAAAAATACAAACCAAATACTTTCTCTGCATTAAATAGTGAAATAAAATGTCTAAAAGATAAAGGACAAAATATTATTACAGATGACATGAATGGGACATTAGAAAGTCCATCAGCTGAAAAGGTCACATATGTTAAGTTCAACGTGAATCATTTGAATGGCAGTATCTGCAAAGATGGAGGAAGCTGCTCCAAGAAGCCATGCATCATTAAATGAAAATCCAAGTGCTAGCAGTAGTGAGTCCCATGAAGTTACTGAGCAAGGAGGCCCCTGGGCCCTCACGCCAATAAAGGCTATTGCACCATTATTAACTGCCCACCAGAACTAGGTCATAAAACCCTGTTGCTGGAGATATCACATGCTCTAGTCACAAGAAATAGAGAAATCAAGCTGGAACTGTGCATGAAGCTTATGTTACTCCCTGCTGGGTAGCCACCAGAAAGCACTTAGAAGGCCATGGGTAAAACAGTCATCAACAGTCTTACTCAGCTGTGGACCCTGTGTGTAACACTACTCACTGTTCAGGCAAGATGCCCAACCTCTGAAATAGCGGTAAGTCTGTTATTGGGGTCACTAATACATGACTTCTGTTTGTTACTGGTCTCTTTTAAAAAACAAATCTTCCTTATGTATAACAAATTTTATATCTACTTATTCAAATTGAGGCCTGCTCCTCACAAGAGGGAATTTACGTCTGGTATTATATGTCCAATCAAAAGCCCATGACTAGAGAGGTCACAGGCCACTAGAGAAGCTACTACTGTTGTTTGCTAGATAAGCATCAAATTACCTTCTAAATAATTATCTTTATACCCATCGATTAGTGTTGTCAGTTTTAAAGCTTTTTTTCAGGAGTCAATAGTAACTGCAGAGACTCTTAACCGGTCAAAGCGAAGAGAGTTAGTAACTTTTGAATGCTCAGCCACACAGGGCCTTTCATGTCACCCCCTCCAAGGCTCAGGGAAAATGGTGAAAGAAGAGGCAGAGACAAAGAGCCAGAGGAAGGAGCTGACATGACAAGGCCTTTGTATGCTTAAATTTATAGTAGCTATGATTTCTTGCACAAAACCTGCAGAAGATAGAGTTAGCCAACATCTCATACGGGAGAGGAGGAGGGGCTCACAAGATTCCACCCTTCCCTGAGTGCGCGCACACACACACACACACACACACACACACACACACACACACACACACACACACACACACA
>CM052714.1:19301078-19360905 GCA_028551405.1 Uromys caudimaculatus | reverse complement strand
AAACATATAAATATTTCTCAATATTTGTAGCTTACTAAACTCCTAGTTACAATTCCAATGTAATTTATTTTGAAGTTCACTGAAAGTTTTCCAAGGATAAGGCTGAGGAGTAAACACAGATGTGTCCGGAAACTGTTGGTGAGTTTGTTTGCTTGTTTGTTTGTTTAATGTGATGACAAGAGAATTATTTTTTTCAGGCATTATATGTATTACAATCACATTAAATACAAAAGTGATTTATAATAGATCTGAAACAAGATTGAAAGTCAAAATTATATCCTAATCTCATAAAGAACACATGAAATTTGTTATTAATAAGGAAGATTAGTTTTTAAGGGAGACCAGTAACAAACAGAAGTCATTGAATTAATATCTAAGAAAAGCATATAAGACTAAGAGATATTTTAATTTTTGAAATTAAATATTCTTTAGAAATAAAGAAAATATTAATGAATGTGTAACTCATTTGGAGATTTCTATTTAAAATGCTTGATATATTTGGCTACATTTTGTTTGGCAACAGAAACAAAAATACCAAGCAAACAGCCACCTGGGTGAAATGAAATATATATTAATAACATATAAATATATACCATACAACTTAATAAGAAACCAGCAATATCTGGAGATAAATGAAGGGCAGAAACAGAATGGCATGAAAAGAAACATGCTATCAGAATATTCTGATAGATTTATGAAAGCAATAGCTATTCAAGACAACGCAAATGCTGAAAGGTTAATAAAAGCCTCTGTATTTTAAGACAGTGCTAATTTTTAGTTTCGGAGGTAAAGTGTTCACGATTGAGAGTTGATGATGCAATCAACAGGCTTGACACATCGCTCTGCTGTTTCCCACATTAATCTTCAGATCTCTGAGTAATCTGCTTCCATTGCTTTTGCTATTTAATGAGTTTATACATTCGGCGCTGCTGTCTACATCAACAGTGGCGGTGTCTGTTCATTACACAGCCCCCTCCCCCTCCTACTCAGGCAACTGTATGACTTTTAAATCATTACATTATTATGACCGTGTAAATATTTTCCCCCTGCGTGCCCCAGTGTTTTATGACCGTGTGTCTTTTATGGCATTTTGTCCTCTGTCTCTCTGTACTCTTTAGCTGCTTTTATTTTTTTATAGCAGTCATTGCTTTTATGATATTTAAAAAGGACCCTTTATTGTGGTAGGCATACTAGAAACTCCTTCTTGGACTTGGATCATTGTCCCACAATCCTAGATCTTTCTGCTGGTCACACTGTTCATATTTGTTGAAATGATTCCCTGGGTGTGGCGAGTCACTCATCGTTCAAAACTTGCAGGTGGAATGTGAATTGTTACAGCCACCTCACAGAGCAGGTTGTCATCATATTGCCAAACCTGTGCACTCTCAAGGACTTTGACCCCATGTGTTTTCTGTAGAATGTCTTCTAAGAATAATCAAGGATATTTTGTAGATTGATGTGTGAGTACAATCACTGTTGGTATGGTGTAAAAGACAAAAAACAGTACACTGTGTGCTTAGTTGTGAGCTGTTAATCATCCCCGAAGACCGGAGGTTCCTAACGTACAGGAGCTCCATTTGATGACAGTATGAAAGCCATATGCATTCAGTAGAAAAAAACCAAAAACTGTAATTTTATTGGATCTTCTCCTGTGCCGATGATATGGAATGTGAACCTCTTCCAAGATGCTGGATGGTATCTTCAACAAACCCCAGCTCCTAGGGGATCACAGAGCATATTAACCATCACTGTAGTCTACTGGACACTGCATTCAGTCAATTATGTGAGACAGTTAACACCATATCATAAAACAGGCTTCGTATTTAACGATTTTGCCACCGGCTAATATAAATGTTCTAACACACTGAAAGTCAGCTAATCAGGCCACAGGTTAGTTAAATACACTTTTGGCACAATACCTTCAATTTATGGTGGATTTCAGGGTGCATCTCCATTGTACATGGAGGATGATTAACTCTGGATTCATGGAGGAGTCACTGGCTCAGTGCCTTCTGAAGTCTGCCTCTGGGAAACAACACAGAAGCAGAAACAGTCCTCTTCTAACCAGTGAAGACTGAAAGAAGTTCAAGGGTCTTAGGCATCAGAAGCATGTTACTCACAGAAACAGCAAAGAGCCTGCTTTCAAAGTGATGTGCAAACTGAAAGGACCAGGGTTAAACAGTTTACATGTCTACACTGCCCACTCTGGTCGCTGTAGACCGTATTCAGGCCCCAGATGGGTCCCAGGGGACACCTATGAAAAAATGGGTATCAGAAGCTAGGCAAGGCTTGTGACATTGAGAAGTACAGGAAGAGAAGCTAAAAGTTCACATGGGGGCCACAGGATGCTTGCTCTGGTTGTCTGGGCAAAAAGCAAAAGAGTATGTGGAGAACAAATAGACCTACCTTGAGAATTGCAAAGATGTTATGTCATCAGGGGAAATCCAGGTTTCATCTGGGATGAGGCAGAGGAGGGGTGTATTGCAAAGACAAGATTCCTACTGGCTGATGCTTCTTGCAGTAGAACAGGGCTCCAGAGGCTGTGGGAGATGGCTAGGGTCAAGGGAAGGCCAAGATAGGAGGATGTGCCACAAAATGGTCTGGTTGCTCTCACTGAAACACACAGTGATCTCAACCAGAACAAAACCCTTGAAAATCAAGAATGAGAAATTCTGGGATATCGGGATAGAGAGGAAGGAAATGAGCAGAGTCAATGGGGTGACAACCCTCCCCCCCCCCCAGTTTCAACTGTAACTTCGGAATGAACTTGGGACAATGCCTCCTCAACCTATTGTTTCAACACCCTTGGATCCACCTACTTGCCTTAGGCCTATCAAGATTTTTGTGGCTGATCTCATGAACACGTAATGTTGGGGAAAACCGCTATGGCTAAATGAATGGTTTGCAAGGGAATATAGTGAGGGCAGGCAGATGGATTTAGGATCACTTATTGATTATGGTAAAAAAACAAAAAAACAAAAAAAACAGGGATGAAGCAAAGTATGCGTGTGCCACTAAAGGACCAAACATCTGATCTTAGCTAAAGACATTTGGAGCAGGCTGTGTGTCCAGAAAGAAAAGGGGGCTTCTGTTGGAGCACATAGGGACTAGATGGAACCCTGGCTGATTGTGGATGTAGTGCTAAGTGTTGGGTTGAGACAGAAATCTACAGAAATAGGTGTGCACTTGGTGAAAAGAAGGGCAGAATCAACAAAGGCCTACAGAGAAAATGGAACGGATGCATGCTTCAGAAGCAGATGCACAGAAGATTCAATGCACTGCCCAAGAGTCTTCTCTTCTCTCACTCTGGTTCTCTTAGGACTTAGCAGTTCATTTCTAACCTAGGGCATACTTCAACATGGGTGAGGCTGTGGGAGCTAAAGATGCTTGTGTGTGCTTTTTTATTCCTGGGTAATTATGAGAAATGAATTACACAGTCATAAAAAACATTGCCAGATGAACCTATACCTTACATTGATTTGTATTTTAAGAATATTGTTTTGGCTCAGATTTGTTCTCTGCAAATAAGGCAGAATGCCCTGTGTACTATAATGTAGATGGTTCGGAGAGATTCACTCTTGAAATAGCTCATGACCTCATTCCAGATTTCTAACCCATTTATTTCTACATGGTAGTTTCTGAATGCCATCTGCTAATCTCACTGTTTGGGTTAGTCTAGGGGATGTGATTTGGCCAGTCTGAAAAATAATTATCTCAAACATGTTCTGACATATATCTAACAGAACCCGAGGAAGTGACATCTTGATGAATTAGCATTCAAAATAATCCAGTCTAGAAGATGTATAGATACAAATTATTAACGGAAAACAAAATCACACCTGAGACCTGGTTGTTGCCACTCCCTTCATCCACGGATGCGGAACATTCACAAAACAGCCTTATTTTTCACCCCTTGACGTTGTCCAGCCCACTATGCTTTGTCTATAGGGAGACTTCGATCTTCTTGATGCTGGACTTCCACCATCCATTCTCACAGAAAATTCTATCCCCACCATAAATCACCTTGAGTGTTATTGATACTCAGCTTGAAGTTAGACAAACACTGCAGAACCTTGAAAGGCAGGGTTAAGTAGATTATCCTGGACATCTTTCATGATCCTTATATTTTCAGACGCCTCTCATTTCCTTGCCCTGTGTTTTCCTTTTCAGATTGGCTTCTTCGTTTTAGTATCATTGTTTTCCTTATTCTTTCTGGCTTTCAGCTAATAAAAGAAGGAATACAGTTCTCAAAGGTCGACTTCATGGGCTGTCTGCAGTCGAGATGATAACTCCATCACCTTGATTTCCCTGCAGAGTAAAAGAAGAGAGCAGAGCCAGGTTTAACTTGCCTTTGCTTTGGACATAAGTTCCTGGACTTCTTTCCTTCTAAGCTTCATTAAAATGGCGTAAAAAAAATGCTTCCATGAAGAAGCCAAATGTTATTCTACCTGCAGAACTTGGATAATGATATCACCTGTTATATTCAAAGGGTTCTAATGGCGTCAGAAGGAAGACTAATTGTTTCTCTAAACTTCAAATGCATTTCAAGCTCTGATAATAGTGTAGCTAGGCTCAAGTGTCTTGGGATTGGATGCTTATGGCTCTAGAGGCAGAAGGAATCTAGACACCTGAGGCAGTTCATTAGGAGCAGGAGCTCATAATTAGAGGCTGGTGTTCAGAAAAACACCTTAGGCTTGAGTTTATAGGTTCAATAAAAAGCAAAGTTTTGACAAAGTTTTTTTTTAACTCTTTGAGCTGCTTCTCTCTCTCTCTCTCTCTCTCTCTCTCTCTGTGTGTGTGTGTGTGTGTGTGTGTGCGTGTGTGTGTGTGTGTGTGTGAGATAGAGAGAGAGAGAGAGAGAGAGAGAGAGAGAGAGAAAGAGAGAGAGAGTTGGATAAGTGAGTTTTAGGTCATGGTCTAGAAGGAAAAAATGATGGAAGAATGTTATGCTACTCCATTTTCTGTTGCTATAGCAAACTTGAAGATTATAATTAACTTTTAGAGAGGGCAGGTTCATTTTGGCTTGTTGTTTGAGCCCATGGTCAGACAGGTCCACTGTTTTTTGACTGCTGCTGTGGTCCATTGCATTTTGACTGGTGCTGAGACAGTACATTATTGTGGGAACATGTGGTAGAGGAAATTACTCTTGATCCAGGAAGGAGAGAGAAAGAAGGGAAGAAAGAGTAACAGAGGAGGAAGAGAAGGGAGGGAGGGAGGGAGGGAGGGAGGGAGGGAGGGAGGGAGGGAGAGAGAGCCTTTTTCAAAGATAAGCCCATAATCACTTGGCTTCTTTCTCCTTGGTCCTACCTTCTAAAGTTTCCATCACTTCTCAGTATCACCCAACCTTTAACACACGAGCCTTAAAATGCAGTTCATCAAAGCTAAAATACATATATAATAGGGCTGCTCAGGTAGAAAGAAATAGAACTTAAGATATGGTGTTCTACATGGAAGGCAATGGCTTGGGAGCGTTCTTAAAGCCAGAAGACGAGGCAAACCAAAGACAATGGCGTACAGGGTAGATGGAGATGAGAGAAGATGACAAAGACCATCTTCTCTGTGTGTCCAGAACTGTTAGCAGCAGCATCTTTGTACTAAATGCGGTATCCTGGGTGATTTCTTAACAGGTCATTTCCTTCATGAAACGTGCTTCCAGCTTTGTGGATACTGGCTTTCTAGTTATTTAAACAGATACTTCCAGTGTTAAGAAGAGAAAAAAAAAAGAATAGAAGGGACATCATCCAGTCTGATTACAAGTATAAACAATTCACACAGCAGAGGTGAGTGTGGAGAAGGGCTTTACAGGGGGCTCCATAGATGCCAACAGCATCAGAGGTCAGATGTTAGGTCTGACTAGCTGGTGGGCAGCTTTGGGCTAGATCTGGATAACAACAAGCCAGGCTTGACATGTCATAATTTTTGCTACTGAGTGAATGAAAATGTAAAGTCTGGGGAGGTTGCTCAGTGTGTAAAGAGCTTGCTCTACAAGTGTGAAGTGAGGTTTAAATATTAAGAACACACATAAATGCTTAGAAGGAACAGTGGTCTGCCTATAAGTCTAGTGCTTGGATGACAGAGACAGGGGATTCCCCAGAACAGGCTGGCTAGCTACACTAGCTGTATCAGAGTCTGAATTCAGCAAGAGACCTTGCCTTCATTTTAAAAAAAAAAAAGTGGAGAATGATCAGAGAACACTTCTAATATCAACCTCGGGCCTCCACATATACAAAAGTGCATGCATGCCCACATGTATGCAAATGAACACATGTATATCATGAACATATATAGAAAAATATGAAAAAGGAAACTATGAAGCTATTGTTATGGGTAGAACTGTGTCCCCCTTTTCCTAAGTTAAAGTATTAGCCCTTTCTACCCCCTACTGGGATACATTTGAGATAAAATTTTAAGGAGGTGACTAAGTCAAAACAGGGCCACCAGGATGGGTCCTAACCTGGTGACTAGGGACCTTATAAGGAGAAGAGATAGGGCCTGAGGAGATGCCTTAGTCAATGATGGGAGAATGAGATCGTGAGTTCAGATCCCAACGCCACATAAAAAGGAGGCATGGAAGCTTGTATCTGTGACCACAGCACTTTGGGTAGGGAGATACAGGCAGATTTGTCCTGATCATAGCAGCCAGCCTAGCTGAATGGATGAACTCCAGAATTACTGAGAGACCCTGTTTCAAAAAATATGGTGAAGAATGATCAAGGAAGACACCAGAAGACAGACTCCAGCCTCCATATGGACATACAGCTGCGTGCATACATGTACACACATGAACAGCTGCACATACCATATACTCACACATATATACAGAAAAAACAGATGGGACACGGATTAGAGATACTTGATATGAACATGCCCAGAAAGATGCCCACCAGAGGTCAGAAGGAAGCAGTGGCCATTTATAAGCCAAGGAAAGAGACTTTTAGAAAATGAAGAACCCTGCTGGCATCATAAATGTGGACTTCCTAAGTACACCTGTGTTGTTGAGGTCCCTCAGTCTGGGGTCTATACTTATGCTAACCCTAACAAACAAGCATGTTAGCATCTCCATTGACTTCATCATCCTTTCCAGTGACAACAGTGTTTAGTCGTATTGTTGTCTATTCCCATGGTAATAACTCAGATTTTTTTTTTTTAAAGCCCTAACTGACTAAGCAAGGGGAGAAGAGGACATAGACTAGGGAAATGGCGGATGTAAGCGGAAGGGAACAGAAACCAAAGAGTCCTTGAAAACCCCAGTTGGGGTGGTGCAGAGTTATCATGAAACAAGATTAAGGGAGTCCACCCCTTTTTTTCCATTGAGTCACAGACTGGTCACTGCTTTAACAGACTTTTCCCCAGAGAATCCACTAGTGTTGGAAGAGGAGGCGAAACCTGGGTCATCCATTGTGCCAGCTATAGGCTAAGGGGCGAGGCACCTGGGTTGAGGAAGTGAAGCTGGAGAAGCTGGAATCTGGGTGTTGGTTATGGAAATGGGAGGAACATGGGAAGAGCTTAGGAAAGAGACAATCATTTGCTGCTTCTTACATCCTCAATGTGCAGAAATGAGCTGAGAACAAATGTGAGGAAAGAAGAAGATTGGAAAGTGTTGACTCATACTCCTGTAGAATATGCATCCAAGAGATCTTTGAAAATAAGTAGAGAGGATATCTCCAAATGTCTAAACTGAATACCAGGGGTAGCCAGAGGGAATTGGGGGGATGGAGAAAAGCAAGTGTAAGGGCAGTAGAGGAATGGGGGGTAGTCTAGCTGTAGTAAATGCCCTCCAATTGTCTTCATGAGCAAATGGATATCTAGAGAAGATGCAGACCAGCCTAGTAAGGTTCTGTCAGTCCAATCATGGATGCTGATAAGGAATTCGAAGCCTATCCAGTGTTCTATTCAGTAAGATATGACACATTGTACTCATGGCATTGGGGCATGGAGTCATATTCAAGAGAGGTAGAAAGCAGAGATAGGCTGATGACATGATGCGTGGAATTGTTTCACATACTAGAAATATGTGATACGGGACAGCCTGGTTCATTTCTAAACTACAGGTAGGTCCTTATGTAGGGCACAAAATGATATTTCTGAAATAGTATTTTCTCGGTAATGATGAGGAAGACACAGAGTCTCTCTTTTTCAAAATTTAAAACAAAAATATGATAGAGGGTTAGGGAGATGGCTTAGTAGTTAAGGGCACTTACTGCTCGTGTAGAGAATTTAGGCTCAATTCCCAGGACTCACATAGTGGCTTCCAATGGTCTACAACTCCTGTTCTAGGAAATCCAGCACCTTCTTCTGGTATCTGTGGGAACTAGGCACTCTTGCATTGTAGGTCCGTCAAGCAAACAAGCACTTATACACATAAGAAATCTATTTTAAAAATTATAAATTGACAGATACATGTTAGGAAACATTGAGGTGATTTGCATGTATTCATGAACTATAGAAATACAGGTAATTTACGGCACCAAATGAGAAGTGTAGTCTTTCCTTTAAAGGGTGGGTTTAGAGGATGGCACAGGAGATGCAGCTGTGGGTGCAGGCAAGAGCTTTTTGTTTTACTGCTTACCAGCATATTCCGTAGTGCTAACAGTAGCACAGAGCTGTGCACAATTTGAAGGCCTGAGCTAATATTCAATTTATCCAACCTGGGCTGCACTTTAGTGGCTTCCTGTGGATCATGGGGTACCCCTGTGTTATCATGATTTGCAGCACTAAGCGTTCTTCCTATCAGATCTACCCAGAAAAGTGAGACTATGGAGAAAGTCTTCGGGGATGAAAAATGAAACAAAAATAATCATGGAGTTTAAGAGGAAGTATGAAGTGGCCATACAACCAATGAGCTATCCCTGTCTTCTACCTGTCTATCTACCGTGAATGTGCATGGTCCCTACAGATAGCAGAAGGGAGCTCTAGGGTCCCTAGAACTGAAGTTATAGAAAGTTGTGAGCCACTATGTGGGGTACTGGGAACTGAGCTTAAGTCCTGTTGCCCCCCCTCACACATACACACATGCACACACACACAAACAGAGAGAGAGAAAGAGAGAGAGAGAGAGAGAGAGTGAGAGAGAGAGAGAGAGAGAGAGAGCGCTTCTCTTTGGAAGAGTTATTTGTTGCATTTTCATTGTGACTTGGAGGATCTGACTTTTGTCTGGTATATTAGAAGTATATACACTGCATGCCCTAAGTCTTATTAGACCTACTACAGTTGGACTTTGAGACACAATCTTTAACGGACTTCACTCAGATTCTAATATAGATAATTAATAACATTTGAAGACTTGTGGGGTGATGAACAACTTCAAACTTTAAGTTAAATGCTCTGGCTGATCAATAGAAACTGCACTGGAGAAGGCAGGCTGTATGATTAGGTTCATGTTAACGAAGAGTCCCATGGTGTGTCAAAACGCATCGGGCATTGTCTTAGGGTTACCATTGCTATGATGAGGCATCATGACAAAAAACAGTTCAGGGAGGAAAGGATTTATTTCACTCACAGCTCCATTATCAGTTCATCACCATCAGTCAAAAGCAGTGAGGCAGGATCTCAAATGGCACAAGAACCTGGAGACAGGCGCTGGTGCAGTGGCCATGGAGGGATACTGCTTATTGACTTGCTTCTCATGGCTAACTCAGCCTGCTTTCTTATAGAACCAGGACCACCAGCCCAGGGATGAACCCACCCACAATGGGCTGGGCTCTCCCCCGTCAATCACTGATTAAGAAAATGCCCTGTAAGCTTACCTACAACCTAGTCTTATGAGGGCATTTTCACAGTTGGGTTCCCTCATCTCAGATGACTCTAGCCTGTGTTAGGTTGAAATCAAAATAGTCAGCACAAGCATATTTAATATATCATAGGAAATATTCAATAAGAGTAGAAAGCTCCATTCCCTGATGGAAAAGTGACAATTTACTCTGCAAATACTTGCTTCATGGTGGCCCGAGTCCCTTTGGTCCCTCCCCCAATCAGAATGCAAACCTGTGCTCTACAGTTTGCAGCTACTCGGTATTGCGAACACTACATTGTCCTTAGAGGCTGTCCATTTCCAGGATGGACTGAAATCCTGTCCACTCCTGTCCTGGGGCAGCTGCTTTAGCATCTTTCTCATTTGGCTTCATCCTACCTGCTCCTGTGGATATTGAAGCTCAGAGATGATACATTTCCACGACAAAATGAGCTAACATTAATCTGCCTCGGGTTGTGCTCTTCTGTGGGAGGGCTGGGCTCTGGCTTTTGGCAAACTTGCTGAATTATTCTTTCTGTGGGTACCAAATCCAAAGATCCACAGCATAAACTTCCAGGATCTTACCGTTTGGGGATTTACTAAGACATCATGCTCCTCCAAATCTACTCCACATCACCTCCCGTGGTACCCATGGGTTTTCCCAAAGGACTCTTGCTTAAGAGGGCCAGCTCATAGGTTGGTTTGTCACCTGCCGTTCCACTGCCTCTCTTCTATACATGCTTCCTCCTGTCACACGGGCAGACAGAAAGCACTGTGCTGGTGAGTCACTTTTGGCTTCGAAGCCTCTTCTCACCCAGGAGGCAGGACAGGGATGAGATACAGTCTTGGCACAAGTTCTTGAAGGGAGAGGCTTGGCCTGGTTATTTGTATTTTTGTTGTTACAAATTCAAGATTAAAGCAGACATGTTTTGCTTGATATATATCTGCAGAATTATTTTGCTTTTTTCCTACTGTGATCAAAATTGTGTTTTCCCTAAACTTTGGACCTGACCATTTAACCCCACTTTAGGCTTGACAATTTTTATGCATTTATATACATACCATATTTTGTAAATGCTTAATGCCTGACTTTATTCAAAGGAGAACACTCTCCACTAGGCTACAGGAATGTTATTTTTGGAAGTTATTGTGACTATTTAATGGCTGGACAAAGGTCTTGACTCTGAGTCAGCAGTGAGCATTTTCCAGAAAGAGGCTGGCTAGAGTGTATGCATATAAGACTGTGTGCTTGTGAATGCAAACGGCCAAGTGGAAATAAATGCAGAACTTCAACATGCAAGTAGTTATGTCATTCACATGGAGATGCTGCTCACTTCTTGATCTTTTTCAAGGAAGGAAAAACTTCATTCAGCTGGCATGTTTTACCAGGGGAAAGAGAAGGGGCCCGAGTGGCTGTTAGTACAGGCATTGTGCTGAGAACCTTATGCCTGCTGTGTATTTAGTTTGAATTTTGAGAGGTTTCCCTGTGGACCTCCCAAAAGCAAGTTGCTCTGCAGAAGTTGGGAGAACAGAGATGAATAATGTACATTCCTTTGCACAGAGGAATTTACAGTCCAGAAGGTGAGGCAGTGAACAACGGGTGCCCATAATCAGGTCTAACGAGTGCTGTGCAAGAAGTCTGTGCAGAGTTACTCTGCAGGAGGATGTAGGAGGGGTGCCTACACATTGTCTTAGTCAAAGATGACGAGGCTTAGTAGAAGCAGCTGGACCAGGCCTGTTCACAGAGATGGAGGAGTTTAGGGACACTTCCTCAAAGAGGTCATCTTCCATCTTCAAACATCAGTGTAAAAGGCTAGGATCAACATCACTTTAGATAGAGACAAAAACGTGTGGGGGCTCCCCCAGGCAAGAGCAAGCTGGACAAGTTCACAGACTCTGTTTACATACTTGGAGCTGAGTGGCAGGGCTGCTGCAGAGCATTGATTTGGATGGCTGAAAAAAAAAACTGGCTGAAGAATTTAAAAGCAGGAAGAAATAGAATTCATTTTTTGTGTTTTATAATTCTAGGTGTGTCAGCACTTTGAATGTAAGCATATGAATACTATTGCTTGCTTTGGGGGGCTTCCTATTAAAATAATAAGTGATAAATATGGGGTTTCAGATGATTGGACATTGGCATAATCTCTTCATTATTCCGAATTTTTACTGTCTTGAGAGCCACAGTGTTCCCCGTTGAAATGTCTAATTAATTACAGAGTTGGTGGCCATAATTGTCAGTCTGTGGAGAAAGACATGCTGAAGGCAGGAAACTAGAGCTTTTTTTTTTTTTCCTGAATAATCCCACCAGTGCAAACACACTCAGAGAATACCATTGGCAGGACTGGGGAGTATTAGGGAAGAGGCTTAGAGGGGACACAGGTGTCAAGGGTGGCTTGCAGATTTCTGGTTTGAGCAACTAGAAAAGTGTTCGAACAGCAGCTAACACGAAATGATTAGGGACCATGTGCCAATCCGACGCTGCAGGCTTTAGGGATGTGAGCGCGTTCAGTCTTTGCAGCCCTGTAAGAGTGTGAATGTCCCTTTTCGTTTCTGCAGCCGGGAAACAGAAATAAAGGATACACAGCTCCTCCAATGTATATACGTAGTAAGAAATGCACCTGGACACTGTGCCATCAGTTTATAAGAGTCTTAAAGCTTATAGAAAGGAAAGTAGATAGAATTTCCCAAGGCACATCTCCTTGGAAAGAAAGGATGGTGCCGAGGGCAGACTGGGGGAATCCCAGAACTTGGAATGGGCCTGTCTGGGAGAGAGACTGAGCTGGCGCTGCTGGAAGGGTGGTACCCTCAGAAGAGAAGAATGAAAGGTGCCAAGGCCTCAGGTCAGGACTACACCTGCCCTTTGCATATGAGGAAGCAGAGCCCGGATGTTCCAGCGACCCTGAGGCTGTAGTCTTCCCACAGCCGCCTACAAACCGGTGAGTCTTCCTTTTAACCTTTTGTTTCTTGATAATCCGAAGGCGAGCAGTAAGGGTCTTAGACTCTGCTGAGTTCAGATTTCACTACTGATCCTGAGTCTAGTTGCGCCTCCATGAAATCTTTTACTACACTATTTACAGAGTTAGACAACTGTATGGTTTCAATAGTAGGTCCTCTTTCCACTAAGAACTCCCTACAAGGGATCTAGGAGAAATGGAAGATCTGATTTAGTCCGTGAGAACTTACAAGTTAGCATTCTCCTAGGGTTACAGCTCAGCAAATCGGAGCAACTCTCACACATCTTTGCTTCTCTCTGGCTAGTCCATCACTGGTTACTTCCTTTGAAATCTCCTAACAGGAGATGATGCTGTTTGGAGCTTGTCCTTACAACAGCACAGGGACACCCCAAGGGGGCTTCTTGGGGCTCTGTAACCCCTGATGGCTGACCAGAGTCCCCTCTTAAACTAGGCCCCACCCATACATACCATTCGGATACCATACGCACAATACATTTCCTTCTCCTTTACAAGAGTGGCCTGTAGTAGAATTTGCATTCAAAGTGCTCCCGCCAAAGCCCGTCAGAGTCCTTTATAAAATGAATTGTTCAGATTGTCTTTTCAGAAGTAACTACCATTGCACCTGAATTTTTATGTTTTTATTTTCTTGCTTTCCCTGGCTCTACTTGCTGTTGAACTCCCTGTATAGTCATCAGGAGGCCATCATGGTTATAAAACTGACTTATATAGTCCTTAGCCATTCTGGTCGGTTTTTATTTGGATGCTTTTGTGTTTGGCTGTCTCTCCCCCGAACTGAAGATCTAAGGAGATTAGGAATCAGGCTTGCTTTAAAACTGACCACTGCAATCCCTGCTTGTATTTCAAGTTCATTGTTTTGTTTTTTTGTTTGGTTTGGTTTTTCACTCCCAACATACCAGTACCAGAGACAGAGAAGGAAGTTCCATTATCACATGTGGGTTTGGGGAAAGAAGAAGAGGAGGTGAGAAGATGGACCTATTCCTGAGACGAGCCAGAGAAGTGACTACCATGGGAATAGCATGAGGAAAGAAACCTGGGCTGGTAAAGAGGTGATGAGCTCAGACTGAGAAGATGAGGAGGGGTCAAAGGTCAGGGTCAGAGTCCAGTAAGACAGACTTTGCTAAGCCAGGGTACTGTTTCTTCAACCATTTCCCCATCTTTCTTTGTATCTTTTATGCTTTCTTGAAAAACCCATATTTAGCCAGGCAGTGGTGGCGCACGCCTTTAATCCCAGCACTCGGGAGGCAGAGGCAGGCGGATTTCTGAGTTCGAGGCCAACCTGGTCTACAAAGTGAGTTCCAGGACAGCCAGGGCTACACAGAGAAACCCTGTCTCGAAAAACCAAAGAAAAACCCATATTTATAGGAATATGTATAGGAACATGGGAACACATTGGGAAAAAACTGTCTAGAGAAATTAAAATCATCAAAGCCTTCAGTGATATAACTTACTCCCCATCAAACCCTTCAATGAAACGCCTTATGCTCCACAGCCACAGGAAAAAAACTCCACAGTGAAGGCAATAGACACCATGGAGTCTTAGAAAGCAGACCACCAAATGAGGCAGAGTTCTCCAAAAAGAGTCGTTTGAGAGAAGGTGTTCAAGAAGAATAACATACTGAACACAGGGCAAAATAAAGTCTGACTAGGTCTATGGACATACAAAGCCCTGGCTTCTGTCCCAGTACTGCATGATCTGGGTGTGGTGGTGCACACCTACAATCCCAGAACTTGGGTGGTTGAGACAGGAGGATCAAAAGTTCATGGCCATCCTCGGCTACATAGACAGTCTGAGGCCAGTCTGATATACAGAAGACCTTGTTTTTTTGTTTTTTTAAAATAAGTACAACCAGACAATTCTAATGAAAAATAAAAACATACCTACAATATATAGGCCTGTGCAGCTGCAGGGAGAACTCTTCCTAGTGCTGTTTGTTTAAAGAATGTCAGTGGGGGGGGGCGGTGGCAAGGAGTGTGATATAATCAAGTGCAGATGTAAGGATGGCTTTAATCTGTTTGTAAACAAGTCATTCTGCAACACAATAAGAGAAAGGAAAGCTAGTTCCTACAGAAAGCATGCAGGAAAACGGAAGTGGGACAACATAATGCATTTTTTTAAAAGAAGAATTTAGGTTTTTAAAATTAAGTGTTTCTATGTGTTTGTGTGCGAGGAGTGTGCATGCACTTACAGATGATGCCGGAAGTGGCCAGGGTCATTGGATCAGCCTTGGAGCCGCAGTTACAGGTGGTAACCTCACAGAGGTGCTGGGAACTCTACTGAGGTCCTCAGCAAGAACAGAAAGTGCTCTTAACTACTGAGCCTTCTCTCCAGCCCCCTCATTAAAGCGCTTTCATTTTCTGATGTGTATATTATTGGTCTGAGATCTCTATAGGTTATTATTCAATAGGAAAATGTGGACACTAATGTAGGTGACGCACGCCTACAATCCTAGAACTTGGGTGATTGAGGATCAAAAGTTGATAGTCATCCTCAGCTGCCTTGTGAGTCTGGGGCCAGTCTGATATAGATGAGATCTTGTTGTTGTTTTTTTAATAAGTACAACCAAACAATTCTAATGAAAAATGGAAACCTTTCTAATTGTTCCTAATGATGATACAGACAACAGAATGGAACAGTGTTTACTTCCCCCCCTCAGATAGCTGCTTTGTTTTTAGAATTTATTACTTCCAGACAGGTATGATAGAGAAACTTTTATTTGATGAAATTAATCTATTTCTTTTCGGTGCTGGGTATTATGAAATTCAGGGCCCCACACATGCTTGGCAAACATAATAACAGAGCCTCGATGACATACCTCATAATGAGATTATGTTTGTAGAGCATATGGCTAGATGTCCAGTGGGCTGTGCCATCAGGGTTGTCAGAGTACACTCTATGACATCTGAATCATGACAAAAGTCACAAAGAACACAAGTCTCAGAATCGTGCTTTCCCACAGGTTCTGCCCTGCTTCTTTCATAGATTAAGTACCATACACTTAGCCTGATTTGGGAAGGTTGATAAGCCCAGCCTTGGAGCTGCTTCTTCCCGGTAGCCTGACAATTCCTTTTCCAGACCCAGTGTTTTGGTTTGTGACTTCTGTGGTCATACTTGAGACTAAGTTCTTTTCCTTTGGTCGGCTTCAGGAATAAAGCCCAGGCAAAGCAGCTCTTTCTTACCCCCTTAGCTCTTCTACACAATACGCTTGATCTTTTCCCATTTTCTGTATCCTTGATTTTAAAAGACCTTTATACATCCCCAGCCTAAATTGTTCAAGTTGGTACTGCAGTCATTGGCCTCTGTTAAACAGCCTTCACTAAATGGTTTCATTTTGGCCTTTTAAGATAACTATTGTGCCGCTGGGGGAAGCATTCAGTCTGGAAACATGAGGGCCCTGAGCTCCTACTATAACAGGGGAGGTGGAGACAGGAGAATTAATTCTCTGAAGCTTGTCGGTCAGTCAGCTGAGCTACTATATGCCATGGTAAAGAAGAAATTGTCTCAGATATAAAGTAAAAGGACACCAGAGGTTATCCTCTGAACCACGCGCACACACCAAGACTTTTTAAAAAGGATATGTAGCACACCATTTTCCTTCATTTTGTAGTGGGAACAAAGAAAAAAGGGAAGGAGGGTGGCTGTTAAGGAGTGGACATTAGTTCCTGCTGTGTTGGATAATCTATATTTGGACAATGTCCGTTTTAAGAGTTTCACTTTCCTCAGAATCAAGTGTTATCATAATTTGACATTCTGTCTAAATTATAGATGGTTCCCTCTCTCTTGCTGAGTTCTAGTTCTAGTTCTGACAGAATTTTCTATTTCCTCCACCCCCAGATTCTAAGTAACTGGGCAGTATCCCTTGTTATACAGAGACAGCTGCTCTTCCTTCACAGACCATTCTCTGAAAGTGAGCAAACCTCTTTGAACACTCTGAGGATTTATTACTTATTGATCTTTCTTTCTTGGTATTTTCTATCTAGGGTTTTAAACCAATAACATACCATCTTTAATTTAAAGACATAGAATTAAGTATGGATCTTACTGAAAGAAACTAAAAAGTTAGGGTCCCACACATGCTTGGCAAATATAATAACAGAGCCTCGATGACATACCTCATAATGAGATTATGTTTGTAGAGCATATGGCTAGATGTTCAGTGGGCTGTGCCATCAGGGTTGTCAGAGTATACTCTATGACATCTGAATCATGACAAAAGTCACAAAGAACACAAGTCACAGTTAGGATGTGCTGGATATTTATAGTCTGGTCAATCTTTGAGAATAAGAAAAAAACCTTCATCTATTCCGTGTCTATACAGAAGATGCTAATCAGAGGCTGGGGACTAGGGAGATGGTGTGGGTAGATATGAGTTCGAATCCCTAGCACTCACATAAAGGCAGGGCCTGTATCCCCAGCATCCAGTCAGTCCAGCCCAAAAGATCAGCTTCCGGTTCAGTGAGAGACCCTGTTTCCAAGGCAATAAAGCAGTGAGCAGCAGAGGAGGCCACCTGATGTCCTCGTGTGGCCTTCATATCGGTGACTACTCCTTCACTCACGTGCTTGCATTACACACAGATATACGCACACACCCCACGGGAGGGGAACTGGGGGTTGGTTGGAAATTTTTGTGTTTGGGGACTTCTGTTCTTTGTCACATTTTGTTGTGTGTAAGTCATCACGAAGTGGTAAATAGCTCTCTGAAAGAGGGGTGGGGGTAAATGGAGTTGTGGGTGTAGCGACCTGTTCATTAATCCCAAAAGATAGTTTCTTCTAGATAGCTTACAAAAATAGAATGGATATCGGGGGAGAGAGAACAGGCAGGGGGCGGGCAGATACAAAGCTGTAAAAATATTTTATCTAGGAAAATGTTATCCCTCCCTGACTAATCTTGAAACAAGTTTAGGGGGGAAAATGTCAAAATAAGCTTCTGCTGCCGTGAGAGCTTTTCCATGTAGTCCCAAGATGTTGGGTCTCACTCAAACAGTGTCACTCACTTTCAACATGCTTTAAGGTACCCCTCTCTCTCTCACATCCCAGCAAGGGAGAGCTGGGGAGGGGGTCTGCATGGTCCATCCCCTCTTCTCTCTTCCTCCCTTCTCTCTTTGAAGTCTTTCTATTTCTCTTAAAGTGACCCTACCTACCATGAGATGTCCCTGAAGCCCTACCAGTCCTCACATTCAGCCATAAATAACTTCCCTTTAGTTCTGCATCTTATTACATTTGTGCTTTCCCATGTGACTTGACATACTAAGATGGCGCAGACACAATGAAGTCACTCTTCCCTCTGGCTCTGGCAAGTTGTGTGTGGGGAAGACATAGATTTGATGTCTTTTTGACTGACCTTGGTAAAAACTGCATGTAGGGAAACGCTTATAATCAATGAATGTTAAGTAATATTAACACAAGACAGGAGGTGCTTCAAGCTACATAAATAAATAAATAAATAAATAAATAAATAAATAAATAAATAAATAAATCATAAAGACATCAATTTCCAGGAAAGTTCTTGCCACCACCCGCAAAGATTTTTTTCGTTTTCTTTTATTAAAGGAAAAAATGGGGGGGGGGGGAAAGAGAGAGAAAACGCCAAAGCGAACACACTCTTTAGTGTTAAATGCGTTTTGGGGTTTGTAGTCTTAAATCTGCATTTTAAAGTGAATCCAAATGTCCCTTTAAAGAAGTCCCTTACTCTTTAGCCCATTTTTCCTCAATAATGACAACCAGTACAAAAATATTCTCCTATTTTCCTCCTCATATTCTTCCTCATATTCAAGTAAAAATGCAATAATTTGGAGAGGAATTTACTTTTTACCAATTTATAGTTTAGGCTGAGAGTAAAGTTTGAATTGCCTGTTGGCAAGGACTACGTAGGAATTCTGAAGTGAACCTTTTTTTTTTTTTTTTAACCCTTTTTGTGTGAAGGGAAGAGAAGAGTAATGCTGGAAGCTAGAGAACTTTTCTAAAACTCTATAGTGATTTTTTTTTTCCTCTTGCAAAAAGCTGACTCCAGGAATGGGATTTGCAAGACGTGGGAGCCATTTCAAATCATTATTTTAAAACACAAATAAAATCCAGACTTCTGAAGGGCTACATGGTCTGCGCAGAGAACGGTCAAGGAAGGAGGTCCTCACTGAAGTGTGCCGTGTTTCTTCCCACCGTCTTCTTTTCCTTCGTTGGATCCCATGGTCATCCTTGGCCTTGAGAACTATAGTGTGAGACGTACACAGGAGAGACACTCTGCATCTACTGGGGCCTTACACAGTCACTGTGTGGACCCCATTCCGGATCATCTGGCAGATTTATGCCCTTAGTGAAACTGGAAACCCAGCAGCCAACCATTGTTAAAACTCTTCTCCTCCTCGCCACACCCTCCTCCTCCCTTCTCTCCCTTCCTCTCCCCTCCTCCTCCTCCCTCCTCTCCCCTCCTCCTCCCTCCTCCTCCCTTCTCCTCCCTCCTCCTCACCACACCCCCTCCTCCCTTCTCTCCCTTCCTCTCCCCTCCTCCTTCCTCCTCTCCCCTCCTCCCTCCTCCTCCCTTCTCCTCCCTTCTCCTCCCTTCTCCTCCCTCCTCCTTTTTTTGTGGTTTGGTTTGTCTGTCTTTATTTATTCTTTTTCTTTACCCCTTCCTTCCTTCCTTCCTTCCTTCCTTCCTTCCTTCCTTCCTTCCTTCCTTCCTTTATTTTTTTTTAAGACAGGATCTCACTTATTTTGCAGTTGAGGATGACTTTGGACTTCTGATCCTCCTGCCTCTGCCTCTCGAGGACTGTCTTACAGGTACACTTCATCATGCCTGGCTTCTTCTCTAGCCTTGATTTATTGACTGTTCCTTGCTATCACCCTTCAGCCCTCTTACCCTGAAGGTCTCCTCAGCTCTGTGTTGCTTATGCTTGGCAGATTTTCATAAACCCCATCAGCTTATTGATGTGTGAATACAAATGTGTCTTTCTTTCATTCTCATTGGAACTTACAAAGAACCCAGAACTACCTTGGTCATCAAGTTGTCGATCAAAAACCATCTATGCCTATGAAATTAGGGAATCTGAATAAGAGAAGCTTTCTGATTTTCAACTTATAACAAGAAAAATGAATTTCAAAGGAATCAATTCCTTGCTACTTATCCTGGGCTGGTGATACACATTTTAGCGTGGTGCCAATGGCTTTTACTATAAAAAAAATCTTAAGAAAGATTGAAGATCTCTTGCTGCTTATTTTTTGCCACTCTAGATGAGAGATCAAATAAAAAAATTAAAAATACACAATCATTAATGAAATGGCCTCCTTAAAAATAGGTGTTGACTTGGGCGTGGCAGCAGAAGGGAAGCTGAGGAAGAGAGGAAGATTGCAAATTAGAGGATAGCCTGGGCTACACAGCAGAGGTGGTTAGCCTTGGCTCCATAATGAGAACCTGTCTCAGTAAAAACAAACTAAAAATAGAAAAGGAAAACAAAGAGTTTGGGCCTGAGTAAACTCAGACTCCGTTGAGTGCCACCCAAATGTAGTTTGTTTAACATACATTGACGGTCCCTGTCACATTTCTATGAAAACAGCTTAGAATTGGGTTTTTTTTGTTTAATTGTTTTTTGACTGGGTCTTATTATGCAGCTCTGACTGGTCTGGAACCCCCTATGACGACCAGGCTGGCCTTGAATTTATAGAGATCCACCTGCCTCTGCCTTCAGATTGTTGAGAGTAGAGGCACGTACCCACCATGGCTGGCCCAATTCAGTTCTTTACTGGGTATGTGGGTGCACAAAAGTGATGCCAGCACCTGGGAAGCAGAGCTGGCAGGGGGGTGTCAAGAGTTCAAGGTCATCCTACACTGTATATAGCCAGTTTGAGGTCAGCCCAAGCTCTATGAGCTCCTGTCTCCAAACAAAATGAAACAGTTTTGTTAGACGTCCTGTGTGTTGCTATGATACGGTAGCTGAGCATGTACCGCTCCGTAAGACATAGTTTTATTAAGTTTACAGTATTTAAGATTCTCAAGGCCAAGTTCATGACACCAACATCTGTCAGGCTTCTCAGGAAGGCCCAGGGCTGCTTCATCTCACACTGGGAGGAAGAACATTGGGCTACCGAGGAAGGAGTTACACACTGGAGGAAGCCTTGCTTTGTAACATCCCTGACTCTTTCCCTGGAGAAAGGTCTGCTCTCTCTTGGTAGACTAATCATCTACAAAACCCACCTCCTACACCCACAAATAGAACTAAATGGCCTGATGTTTCCAGAAAGGACAAACCATATCGTATCTGCATCACACCCCCTTTAGATACCTGGAGGAAAGCTGGCTGAGAATAACCCCATTTCATGAAGGGGCTCCTCTCCGTTCCACACAAGAAGTTTTCTCATTGTCCTCTGTGTCAAAGTTCCTTCAGTTCTGAATGGCACAGGTGATATAAAGGCAAAGGACCAGCTGTGGACACTGGCTGCCATTCTCTTCTGTGGCGTGTGCACTGTTTGTACGCTTCCATTCAAATCTACAGCTTTGTGGGTGCCTAAGGGCACACGAGAGCCAGCACTTGCAGTGGATGTGTAAGCTTAGGATGAGAATAGCAAGGGAGCTCCTCAGCAATTATAAAACCCTGGCGGGATAAATCACTGAACTGGGGGACCTGTGAGCTGGAAATATTTTAGACGTTTTTTCCCCCTTTGAGGTGCGCCTCCCACCATTGTGAGAGTTTTTGATGGAAGATATTTGGTGTTTGTGTTGCAAATAGCATTGGAGAGGAGAAACAAATTTAATCCTTACTAACACATATGATGTCTCAATGGATGGGACAGTAATTCGGCAAGTGTGGTGAGCATGACACTGTGGCTATCGTGGGACAAGGTTTGTGCATGAGCATTTTTTTTTTCTTTCTAAAACCATAATGAACAGATGATTATCAAATATTCCCTATGCATTAAACCGTAGCGTCCTGTGTATTATTACTAAGCATAGCCTAAGTGGTATGAAATTTTCTGGCCTGGGAAATGAATCAGTCAGGAAAGTGCTTGTGTTTTGAAGCGTGAGGACCTGAGTGTGGACTCTTCAGCATTCCTCTGGTGACTCAGCTTGGAGGTTTATGCTTGTAACCTTAGTTCTGAGGACCAGAGACAGGTAGGTCTCCGGGCCTTGCTGGTCAGCCAAAGGGTGAGATCCAGGTTCAGTAAAAGACTGTGGGTCAATAATGAGTAACGTGGGGAGTGACCGAGGAAGACACTAGATATCACCTAACCTCTACCTATGCACACACACACAAATGGCGCACATAAACACACATTTTCTAAAGTTATTCATGTCAAAGAAACAATTTTGCTAGCAACAAAATATTTTTGAAAAATCTATCCATGTCACACAAATTAGGCAAAGCAATCCAACAAAACAAACAAACAAACACACAACCAAAAGTGTGAAAGAGATTTCCTGGTGACTGAGCTTCAGAATGCCAGGTCAGAAAGTCTGACCCAACCTTTTAAACTAAATGTAAGACATACTTCATATTTACTTTTAAATGTGTTTTTTAATGCACTGGATGACTTGATTCAGGCTATCTCATTTCCGGTGGGATAATTAACCTTTTTTTTTTTTTTGGTTTAAAGGGAGAAGGAAACTTTATCTACTCACAGTTCCCACATGCACGCAGTGTGGCCTGGGCACAATGACTGTAATGTGTGACTTTTCATTGTCTATTGCACAGTCACCAACCTGGGCTTAAAGCAGGCTCAGTGTCTGCATAGCTTCACCTTGCCCACAAATAAGCTAATTTCCATTCCTCCTCGAGCAACCACCGCAGGGCTCTTCTCTTCCCTGAGCAAAATGCAACATCTCACTCCAAATTTATTGGCTTGGCAAAGTTGCAAGTTTTGTTACGCAAAAGCTGAGAAAGACCAAAGTCTAGGAGTGCTAAAAACAGTACACTCTGCTACTGTGTAGCCTCTGTATTTGAGGCTCAGGGTGTTTTATTTATAGCTATCTATTAATATGCAGCCAAAGATACAAAAAAGAAAAACATAAAAACAGTTTTATCAGGCAGTTTCCCCGCATTTCAAGGGTACATCTTAAGCAGGAACAGTGAGGCCAACAGGGAGCTGCTGTGTGGCACGGAAAGCCATCTTCCTTGCCTCTTCAGGGTGACAGGCGGCAAAGCGCATTTCCCTGGGAACTTGTTTGAGAAGTGAAATAGACCAGGCATAAGGCACCCCCGTAGTTATGAAACTTTCCTACAGGTTTAGTCCTTTCTTCGGGTCTTTAGCCTCTCTAATACCTTAAGTGGAGGTGGGTGGGGCCATCTAGCTTGTCAAACTGGTTTGCTGTCCTCCTGTCTCCTCCCCCTGCTACTTGGCAAAATTTTATCTGGTGAAGCTGTGTAGAGTAGAGAGCTTCCCTCTCTGGGCTTGAATGAGGATTCGTCCTTCCTTTCATGGGAAGACAAAGGGGTGTGTGGGGGGCTACTGTAAGGGACAGAGATGGAGAGATGGGCAGGGAGGCAGAGCCCACCCTTTGCCCAAGCACACACATACAAAAAGAGACATAAGTGTACATGCAGGTACACAATGCATATACACACAGAGGCCTAGAGAATTCAGGACAAAATATAAAAGGTAGGATTATACCTGGAAAGATGGGACCCTCCGGGGGCTAAGATCTTGTTTTTATTTGCAGTTTGCTATCACGGAGCTCTAGAAGAAGAGGGTCAGAGTGGATGGCTGCCAAAGTTTACATTTCTATTTTGAGTATATATGTTCAGGGTGGTGTGGATAGACAAGAAGAGTGGGCAGTAGAAAAACATCTGGTCAGTTCTCGTTTACTTTCCTTCTCTCCTTGATGCTGGGGCCACCGGTATCTGCAGGGGTCCCCCAAGGAAGGATGATGGCCCAGGCTAGACTCTGGAGGATGCCTTCCAGAACTGGGTTGGGCATTTCCGGGGTGGAGCTGAGGACAGGTTGGTCCTGACAGTTGTCAGCGTTTGGCCAAATTGGCCAGGAGGTCAGAAAGGGGTGCGGTGGGGGAGGGGAGTGTACATTTTCCCAGACATCTTTCTCCCGCTGGTGGGAAGCTTGGACTTCGGGAAGGTGACATCAGCTCTCCTCTCCTCCAGGTCCCCTGAGGAGCTGGGGTGGGATGAACTGGTTTCCTGTTGGGGCCCAGTTCTAGGGGCAGCTGTCACCTCCTGGCCCCCACCCTCAGGGGTTGGGCTGAGGTAAGCAAAGCAGAGGCAGAGGCTTACCAGTGGCTCTGGGCCTCAGGTGTGGGTGTGGGAGGGTTGCTGGTTCCTGCTTCTCCAATGTCTCCAGCTCTTAGTTCAGAGTCTCCTAAGGGACAGAGTTCTTAGTGACCTAAAGCTGCTGCTGCTGCGTCTCCCCTCCTGAGATTTCTAGAGAGGTCACTAGGCCTAAGCATGTCCTTTGTCCACAGCTTGGGTATTGCTATCCAATCTGCCTTTTGATTGTAGAGATGAAGAAATAAATGGTTGCATTGGGCAGATCCCTGTGTGGGTCCTGTATAGAAGTAAGTCTATCTTGGCATCTACTCCAAGGGAAAGATGGAATCTAACAAGGTGGGATGAAGGAGGGACCTTTGTGGTGGCATCCTCTTGGTATAGATCCTAACCTTTATAGAGAAACCACTCTGAGTGAATACTGTGTGTTGTTTCCAGCTTATGGGCATTCTGGGGTCCTCCCTCTCCTCACCTGAAAAGTGAAGCTTATTGAAAAAGTCAACGTGTTTTCTGTGTGTTTTGCTTTATTCATGAAGACGTGTTGTCACTTGTACCTTAATAACCCGTGGGCACCTGGGGGGAGGGAATATTTCATAGTAAAATAGACAGGAAACTGTTTGGAAAATGTAAACACGTTATTAAACGGTGAGGTATGATCTGATCCACTTATTCAGCATAGGCAGTCCTTCCGTCCCCACACCTCCCGTGTCGCCTCCTAATCATGCACCGAACACTGGTTTGCCCAAGTAAAGGAGCAAAGTGGGACGAGGAGACTCTGGAAAGTCAGGGAAGGGAATAATGGAATGCCCTGAAGTCACCTCTCTTTCTTATGTGAGGCGCCCTTCTCTCTGCCGGGCCACAGCTTGTTTCTAATCATTTAGAAGCCGAGGCTTTAATTGTTTTATCTTATTAAAACATAAGCCCCTGCAGCTCTTCATCTCCCCCTGGTGTTCGTTCCTGCCATTTCACAGGATCCTTCGCGATAGCGGGGCAATTCCCAGGGAGAGGCTGGGCACAAGAAATTTTGGAGGGCGAGAGTGGGGGTACTTCAGATCAGCATTACTAGGGAGATAAGGCTATACCTGACAAAACCATACTGTTGTTGTTATCATTATTATTTAATTTCCCTTCTTTGCTAACTCCTGAAGGAATCTTTCTCACCTCAGATGCGAAGAACTATAGTTTAAAAGACTTGGAGAAGGGGGGTTGGAAAAGTAGGCTGATCTTCCTAAATAATCTGGTTCCCCGCCCGCCTCAGTAGCAGGGAGTCAAGAGCGAAGAGGGGGCTCGTCCCCTTGTTTAATCCCGACTAAGAAATCAGAAAGACATAAAAGGAAAATCAAGTGAACAATGATCAGCCCCACCCCCACCCTATCCCCCACCCCCGCGCTCACAATACAATCTATTTAATTGTACTTCATACTTTTCATTCCAATGGGGTGACTTTTCTTCTGGAGAACCTCTTGATTCTTGAACTCTGGGGCTGGCAGCTAGCGAAAGGGGAAGCGGGCTGCCGTTCTGTGCAGGTTTTGCAGAGGTCTCTGTCTAGTGGGTGTTTTCTTTTTCTTAGCCCTGCCCCTGGATTGTCAGACGGCGGGCGTCTGCCTCTGAAGTTAGCCGTGATTTCCTCTAGAGCCGGGTCTTATCTCCAGCTGCACGTTGCCTGTGGGTGACTAATCACACAATAACATTGTTTAAGGCTGGAATAAAGTCGGAGCTGTTTACCCCCACTCTATAGGGGTTCAATATAAAAAGGCGGCGGAAAGCTGTCGGAGTCAGACGCGTTCCTGCACTGGCGCTGCTAGCCTTACCCGGTCTGCTCCGCTGTCCTTGCGCGCTGCCTCCCCGGCTGCCCGCGACGCTTTCGCTCCGGTGAAAGGGCCACTTGCGGAGGACCGCGCCGAGATCTCAAAGAAAAACCAGAGGCGATCAGAGCGACCATCCTTCGTTTTGCATTGAGTTTCATTTGCAATCGAGTTTTTTTTTTTTTCTTTTCTTTTTTCCCCCCTCTTCTTCTGATCCCTTTGCAGAATGGATTATTTTCCCGTGATCTTCTCTCTGCTGTTTGTGGCTTTCCAAGGAGCTCCAGAAACAGGTAAGCGCCACTTGCGAATCCTTCTAACTTCAGCGCAGCGCTTATGTCGCGTCTGTATTCCACCTTTCTCTTCCTTCCTTCCTTTCTTTCTTTTTTCTTTCTTTTTTAAAATTACTGCAGCTCGAGGGAGCAAGTGCCTTGCAATTACTTCTATGTGCCAGCGAAAGAAATAAAATCCCTGTTTGAATACAACTGACTACAACCGAGTATTATGTAGCTTCAAAATAACGATGTAGCAGTACTGCTGAATAGCTACAGCTGAGGCAAAGATATATTTGAAATACGTGGGTTTAAGGTTACACGGTGCATTTAGGAGCTTATTTAAACGCCGTCTTGATAGTGTGCTAATGTGTAAAATATTGAAACACCCCAGCTTAAAGCCAAGGAATTTTATTCAGGTCATGCAGGCACAATGTGAGCAGTGAAATCACCTGCCGATCAACCGTGCGCTGAGTAACCCCGCGGGCGGTTTCAGGGCGAAGCACATGCTTTCTTTAAAATTTGTCACTATTGACTTAAGGTTTCATTTGGCAGGTTTTTGGCATCTTCAAACAGCGTGAGCTCTATTTCAGTTGTATTCACCTGTCCTGGGAGGGGAGCCGGGATCGTTCCTGCCTGATTAAAGGAATTAGACAGTAGAGGCCGCCTCTGGTTCTTTCTCCTCCCATCCTGTTTTTTGAGGGTCAATGCCCTCTTTTTGTCTTTTCATGACCCTAAGCAAAGAGAAAGGATGTCAAAGGGATGAAAACCCTGGAATGTGTCTGATCGTTTAAAATGAACAAAATTGGGCAGATAACCTGCAAGGCGAAATCGTCAATAGAAAGAGGCGATGCTGTGTTGGGCCAGAGGGAGGTGTCATGTCCCATACAAGCTGTGCTGCCCATGATTCTGAGTTCTGAACCCACTGAGCATTTCCCTGGGTCCTCTGAGCGGTACCTTCTCTTCCTTCAGTGGCAACTTGTCTCCCACCTGAAGTGACTATAAAGTTAGTTTCTCTTTGGTGTCCAGGCATTTTCTGAAAGTTTTTGCTTTTTGCCTAATATAAAAAGGCATCCATATGCCACCTAGAGCAGTCTGTGCCCCATACACACGCTGGAATGGGGTGGGAACCCCTAAAGAGGTTATCCTGAGTAAGGAACGTGGCCCCAAAGCTAGGAATAGGCAGTCTATCTTATTTACTGGTGGCCACCAGCCAGTTTAATCTATGGAGTTGTGTTGTTCTAAGTCTCAAGTATGGACTCCCTCAAAATTGCACCAGACAGTATCCACTCCAAAGTGTCTTCAGAAAGCTGGGACTCTCTCTCTCTCTCTCTCTCTCTCTCTCTCTCTCTCTCTCTCTCTCTCTCTGTGTGTGTGTGTGTGTGTGTGTGTGTGTGTGTGTGTGTGTGTGTGTGTGTAATCTCCCTGCAGGTGGATAAGCCAGCCAGGGTAAGGGTGAAGACCTGTTAAGCATAGAGAACAAAGGAAGCTCTTTGTTTCTGTTTGTGTTTCTGGCTAAAGGCAGTTTTATGCCTTGTCTGCTTCTATTTGCGCTGCTAGATCTGGCCTGAATACTAGGATGCAGGTGCTCGCTCTGGACGCCTGAAGAGAGATCCATTCCAACCTGACCCTCTGTTCTCTTCACAGCTGTCTTGGGAGCAGAGCTCAGCACCCGAGCTGAGAACGAGGTGCAGAGCCCCCCTCCCAGCACATCCTGGAGACCCCGCAGGTCCAAGCGCTGCTCCTGTTCTTCTTTGATGGACAAGGAGTGTGTCTACTTCTGCCACCTGGACATCATCTGGGTCAACACTCCCGAGTGAGTCTCTAGAGGGCATTGTAACCCTAGCCATTCTTTTACTACTGGGGCAGCCTTGAGCCCAGGCTGGAGTTTCTGTTCTGGGAAGCTTCTGGCTTTAGTGTTTCTGAAGACAAAAAAAAGTAGCTCCCAAGGGGAACCGTGCTGACTGACACAGGTCAGCTTAGTAGTAGCCATCTAGGAGAGGATCTTCTGAGAGGTTAGGAGTCAAGCTGCTGATGTGGGACAGGTCGAAGGGTCTGAGGACAAGCAGGAAGAGGCTGTGCATTCGAAGACAAGAAAGGGATAGAAGAACTTAGCAGGAGACTCTGGATGTGGGTTTAAGGAGCAAATCACCCAGGTCCTATGTAGGGTAGTCTACCTGTACTTCTCAGAGAGGCAAATTGCCATCTATTCCATAGGAATAGATATAATAGAAAATTATGATATATTTCTTTTGTTTTACTTATAGAAAAACTGACAAACAAAATGTTGACGTCCCTTGGGCAGGAGTAGTCTGGTAGCAGGGCTAGAGCCCCTGGGGTACTGAGCTTCTTGCTTCTCTCCTCTAACTTTAGACAACTGTAAATGGTGGCAGAGATCAGAACAGTGCCCATAGGTTTCTCTTGTACCTTCCGAGTGAACAGAGGCAGTTTTCCCCTCAGCCCCCAACACTAGTGCACTCATTAGAAGCAATCATCAGAAAGAACAAACGCATTTAGTCTGTCTACAATGGCTGGCCAAGTTCCAAACCAAACCAGCCCCAAATCACTGTGGACCTAATCCTTAGCAGTGTTTCTACCAAGGGGGGGACTACATTTCTTGTTGTGAGAGTTGAGACGGACTCATTGCGAGTTGTTGGAGAGCATTTTGATACCAAGTGCTTCACAGCCATTCAGTTTTACCAAACTCTAGGAGCAGTGCACCAATATGCCGTGCTCCACCAGGCAGCGCGTCTAGCATTATCACACGTGACTGAAGTAGAAAATCTTGTGTTTTGGTGTTGCTGCCGTCCTTCTGTTTTCTGGCCCCTCAACCCATATGACACCAGAAAAGAAGGAAAATGCAAAGCAGAAACCCAAACAGAGGTTGTAATTTGGAATAAAACTGTGTCTAGAAGAAATGGAATATCATTGTTAAGTATTGAAATGGGATGTCATTGAATCAGAAGAAAAGCTCGTGTTTCTCCATTTGGGGACATACACTGAGGACCATTGGTGGGCAGACACACCAAATGGCTTCCTTACTTTGCTATCAGGAGCTGTCCAAATGCTCTGAATTGTATACCAAAAGAATGTGTCATTGGAAAGATTATTAATTAAGCTAATATCTTCTCCTTCTCTCTTTCCATCATAGGCGTGTGGTCCCATATGGACTGGGAAGCCCTTCGAGATCCAAGCGCTCCTTGAAAGACTTACTTCCCACCAAGGCCGCAGACCAGGGGAAGAGATGTCAGTGTGCTCACCAAAAAGACAAGAAGTGCTGGAATTTCTGCCAAGCAGGAAAAGAACTCAAGTGAGTGGAAGCCCCTTTGACTTGTCCAGCAGGCTGGCCTTCTCCCTCTGAGACTGTCTTTCACTTTAGAGAAAGGAGCAGAAACATGGAGAGGCAAGGTGAATCAATCTACCATCACTAAAATGGTTTTCCCCATCTGTCTTCACAGAGCCCAAAGTACCATGCAGAAAGGCTTAAAAGACTTCAAGAAGGGAAAAGCCTGTTCCAAGCTGGGAAAGAAGTGTATCTATCAGCAGCTGGTGGAAGGGCGGAAACTAAGAAGGTAAGAGGCTCGTAAGGACTCCTAGCCCTGCACACCAGTGCTAATGGCTCCCTAGTCCTTCCTAGTGGGAGAAAGGCTTAAGTACAGTAACAGTCGTCATGGTCTGTGGACTTAAAAGAGCAAAGGGCTCCTCAGATACTGGGGCCTTGAGTGCAGACACCTGCCCACTGTGTCTTAGCACACACTGTTCAGTTGATAGCCGGAGCTTCCACACTAAAGGCAGCTTTAGCGTTTGAGTCTATCCAGTCTTTTCTCCTCTGGATCTTTCATTTTCTGCTTACCCCGAGAAACTAAAAATCATGTGAAGGAAAAGACTTTTAAAATATTTATATATGTTACTCAAAAAGTAGTAGTTATTCAAATGGCCAAAGGGAAATAAAGCCATTAGATAAGGTTGATGAGATTTAGAACATGCTGTTTTTCAGGTTTATTCTATTACTATTGTTGAGATATGAAAATTTAAAGAGCCAGGTATCACTTTGGTTGTTTCCTGTGGCATAAGAGAGGGCTGGATTAGGTGACCTCACAGGGTGGCTACAGCAGCTTTTTGATGATTCTTCCAAAGTCTAAACTTTTTGAAACTGAGAAGGTGTGGGGTGATTAAAAGGACCCTTGTTCAGACCTGTCCTAGGTTCACTCCTGTCTCTAGAAGTGTTTCCAAGAAATCCAGGGTCAAGGCATTCTGTGACCAAAGTGTTCTGAGCCCAATGTGGCCGTGGGGAGGGACTGCTGAGTTGGTTCCTCCTCCTGTGTGAGAACAGCCACACTTAGCTTCCTTCACATGTGCCACCTCCGCCTGGTCACAGTTGCTGAGCTGACCTGAGGATCAATACCTTTTTGCTACTTTGTCTTCCGTTAACCACTAGCTCAATGCTCCAGTTCTTTATGTGTTCCTTCTCACACACGTGCACACTCACACTCACACACTGAAATTGCACAACTCTTTAAACTGTCCCTAAGCACTCGCTCAGGGCTCCCTGTAGGATCCCTAATTTTTTTTCCATCCACCTGGTTGCTTCCATTCCTTATGTGGTTTAGAAGGTGCCAGTGTGCCAGAGGGTGGGATGCAGAGGCAGAGGGTGGGATGCAGAGGCAGAGAGTGGGATGCAGAGGCAGAGGGTGGGATGCAGAGGCAGAGGGTGGGATGAAGCTGCTTAAGCATAGCATTTGGTCCTTAACTCCCCGTAGGCCTGCTCATAGACTTCCTCTCTGCAGCACTAAGCATAAACACCAGGGTCTATTCACACAATAGTTATAGACACTGCTTGAGGATTTATCAAAGAGCACCACATTGCCACAACTGGTGTAAAAGGCCAGGAACTAAGACTTGGTGTGTTGGTGCCAAATTCTAATTTTAGACATTTCTTTAGCCAAGGAGTGATTTGTTTAGCTCTCTGTGAGTGTGTGTTTAAATAACATTTATTTTCTCCTGTCTTGTTTTAATAGGTTGGAGGCCATCAGCAACAGCATCAAGACATCTTTTCGTGTTGCAAAGTTGAAAGCTGAGCTCTATAGAGACCAGAAGTTGACACACAACCGAGCACATTGACTACAGAGCTCCCTGGTGTTTGGGAAGCCATCCCTTATATAGAGCAAGCCCCATGGCCAACTCTGCACTCTCCATGCTGGCTGGGATCTTAGCAAGAACATCTTTCCGACTTCTACAGTTTCTTGTTCAGACTGGCAGAGGACCAACATCCTTGTTCCAAACATTCCAAGAAAGGTTGAGGTGTTCCCTAACCTGTCTTCGTCTGCGTCCGCTGGTAGCGAGTGCTTTTCTGTCTCTTCTTGCTGTTTGGGAATGACCATTGGACCTCTCAGAGAGCAGAGACAAGATGCCATTCTAGAGTGGCATCATCCAGAGAGCCAGGAGATTCCATGGCAGGGCGGAGTTTCTGTAGAAAGTCCTTAGGGAGTGTTCGTGTCTGACTCAGGCGCCTGGCACATTTCAGGGAGAAACTCCAAAGTCCATGCAAAAATTTTCTGAGGAATGCACAAATTGAAAACATACTCCAAGGACAAACACTTGAGGTTTTTTTTTTTTTTTTTTTAAGACAAGGACTATTTTTCTTTTAAGTTGTAAAATGCAAAACTCAAAGCAACTGTTACTACTGTACATTAGGGTGTGTTTCATGAATATGAGTCTACCTCACCTTTCTGCACTGTCGTACACATTCTCACCTTTAATTATTGCCGCTCTATACTCTCTCCTCTCCGCTACCCAGTTCCCAATCCCCTCTACTGAATCCTTGCCTCTCAGAAACCGAGTCAGAAGTAGCTGAAACATTTCTACGCTAATCTGCTAGCTCTGATCTAGGAGACAAAGGATGACAGAATCTGGCCACTGCCCTTGACCTTGGGACACACAATGGTATAGAGTTGTTTGTGAACATGTTGAAAAATCTGGTTGTGCTTTTGAGCAGTAAAAATATGTTCCCGTATGTATTGTAACTGGCTAATGGATGAGGTTAGATTGAATCTTGATGTACTTATTTTTTTATAGATATTTATATTCAAACAATTTATTCCTTATATTTACCATGTTAAATATATGTCTGGGCAGGCCATATTGGTCTATGTATTTTTTTTAAAAAAATATATTTCTGAATGAAATTGAGAACCTGCTTTGTTTTGCCTGTCAAGGTAATGATTTTAGAAAATAAATATTTTTCCCTACTGTACTGACTTGTGAATTATTTCTGAAAAACCCCAAGAAGTGATAATCCTGGAGGGAAATGGTGAAAGATGGCTCTCTAGGAAGGTCAAACTTAGAAAGAAAGTAGGGTGTTGGCTTGATTTAAACAGGAAACTTGATACGTTTCTTTAAAAAATGCTTTTATGGCTAATTGACCTTGAAGGTCATACGATATGAAGGAAATAGAGACTTAGAAAGAAGATACATGATATTTAATAAAATATGCATTTGTACATAAAAACTGCTTTTGAATTGTGTTAAGAAAACACAAAATAAACGTTTTAAGTCTTGTCTCCCCATGGAGTGCAGCCTCTGCTTCCTGTTACCTGAAGCTATTCCCAGGGAGACCATTCATTAACCTTGCTTCTCCGGCCATTAGGCAGCTTCCAACAGTTTAAGCTGATGGTGAGGTGAGAGGTGCTTTCTCTGTGGTACTGGGCTGGAGGAAGTGATGGAAAGATGACCCTCCAACAGGGCAACTGTTCCCAGCCTCACCCAGCGGCTGCTATGCAAGCAAGGCCTGCTTAATCCACGAAGGTTGCCAGTGCCTTTTATTTGCTCAGGGTAAGTATTTTGTTTATTAAGGAACACTGAGAACTGTTTCTTCTTCCAAGCTCGGGACTGGCTGAGTGCCCCAGAAGTAGAGTCACCAGGAGCTGATTTTAAGACACTACCCCCCTCCTTCTACACACACACACACACACACACACACACACACACACACACACACACACTTTCTCTTCTCTGGCTGGCCCAAACAGTATTGCAAATGGCCCTTTCAGCAAAGGCTCATGGAGGCTTGATGGACTTCTAGAATCTTCACTGCCTTTCTCTAGGAAAGGCTGAAGGGGTGCCCAGCATTTAACGAATGTTAACTCTTGATGACTACTGTTATCCTAACTGAGACATGGTATGTCAAATGACAGTCTTCTGGCCTGCATGGCCAAGACCCTAGGCAGCTGACTGCAATTCTCTTTCATCCTCTGTTAAATTATTAACATTTCAAAGCACTGTCTAAGTAAGGTATATGGGAAAAATGTGCGTATGGCTATTTTACTTCACCTAATGAACGACTTGCCACTGTGTAACTAGCAGTGGCTGCAGGCTGGGATGGAGGTGGTGGGATGGGGTGAGGGTGTCCTAAAGCCCTGGCCACGTTCACTTGGCCTGGACTTGGCTACCATTTCCTATTGAGCAAATTTTTCAACCTTCTGCCTCAGGATCTCCCTCATCTATTCAGTGAGAGAGAGAGTGGGGAGATAGTGCTGGGGCTGGGGTTAGGGGATTTTCTTTCTTCATTTTTAAGTTTTAAGAACAAGTCCAACGGTGAAGATGTTGAGGTGGTACCAAGATGATGAAGGACAGAGCTTAGAGAACACCAGTGCAATGCATTTAAGAGGTAGCAAGGGTGGGAGAAGCCACTGAATAAAACAGTTCAGAGGATGCTGAAACTGGAGTGATGGAGTCATCATTTTTAATAGGTTAAACTCTTCTGTCCTTTGGCTCCATGATTGCTGCTTCAGTAACTGGCAAGAAAACAGAAAGATGTGAAGTGATCTCTCTCTCTCTCTCTCTCTCTCTCTCTCTCTCTCTCTCGGATCCCTTCTCTGGGATTCAGATCAGCAGTTCAAGAAGCTGGGGGGGTTCACAGGCAGCCAGTGCATTCTTTTCAGGCACCCAGAAGAAATGAGCTGAGCTCCTAGGATGGTCAGTCAGACTTCCTCCTGGGTTTCCAAAAAAGTGTGCTTTCTGGCAATGTACTTGCGACAGATTTTTCTCTTTACTCTTAAGGACCCATCAGGGCTTTAATCTCAGGAGAGTAGATTCTGGGAGGGAAGCATCGAGGATTGGCAGGGATGAAGAGAGAGAATCCCACTAATGAGTATTTCCTTTTCCCCAGGGATTAGCTTCTCTGCTGATGAAAACCATCGGCTTTAAGTCCACCTGTGCTTCTCCAGAGCACAGCAGTGAGGGGAATTATATTCAGCTAGAATACATTACATTGGAACTTTGCTGGTTTTGTTTTTGTTTTGTTTTGTTTTGTTTTTCTGGAAAGAAAAGAAAGCAGAGACCCAGAGCAGGGAGTGAACTGAAGTCATATAGCATGCAGGGGCTTCTGCAAAGCCGGCAGGCCTGAGCACCACAGAGCCTGCTGGTTCACCTACAGATTTCTGGAGTTCATCTGGAAGAGGCACTCAAGCAAACCTAAAAAACGGGGTTCTGGAGGGCTTGTGGGGGGTGGGTAAAGCAGTCTCCTGGAAAACTTCACCTCCCAGCTTCTCAGATAAAGTTAGCTGACCCAGTCAGAGCTGGAGCTCCCACCAACCCTGGACTGGATTCCTGGCACGACAGAAAAATAAAAAGGCAGCCTGCGGGTGGGTGGGAGGACATTGAAGAGGTGTATACGTCTTATTGCATCGTTAAATGAGTAGCTAGAAAAATATTCAATTATCACTTTTAGATTTATTTACCAAGTGAAACTCAAATGAGTCAAAGAGAATTCATTTAGTGGAGTGACATTCGCTCTACAATGTAAGGCAGTGTCTATCGTCTTCCTAAAGTCTTGAAAATGCTAGTTTTAAGCCCAAAATCTTGACATGTTGCAATAACTTGTTCTCAGTAGAATTCATTCATTCCCCCACCTCTCTATGAATGCAGGGTCAGCATCTAGTCTGACGCTCAGGATGAATTCTTCGTTAGTGACTCTCCATGACCTAGATTTCGCAGTCAGCTGAGTCTTTATAAAGAACTTGGCTTCCCACCGACTTCTTACTTCCTTCCACCTGAGAGTCCCCTTCTCACCAGAACCCTGTCGGGAAGCTGGGGCCACTGGTCAAAGTCCTTTGACAGCCAAGGAGAAAGATACACCAAACTCCTGGCTTCTCCAGAGACCTTAGACAAACAGCAGTAGTGAAACTTAGGATCCCTGTTTTGTTTTGTTTTCTGTAAACTTTTCCAGATCAGAAGAGGTTTCCTCTTTCCTAAAATGGGGAGAAAGGAAGGTTGTGTCTGTTTGTGAGTGGGCTGTGAGTGGACCTAGATTTTTGTTGTTTTCCTTGGAAAATCGATGTTCCATACACACCCTGAGCTTTCACTGTGAGCACTTCCAGTGGATGATATGTTGTTAGCTACCTCACTTCATCATGTCAAAGCACAGTGGGCAGAACACTTGCTAGAATGGGCAATACACACCTCTAACCCTGGTGTCACAGAGGACTTTATCAAGCACTGCTATCCCTGAAGCCAGCATGGGGAAGAAGCTGCATTGATGAATAGCAGGGTCAGGATCACCATGTCACTTCAAATGCTGGGCAATGATAAGGCAGAGAGATAGGACTGACACCACTGGATAAAACAGAGAGAATGGATGTACTCTAGCCATGACGAGATGCTGATATCTTAGAATACAGCCCTTCAGGAATCCGAAAGTAGTTTTGCCAGCTCTGAATGTCCTGTTTCTGTATTATTATTCTTTTTCATATTCTGAGGACACCCATGTCCCTTCTACCCAAATTGTTGTGAAAGTATTCAGGGATGTTATTCACAGTATTAAGCTACCACTGGCATTGGATTTGGACAAATTGTAGAGCAGGCCCCAAGTGAATTCCAATTGGACTAGGTATGAAGTCTACAGATGCTGGATTGGGAGGAGGGCATGTGATTGAAGAAAGTGGTTGGTTTCCATGTGAGAAATTTCTAGAATTCTTATGCCTATGGCTACTGATCAAGCAGGATGAAATAATTTCAACATTTTACAAGTCACAGTCATCTACCTGTCATGTCCATGTGGATGTGTGGATGTGTGTGTGTGTGTGTGTGTGTGTGTGTGTGTGTGTGTGTGTGTGTGTGTGTGTGTATGTATGTATGTATGTATGTATGTACGTATGCTATTGTCTTTTCTAGCATCCCCGAGTGGCATGCCAGTGTCTCAGAGTTCACAGGAGTCAGAGGTCCATCAGTTTCATAGCTGTCCCTCTCACTGTGCATGTCCCCTTGTTTATTCCGGGATCTTTTGGAAGATGTAGAAATATTGTGAGATCTCCTTTTTCTCCTTGGAAACTTTTAGCAGACTGATTTTACACTTAAGCAAACCCAAAGCAGAGTGTAGACAGAGGCTTGATAAGACCTGATTCTGCTTCAGGAAGAACACTGGGGAAGGTGTCACTTAAAAAGATGAGTCTTTTCTTCTCAGATCAACTTGGGCCATGAGAGACTGGGGATGTGATTTATTATTTAAGTAGGATGCATTTGATGACGATTCCACAATGCTCTAAATTCTCTGAACCCATGGTCTCTGGTGGGCAACCAGAGGCACATGATCACTGTAGATCAGGATAACTCCGGAAGCAAGTCAAGAGTTTCAGAATCACCTTGGTCTCCTATGGAAGTATTCTGGTCCTTGGCTTAACTTTAGAACCTTTATCTGAAGATCAGGCTGAAGAACGGACCTTCCCTAGTGCCTCTAGCTTATAGCATGCCAACTAACAGATGCCTGCTCAATGAATTTATAAACACATACATAGGTTTTGGGTTTTGGTAAAGTGATGGAGGGAGGTGACATTCTTCCAATACATGTGGTTAGACTACAGAAGACTTAGAAGACTTTTGTATAAAAATTTTGTATAATTTCTTTTTGGGAAGTTTGCGTGGCTCAAATTTTCTTATTAAAGTTTATCCCCAGTGGGAGACTACTTGACTCAGCTGGGAATTCTTTTTGCATCTGTCTCTTCCAACCTGTCCTGTGCATCATTCTCACAATAATAGCATCTACCCAGAGCTTTAATCAGTTAACACAAAGGTAAACTACATTTACAAACGTCTCGGATGTCTTTCATCACTATCGCCTGCATATGGTGGTGGGCGGGCTACCACCATTTGAGACATGGATCATAAAAGGAGGGTCAGAGGAAAAGAAAAGGTTGGAAATGATTGAATTTCAACAGTGGGCATGCTCGGTTTAAAATTTGTACTAATTGGCTTGGACATATGAAGCTTAAAATTTGTAATCTTGCAATCTTCAACCATTTCCTACATGAGCAAGATGAATATAATAAATGTACCATCTTACACATTTAATAAGTGTCAAGCTATGACTGATGTCATTTCATCTACCTACACCATACATTCTGCCCATCATCCTAGGTTACTTTGAAGTTAATTCTGGCTATCAGTACCATTACATCTGCAAAGTTTAGAATGTAGATAGAATGGCTATGATTTACTTTCTTCAACCCACTAAAATGTTGAAACGGTCAATCCGATGTGTGTGTCTACAACTTAGAAAGAATAGAAAATGTTTCCAAGCCAATGGAATTCATAATAATGGCCAAGGCAAATGCACATGGTAGCTAACACTACCCAGTATCAGATATTCTTTAGAGAGCTTTGCAAGTACCAGTTCACATCTGGAAACACCCCGTGGATGCTGGTAGTTTTATTTGTACAATTTTGTTGATGAGAAATTTTCTTGAGTTTACAACTTCTTGAAATTAAGTGCTAATTGATCTAGTGCTAGGCAGTTAGTAAGAGTTACACATTCAAATAATTTACTCAGTAAGTTTTTTTAATTCAGAAAAGAACCATGAAATTATAAAAGCTACTTTGGGGGTAATAAACCCCTCTGTAGTAAAAGCAAGACAGGTAGGGGAGGGATCCCATGCAAGAGATTCAAGACTCAATCAAAGGTGTGGAGGCTTCTCAACAAACTGTTTTGTCTATGAATGACTCAATAAAAAGAACAGCCTAGAATGCTCACATTATTGACTCATAGGGAAGAGAAGCAGGAATCTGGATCATTAAGAGGTGACTTATCATATTAGAATTCAACCAGGATAATGAATACAGCAGCACTGGCGATCTTAAAGAAACACAACCAAAACAGGCAATGGAAACAAGCAGCTATAATCTCTGCAAATGGTACTGGGTTTTTGTCCTATAAGTTATCTTGATAAAGACCAGAGAGAGTAATTAATTTAATAGTAGTGAAAAATCTTAAATCAGCAAAACATCAATAGAGAAATCCAAAATGGTATTGATTGAAATTTTTGTAATTTATTTTTGAATAAAAAGAAAGCATTTCCCACGGAGTTTAACTAAATTTGGGGATTTTTTAAAACTTGATTTCTACCCAGTACTATAAAATATGCAAAAGTCTGTTCTTAATCAAAAGTAAAATTATTTAATACTCAAAACCTCCACCACGCTCACAAATACCTCCTCAACAGATTAAGAATTTCCATGCTAGTTAGGGGAATGAAGTGCTTAATTTACACATCAATTTGGTTGCCTTTTGGAGTGGGATGGTTTGCTAAAGTATGATTAGCAACAGGTATGGCTGTGGACCTTGGTCTCTGGTTTGGCCTCTAAAGACTGGTTCAGTTTGCTCTAGCTAATGGCCACTGAGTACCCTGTTGGAGGAAAGACAAAGTATACTGGACAAATAAGAAGATAATTTTATTTAGACAGCTACAGCAAGAATATTGACCATTAATGCAAAATGTCTCATGAAAAGAAAGGGGACCTGGACTTTTACAAAGATGGATTCACAGTGGAGCCATCCATAAGTCTTTAGGAATCCTGAGGAAGGAGAGGTATGGCCTTCATTCACTGAAATATAGAGGGAAATAAATGGTGGGAACAGGCTGACCCTCTTAGGTGCACCTTTTTTTAGAACAAAAAGTAGGTGATTTCTTGAGGAGCATGGTGCTCAGATGAAACTCAATTCTCTTTTTATGCTTAAAATGAATATCATTCAGGCCTGAAACATTCCAAGATCCTCATCAGCCTCCTGAGCAGTATGATTCAAGGAAGGTCTCTGAATAGTTTCTCAGAGAAGAGATGTTTTCCTGCTAAACCAGTTATACCATCTACACGGCAATGATGATGGCAATAGTCAGTGTTTCAGGGTTTAGTAGCCTAGGTACCTTACAAGAAAGATGCAGCCGGGCGTAAGTAATAGTGATGTATGCCTTTAATCCTAGCACTCGAGAGGCAAAGGCAGGCACAACTCTGAGTTCGAGACCAGCCTGCATTACAGAGTGAGTTCCAGGATAGCCAGGACTACACAGAGAAACCCTGTCTCAGAAAACCAAGGAGAAGAAAGAAAGAAAGAAAGAAAGAAAGAAAGAAAGAAAGAAAGAAAGAAAGAAAGAAAGAAAGGAAGAAGAAAGGAAGGAAGGAAAAAAGAAAGAAAGAAAGGAAGGAAGGAAAAAAGAAAGAAAGAAAGAAAGAAAGAAAGAAAGAAAGAAAGAAAGAAAGAAAGAAGGAAAGAAGGAAAGAAAGAAAAGAAAGAAGCAAGCTTTCATGGGAAGGAAGCATTACTATAAAGGTATATGCAAAAGCAGAGTTGGGAGTCAAATACTGAGGGCAAGCAGTGCAGTGGATTCTTAGAGGTCTCTGGGTTACTGTCTTATTGGGGGTGAGAACCTGGATCCTGGAAACGACAACAAGTCTGGTTTTGAACCTCATCCAAACATGCTAGTTAAAGAGACCCAGAAGAGTAAAAAGTAGAGGAAGGTCATTTCTTCAATGTGGCCACACTGGGAAGAGGAACAAATAAGACCAGTGGGTGGTCCCCAAAGTCCAGAGTACTTAGACTGAGTTTAGGTTTGATAGAATGCAAGAGATTTGTGTAATTAAGTAGCCATGATTGAGGCATAGTCCTGCCTCATTACTCATCACCAGCATCTCCACTCAGACTGTTCTGCATGGTCACCTGGATAAATTGTCAAAACTATGTCACATCCCTTCCCTGAGAGGGAACCCCTCCTTTGGCTTCAGCTATTCCCTCCCCTGGGGGGAGGGGGATTTTGATTCCTTAGGGACGATTTTTTCTACTGTTTGATAGCCAAAGCAATTGGCACAAATGTCTGTCTTTAGAATACCTTCTTTCTTGCCAGAATGGTTCTATGCCAAGGAACTCCCTTTCCCGTTAGAACTGTAGAACTTCCAGGTGAGGTTCCTAGAGCCCCTGGGATGGGTCATCGAGATCATCGGGGTCTTGGGAGACTCTGTGCACAAGGCTTCTTTCTTGCTGACCCTTTGCAAGAAGATTCAAAGTAGGCAACAACAGCGAGTCCTTGAAGTGCTAGATGTAAGGCTATACATTGGGCTAAGCCTTGTAGCGCCTTTTCGGGAAAAAAGAAAGATTGGATCTGAGGTTAGCTATGACCTGGAGTTCCCATAGAGATCTAGGAACTAGGTCAAGTGTCAGAGAGAAACACTAGAAATGCCAGTTTGAAGGATTAAGGTTAAACCTTGAAAGGAACTGGTAGGATCGAAAGTCAGATCACAACAAGATCCAATCCAGTTGACAGACAGGTACCCAAACTGGTTTCCCCACAGCTGAGGAGCAAGTCAATTAAAATTTCACTAGCCAAAATAGAGTTTGCATGTTCATCTGTTGTGTGCCATTTAAAAAGAGATCTAGAATTCTGCAAAGCAGCGAGTCTAAGGACAACTGGACAGTCTGGAAGTGCGCACACCTGATGATCAGCTTCTGATAAGACACAGAATTCCTGTGGCCAAACACTTTCAATCAAAAATATTTTTCTCACCATTATTGGCCTCATTAAAAAACGAGAGTGCAGCCGGGTTTCACAGAGGCACTTAAGTAGGCCTGGCAAGTGTGATCATTTAACAGGCAGACTTTTTGAACTAGCTATTTGGAAATTCTCCCAAGGAATTTCAGACTGGATATATATGGTGGAAAGATAAGCCAAAAGCTCTCGGCTAGATTGTACCTGTAGTATCTGTAAGTTTAGAAAAATATCCACTCTGGATCCCCTACTAGCATATGGGACTGAGTCAGCCAATAGGCAACTCCCATATTCCAGTGTGAGACTGAAGATCTAAGCTAGAAATCAGGTTTGTTTGCCAGTGAGGGTCTTGTAGTGTCATCTCCCTAAAGCAAACCTGACTTCTTGAAAAGTTTCTGGTTCTGAGTAACTAAACACTCTCAAGTATGGCATCACAGACAATGTCCTTAGTTATTAGTTATATAACCACAATGTACAATTAAGTCATGGCAACAAGAAAGACAGATCCTTACAAAACTTATGCAAAGAATTATATTGCTATGAAAATAAAATTTAAAAAAAATATTCAAGGCTTCCCCAAATCCAGAGGAGTCCCAGGCAGAGAAAGGAATACATCACTTATGAATAGCTCATCTCAGTAATTAAATTGCTGGGACTTATAGTAGCTTATGATTCAGAACACAGGCTATTAGAATGACCACATTCCAAGCAAACCCCACAACACCCTGTCAGCTATTCCTTCCCCAGTAATGAATTCTTGTTCTATTCAGTCTGGAGTTAGCAGCCCTGTGTGTCCATCAGGCTCCTCAGCCAGAGGTCTGAATACATTGACTCAGCCTACTGCTATGTTCTCAGCTTCTAACTGACACCATCAGAAGAAGCCTGGACCCAGAGTGTCTGCCATTGTCTTTTTGGCCAGGGCTATGAAGAAACTTTTCTATCTTGAAGATCAAGAGGTCTTGCCCAGCGACTGATTCCCAACACCTCCCTTGGATGCATCAGAGAAAAGATGAAAACAATCTGAATAGGGAAAGGTGTGGCCCAGCCATGGTAAATTTATTACTAGTGAGAGTAAATTGACAGCTCAATATGAGACTAACGCAGCCAACAAGAAAAGCCTGTTGTTCCCGTGGCATACACAACAAGGCAATAAGGCTAATCCAAAAAAAAAAAAAAAAAAAAAAATCTACATAGCAGTCCTAGATATAGTCATTTTCTATTTTCAAGGAAGAACTGATATTTTCAATTTAGGAAAATAAACAAGCATTATTCTCGGAGGCTCGGAGAGATGGCTCGGTGCATAAGAGGGCTTACTGTTCTTACAGAGGATCTAGATTTGGTTCCTAGCACCCCCAGGGTAGCTCAGGCCTGTAACTCCAGTTCCAGGGAATTTGACTCTGTCTTCTCGTTTCTGATACTTGTGGTGCACATAATGAACCCTAAATTGATGAAACTGTGGGAAAGAAAAAGAAACCCGTGTTAGGTTTGCTATTATATTTTCAGAGTGCAAAATTTATGACCACTGAACTTGATAAACACCAACTGAGATAGAAAAGGCATTAAATTGGGGGTCTTGGTATTCCTTGACTACAGACATTATCCTGGAATCTGGCAATGTTTCCCACAGCTAAGAGAGATCTGCAGTATTGTGTTGTTTGCGGAGGTAAGGCAGAGCTAGCGCTGTGATGAATTAGACATTTTGGGCAATGGTGGTATTGAAAATTCTCCGGGAACTTTGCATATAGATAGCCTACATTTTTTTTTGGCAAGATTTATGACATTTTGTCTATCCCCATTTTTCCCCTAAGAAAAGTCAAGTAAGTGTCCTAACTCTCCAAGGACCCTAGAGACGTTCAGAGATAGTTTTGGGTATAAAAGATGTCATTAGATGTGAACTTAAAGTCTGGTGGGATGACTCATTGAGTAAAATCACTTGCCATTCAAGTCTGAAAACCCAAGTCCAATCCTCTGAACCCACGGCGGAAAGAGAGAGCAGACTCCCAGATGTGAATGTCCCCCCATATACATCCCATGTGTGCACGTGCACTTGTGCACACACATACACATAATAACGATAATAACATATCTCAAGAAGGAAGAAAAAATCAAAATTGTAAAGCGACCTTTGGGGGAATTGATGAGGTCATGATGGAGTGTGCCTCTGAGGAGGACCCAGAGAACTGTCTTCTGCCAGGACCCATGAGCATACAGAGAGAAGGTAGAGTCTAGGAATCAGCAAGCCAGCCATTCGCCAGACAGTGGCCCGTCTTTACCTTGCTCTTGGACTTCCAGCCTCCAGGATGGTGAGAAGTATACATCTGGCATTTGCAAGCCACCCAGCTTAAAGGACTTTTCTTACATCAGCACCAGTGGATGGAGGTGCAATAATCTTCATACAAACTGCAGCAGGCTACTCTGGAAAGGCACAGTGCATTTCTCATCCTGGCAGATTGCACAAAAGACAAAGAAATTGCCTTTCTCAAACTTTCATTAAGAAATAAAAACAATCATCCACAGATGGGGGACACCATTTACTTACCACAGAGAAAACCCAAACCTAGTATTCTGAAACTCTTTCTTGAAAATCTCGCAAGTAAATATAAAAAAACAAAAAAACAAACAAACAAACAAACAAAAAAACCCAAACCAGCCAGACTAACAACAAGAATAAAAGTTCCCACTGAGAAATTTGTACAATATTCTATGTCCTTGTAATTCCTCTATGCTATGTTTCCTTAAAATTGCAGACACATATTAATAATTATTTCAGCATATCTGGAGAGCAATCTTGCATTGACTCAAATACCAGCCCAAGGCTGAATTTTCTTAAAGATTTTGTAAATTGTCTTCAAGCTGATACATAGTAAAACATAATTACCACTAAAGGTACACTGTCAGTAGGACTCAAATTAGTTAAGCACAATTTATAGATTTTATTATTTTGAGTACTTAACAAAAATGATGCTAGCTTATTCATTGTGTGAACCTGTGTATATTTAGGAAGGCTATGCTGATGTATAATCAAAGTCTATACTTCTCCTATATTTAATGCTGATGAAACAGAGAAGATTTGAGAACTTTTATTGAACTAAAATTATTAAAATAGTCTAACTGACAAAATTGTACCTGAAGTGTATGACTTTGAATGCTAAAATTGATTCTGAATTATTTTCTATGTCTGATAGTGGGACACAAGGGTACATGGCTGTAATACTCACTTGAGGCAGGAGGATCACAATATTGTTTTAGTCAGCCTGAACTATCTTGTTTCCAAGAAAAACAAAACAAAATCCCCCTCCCCAACCTCCGATAGTATTAAAGGTCAAGAATTCTGAATTTATGACAAATTACAGGATAGTCAATTTATGTTAATGCCTATTTATTTTTCAAACAATTGTAATTTGGTTCATTAATACCATGAAGAGATCAGAAAAATACCACACAATTAGACAACTGGCTTTATAAATGATCTCTCCATCAAAACACATGAAGGCATTTACAAAGAAAACTCATAGTTCCAATTCTAAAATTTTGGTCATGTGTCTAGTATAAACTCAGAAAAACAAAATTCTCCCACCCAGACATTAATGTCCATGTACAATCACACCAGCAATACTTCTTGTCTCTAGAGTATGGCTAAAGACAGAGACTCAGCAAGACAACTGGCTCCTGGCATGCACCCAATCCACATATATCTGAATACAATAAGACTAATTCTTAAGTGATTTGACCTCAAAACAGATAAAAAGAAGGGCTTTAGACCAAGTTCTCTGAAAATTCATCCAACTAAGACTATCAGCTACTTACAAAGCCTGTCAAATAGCAAGACTATGAAGTCAAAGGAAGGTATGGCCAGAAACTACTTGATCACAAGGAGCCAGAGTCAAATCTCTGTTGTGGGACTGCTGTACTGAAGTCCTCTGGACTAGAGTTCACTTGGCATTGCTGATCCCATGCCTCTAGTAAGAAACACAAAGGTCTTAGGACCCCTGTGGAGGATGAGAACCAAGCAAACCATAGGAGAGCACTCAGTGGACGAGCTCTTGTTCATAATCTGAATAAACAAACAAACAAAACCAGAACACTACAGATAATAAAGGAATGCCAGACAAGGGCAGTTAGGTGGTTAAAATCATGGCCACTGTGCTGTGTTCAGACACACCTGGCTTCAATCACAGATCTGCTATCATTGTGATATTTGTAAGCTAATGTGCTTCCTGGGTCTTTGTCTATTCATCCATAATACATAGACAGTAATGCCTACCACATGGTGTGATAGCGAAGATTAACATTCCATATAAACTCCAGATAAAGGTAGGTCCCTGTACATCCTAGAAACCCTTCCCCAAGTGCCACCCACCTTACTCCCGGTTTTCCCTTCATCTTCATCTTTCCTTCCTATCTGTATTATTACTGTTGAGTACCATTGCTAAAGTTTCAAGTATAACAGGATCACCTAAAAAGATGGCCAAACTGAAGAGTTCCAGTCCCCAGTCCCAGAAAGTAAGATCCAGCAGTGATGGATCCCAGGCCTACTCATTTTTAGCAAGCAGTCACATGGCACAGACATGATGTTTGTTATAATTGAAAATACACTAATGTCAGCCATTTCGCAACTTTGCTGTAAATTTATTCTGTTTTTTTTTTTTTTTTTAAATGCTACTGTTGTTTAGTTCTTGTTCTTATTGTTTTGTTTTTCACAATTCTGCTGGTGAAATCTTATTTCTGGAGCAAGATTCTTTTCAAAAGTTTTCTTTCATGCAAAAGAGGCCTCCTTGTGCTCCTCAAGGCCAAGCACTTTGCATCTCCACCCCAGCATTTGCTTACTTGTCTGATATCTTGCTTGACAGTGCACTCTTTTACAAGATGGATTGGATAATATTTCTCTGTGTCCTCAGCAGCTGGAATGCATGCTTTAAATGTGTGTGTTAACTGAACTGACAATCCCCATGCCATGTTAAAAGGGGAATGCTTGGAACTTCTCCTGTCCTTGACATAGTCTCATCTACAGATATGAACTAAGAGTCTTGAGAGGCTTCAGATAGAAGAGGACAAGGTTTGTCAAGCTATAGGATGAAAAAGACTTTTGTGGCACACATATCTGATAAGAGACTGGGTATCTTTCTGGGTTACCAGTCAGAAATAAATGATACTAACATGCTTCCTGTTAGAAACCAGGGGAAGAGCCTGTTAACTTAGCCAGCCACCATAGTTCCTCTTACAACTTGCAAAGAGGAGGTTGGTTCTGCGTCTGTTAAAGCACACAGTGCTCTTGAGTAGAATTAAAAGCACCCCTTCCTAGCAATATCTACAATTTACTCTTGACATGGACACAGTAACCACAGCAACGTCCCACCATCTCTGTTTGCCGCAGATTCATTTAGCCATGGGCAACCACAGTCTGAAAATGCTAAGCAGAAAATCACAGACACGAATCCTTCATAAGCTTTACACTGCTTGCCATTCTGAATATAATAAAATCTTCATTCAGCTTTATCCAAAGTAATCTCACTGAATATATTTCCCTCACATCACTTAGTAATTAGTTGTGGGGGCAGTGGTCTGTAACAGGCAATCTGACAACTGGTTGAGCAAAGGCTGAAAATTCTGGGAGACTCTGTGAAATATTCACGAGGGACCGAATTATATTTTTAGCCAACGCTTCAGAAGACTCCTGTAAAATCAGCCACAGCTCTCACAACCCCTATATAGAGAGAGGCCTGCCATGTGAGATTTGTCACGTAGAAAGCAGCCCTGACCCCTCCCATAGGCAAATGTGGCACTAGAGAGGCCCCAGACCTGGCCAATAGAAAGTATCGATTGACAAGCCCCACCCCCTTCCCAAACAGTATAATAGATTGCCCCACCTGCGTAGCTCTCTCTCTGTGCCTCTCTGCCTGCGCTGGCTCTCTGCCTGCCTGCTCTCTGCGCTGCTCTCCGCCCGCCCCTGCCCGCCAGCCACTCAGTCCCCACTTCTGCCCGCACCCAACACCCGCCATCCAGAAGGAATAAAGCTGCAAAACTACTTTGGCGTCGGAGAACTTTGTCTAAGGGGCTGTAATACTTGGGCCCGAGAGGAGATCCACTCTCCGGGCCTAGTGGTGGGGCGTGTGTCAATAGCGGCTGTGGGTCTCCGGGGAACCACCAGAAGTCTCCCGCACTCTGTAGGCTAGCCGGCCTCTCACGGGTCTAGCCCCTGGCTGACTCAGCATGGGTGGCCAGCGCTGAGCGGGCTCGGTCCAACAATTAGTTATCTTGGTTATGCTGGTATACCAACGCTTGCAATCAAGAGATGCTCATGTTACTTCAAAATGGTCCTGCAGTGGAATAATGATGTCAGCAATCTGTATATGTCAAAGAGAAGCTGAGAAGAAGCAAGATCATCTGTGGAGATTAAGTCATGACAAATGAAATAACACGCATGCCAGCTTTGTTCTAGAACTGCAGAATGCAAGCGTTATGGACACAGTGTGCCATGCCATGGCTAGACAAGATGGAGAAGACACCAAATTACAGGTTTCTGCAGCAGCCACAACCTGAGGCTTCCCCCAGAAGTCAGTGAATCCCTCTCCCATACACCAGGAGGGGAGACTTAGGTGTGTTATTAGGGATGATGACAATCTGCTACCCTCTATGACCCTCACTTGACAGTCCCTCACAGCAGGAGCAAGCAGCTTAGCATTCTGAAATCAGATAAATGACAACATACAGCTGTACCTAGGGGACAGTGGTTTATAGTCCATACTTGCTACTGTCCTCAAATTAAAATTTTGAGTAAGGATTCCTCTCTGGTTATAGAGAAACAAAACCAGTCATGTGTGAGGCAGCTCTCAGTGAGTGAAAAGATCATTTAGTAACCTGTGAGCCTGAAGAGCTTTAGAATTCATTGATCAAAAACAGATAAGTTGAGCTGTGGTGGCTCACACCTTTGGTCCCAGCACTCAGGCAGAGGCAGGAAGATCTCTGAGTTCAAGGCCAGCCTGGTCTACAGGACAGCAAGGGCTACACAGAAAACCCCTGTTTCAGAAAACAAAACAAAAACAAAACAAAACAAAACAAAACAAAACTCCAAACAAATTCAGCATTAGAAACTAATTGAGTGGAAGACAGCCAAGGGAATTCTGATCTTCTCCTGCCTGGTGTAGGTACAGGGAACATGGTTATACTAATTTTGTGGGGTCTTTTCAGCTATATGGTATGATATATGTTCCTTTTTGTACATCATGTGTTAGGCTTTAAGGAAGGTCACCTCTAGCACCCCCCCCCCCAGCTGTTATTTTCTTAACTAAATAAATACTGAAGAGTAATTTGACGGGCTGCCAGGACTTTAGCCTGCCTCAGGGAGCTGTGTGTCTTGGTCAGGCTGAGGCCTTGGAAGTTCATGTTCAGTCTGAGTTCACTTCACTGCCCATGGCCTTGCTTTTCCTCAGGTAAAGGTCTTACCAGCCTTTTCCTTGAGCAAGGCTCCTACTGTGCTGCTTGCCGGAAGCTCTGTCTAGCACCACACGGTCCTGCCTTAGATTTGTTTCATCACAAGTGTTCCCTGGCTTTGTCAGGGTCTTGACGCCATCCTGAAGCTGGTAAAATGAGCCAAGTGACTTCATCGCTCATGGCACACACCTTGAGGACATTTCTTGGGTGTGAGCCAACTTACTGCTCACAACCCAAGAGACATTTTTTTTTCCCACGAACTAACTTACCTCCCTCACTTGTACCAAGGACTTCCTCTATGGGAAAGGAGACATCAAAGAATATGGGGCATTGTAACTATGCTTGATGAAAATGCTGTCCCCACTCGTCGCCCCGCCCACCCTACACTGGTGTGTCAACTCATCGCTCACTAATGTGTGGGTTTCACTCCAAGTGCTGCCTGCTTGCTCATGCTCTCAAACAAAAATATCCAGGAAGAGAAAGTATCAGGGACCTACGTGTAAACAATTCTTTGTGTTTGCTCACGGCTTCAAGCTGTGAAACATTACCCTTGGATATGTGGACAGGGGAATCTCCAAGAGAAAGCTCCCTCCACATGAAACCTGACAGGAAGGAGGATCCAACTAGCAGCAGTCACTGGCACATATTTGTTGACCTGTGTGTGACTTTGCAAACAAGCAGAACATGTGTCTCAGCTGGTGAATCCCACTGGTCCTTCTGCTCCAGCAGTCCTGCGACTCTCACTCAGGACTTGATGAGCACATGTGGCATTTTTACTAATGACACTGAAGGCTTGTGCTGCAGCGCACAGGAAGTAGACGAGAGCCCTCCTTCGGTCAGATAGCAAGGGCTCCAACTGACTTTTGTCAGGATGGTACTGACTTCCATTCTTCTGCTGGAAGTTTTTTTTTCAAATGTTTTTGTGAATTACAGATTGTTAAAAAATAGTTTAATAAAGTAACATTTAATATAGTAAAGTAAATTATATATAAGATATCTAAAGCCCTCTAGCTTGATGAAATTGGACCATTACATATATATATATATATATATATATATATATATATATATATATATATATATAATACAATTACATACATAATATATATTATATACATAATGTGTGTATAAAACACATGTGTGTATGTGTGCTTGACATTTAAATCAATATGTAAACCTTCTGTATCATCTAAGAGAATCCTATACATGTTTGTTTGATTGATTACAGGTCTGGAAGCCTTGATGAAGGCCAATCATGGACTGAAGTCTCTGAAACATGAGTCTAAATAAATCTTTCCTCCTATACGTTATCTGCAAATATGTGGTCATAGCAGGGGAAAGTCAGCATATATGTCTTTATTCTCTTTTATAGATATATTCGTTTTTTCTTTTTTCCTTTCCTTTCCTTCCCTTTTCTTCTTCTTCTTCTTTTTTTTTCAGTCTGGAGTTGTGATCAAAACTTCTAGTGGGTCACCAAGGTGGCTTAGCAAGTAAAGGGACTTGCCCTAGGGTTTATGATTTGAATTCGGTCCTTCAAACTCACATGCTAAAGAGAATTGACTCTTAAAAGTTGTCTTCTAATCTCCACATATAGTGTGGTATGTGCATATGTTCTCTCTCTCTCTCTCTCTCTCTCTCTCTCTCTCTCTCTGTCTCTCTCTCTCACACACACACACACATACACACACACACACACAAACATGTGCGCAAGTGGGTGAACACACAAAATCAATTACATAAAAGAACTAAACTTCTATGACACGTCTCTGTCTCTGTCTCTCTGTCTCTCTTTCTGTGAGTAAATATATAGAAAGAGAAAGAGGTGTGCTTTCAGTAGATTTGTGGTTAATTTTATGTGAAGCCTCTAATTGTTTTCTACACTGATTGTACCATTTTAAATTCTATAAGTAATGTGTGGAGTGTCCATTTGCTCCACGTACAGCTTTGCCAACATTTATTTTACTTATGCTGACATTCGCTCCATTTGCTGTTACCACTTTTTATTTAATTTAGCTATCATGATTTGTGTGCAGTGACATCTTACTGTGACACTTGTTGATACTTCCCTGATGATCCATGATACTGAGAACCTTTCAGGTACTTTTAGGCTATTTCTTCATTCTGTGCTGTGAATGTGTTCAAGTCTTTGGCTTATTTTTTTTTATAAATTGGAATGTTTTTTATTGTTGACTTTTAAGACATTTTGATACTTGAGATGTATGACCTTTCATAAGATATAAGTATTGAATATAGGTTTGTCTATTTCAGGTCTGACAATTCATTTTTAATGGCGAATTTTGGTAGACCAAATAATTATTTTTTATTGAGCCTAACTTGTCAATTTTTTTCATTGCCAGTACATTTATGTCCTGGGTAAAAAATTATTACCTTCCCATACCCAGTTGCATATGGACTACAATAACAGAACTGTGCTATATACTTTCACTAAAAAGATAATAAATAATATTTTGTAAAAGCGGGATCTGAAATTGAAAGGGAGATGTATTAGGCAGGATTCCCGACATGGGGAATGAACAAAGGTAAAGGGGGCGGGGGATACGATCAAGATACAGTGAAGGCACGTGTGAATTTCCAAAGAGTAAACAAAAATATTATTTAAACATTTATCACCTTCCCAGAGGTTGTAATTTACTGCTAAGTTTTCTCCATAAACTATAGGTTTTTGGTCTTTATATTTAGGTCTATAGTCAATATCAGATTAATTTTTGTTAATAGTATAAAGTAAGAAACCCACAATCATTTTTCTTAGATAGCCAGTTTCTCTGGAATTGTTTGGACAGATGGCTTTGCTGCTTTAGCTGAGGATCAGTGAGCACATGTGCACGAAGGGTTCTAGAAGGTTCTCAGCTGTGGGTCGTGACTCCCTCAGAGACCATTAGAAAACACAGATATTTACACGATGATTCATAATGGTAGCCAAATTATCCTTATGAAGTAGCAATGAAAGTGAAAAAGTGGATGATATTCTTTTGTTTTACCCTCAGTGATGGGAAAAGAAACTAATGTTATTACTTTGACAGATGATGTATACTTTGAGAAAGGCTTTTTTCCCTCCCATTTTTAATTTATGGATAGTTGAATTTCATCAAGATTTCTGATCTGTTGTCATGATCTTTTCCTTATTTCCTTAATATGCAAATCATATTGACTTATTTTCATATGTTACATCAATCTTACATATCTACATCTTCCCACAACTTGAACTTTGTATATTTCTGATGTGATTTACCAATAGGCCATGGAAGAGAAAGAGGAGGAGGACTGAAGGCTCTTTGGGAAGATTTCAGCGTTTAGATCATTTTGGAGTCTAGTTTATGCTGACTTCATTGTTTGTTGTTTTTCGTGTATTTGTTAATCTCACATTAATTTCAGGCACTGTGCATATGCAAAAAAAGAATAACAGAAAGAGACTGAGACAAGTAGTGTGTATGCATGATAAAGGAGGTATTTCTCATTTTCTATCAAACTGTCTGCAGAAGGATTTGGCCAGCAAAGGCTGTAGTTGTGGTGTTTCTGTTTAGCCATATAAAAAATACTCCACACTGCTATTATCAGGACCAGGGCATATTTCAGCTCCCCTGCTAACGTCACAGACTCAGGAGCTCCTATATGTCAGTGCTTCAGGAGAGATTGCTGTCTGCATCTCCATCCCTCGTCTTGGGTCTTCATCTGCTTCCTGGTGGCTGCCTTAGAGCTAGACACAGAGCAGGATTCCAAGTGTCTTTATTCTCTTTTGTTAGAACCATATTTACGGTGGTTCCCTCAGAGGCAGACAGTAGCACCTCGTAGTTCACACCCAGTTCCTGGTGTAGGACAGTTTCTTTTGATTTTCTTTTCTTCGTGCTTCTGAGGGGTCCCATGTCCCTCCAGGAACATCTCTCTGAGCTCTGACCATTTAGAGAGAGCTTGCCCTGAGCTCTGTCTAAGCCTTGGTGTACATTCTGCCGCAGGGATGGGCTTCTTCTAGTTCCTGTTTGGTCTTCCTTCTTAGCCCTCTCAGGAGAGGTCACTGTGTATTACTTTTCCATGTGGAGGTTATTTCTGATATTTGGTGTAAGGCCTGGATGGTGGGAGACTCTCCTCAATGTCTCTGCTTTCTTACGTTAGGTAACGTGCATCCTTTGATTATCTCCTCATCAGTTTTCAATCAGCCAGCCTCTAGAGATCTTATTGTGCTTTCAAGACTGGCTTTCTAAACCTCAGGGCATTAGATTTGCAGCTGCCTCTTTATAATAGATACCTTTCTCTGGACACTGCTTCAGCTTTCTGCACCTTGTGCGGTCCTTCTGCCCACCTTTGCCCTGTGCATAGAGATGAGCAGTTTCAGCTTGCTCATGGTGAAAGCCCTGTGTGTCTGGATCCTGGCTTAACAGGTCCTGCTGCTTAGCCAAGGAGTGTAACAGGGCTGTTCCTTTACCCATGGGAAGGCCAGAAGACAGCAGTTCCTTGTTGGGGATGATTATTTTCTTCTAGGGGACAGTTAATAACATCTGGAGGTGCTTTTGATCTTCAGAGATCGGTGTGATTGATATCTACAGCATAGAGATTAAAGATAATGATAAAGACCCTACTGTAAAGTAGGGCAACCTTCAACAGGAATTGTCTGGTGGGAAAATATAGAGGGTCTACAATTGTGTTCTAAAGGAATAGAAACAAACGTCTATATCCAGCACCAGGAGAACTGATGCTCTGGGCACTTGCACATACACAATACACATACATACAACCCAAAACACACAATCACATAAAAATAAGGTAGTCATAAAACTTAAAAAAAAGTAATAAATGAAAATAAAATTAAAATAAGGTAGTTAGTTCAAAACATCATGGTTGATACTGATGAATACTAGGAACATTTTATGAGAAGAGATTTTATGTGGTTCTAGTTTCTAATTTTGGGGAAGTGATGTCACACAAAGGTCAACACACAAAGTTTCAAGGAAATATCTTTTGGTCAGTCCAAGGAGTGCTTGCATTTGGGATTTGTGCTCTGAAGCTCAATTTGAAAGTTCAGCCTGCATGTATGTGTGTGAGACTAGACTTAGCAATGCCTTTCTCTTCTACCTGAAGTGCCCCCAACTGATTTCCTCCATGATGTATTGAAGGAGTCCATATTGCCACCTGCGATCTGACAGGTCTTTCCTACGTCTTTCCCTGGGCATTCTTAGACTTGTTAAAGGAGCATTGGAAATTTGTGTTTCAAGTGTTCTCTACTTTCTGAAGTTGACACCTGTATTTCCTCAGTTCGCATGAGTAGCCATTTATTCATTTCTGTACTAGTTACAAAGGTCCTTAATAGAAGGCACCACTTGGGACTCAAGAAATATACTTGGTCTTTCAAAGAAGAAATATACTTGGTCATGGTAAACAGAAATTTGTGTATCTCCTGTCCATAAATGTAGATGGACATTCATTATCATGAATCTTCTGAAAGTATAGCTCCAAATACAAATACTGTTTTCAAAATGGAAAGGAAAAAGAGGAAGAGAATCAAGTCTTCATTTATGGAAATTCAGATTTTCACTTTAACAACTATCAGATGTGGGCAGTTTCCAGAAGCAGGTCTGGTATAGGCTGCCAGGCTTGCACCATCTCCCGCCACACAAGCTGACTGTTGGCTGATGGGGACTTGTGGCTTCTACTGTCACTCAATGTATCTAGCACAAGTGTTCAAGTCAACAGTTTATTGGTGTGCTTGCGTTCAGAGGACTTTTTCATGAACCCTTCAATGAGAAGATCCCCTCCCCATATATTCAAATTAAACAATTTAAATAAATAACTTCTGTGGACATAGACACATGTCATTCTAGCAATTTTCATTTTTATTTTTTTCTCAAAAAGTCTTTCAGGCTAGTATGCAATAAAAGCTGTACAAATGAGTCAAAAATTTTTTCTTCAACCTAAATCTTCCTAGATTATTTTTAATAACTTAAATAATCTTTTTAGTTTTTTTAACTTAAAAAATATTCCATTTCCATGAATTCTTTGAGAATTTCTTACATCCAAACATTGAAATTTGATCATATTCATCTTTCACTCCTATTCCTGGCCCCTCGTAGATCCACCCCAACCTTACCCCTCCCAGCCCAACTTTAGATCTTCTTTTGTTTTTTAAATAATCCACTGATTCCAGTTTATACCGTCCAAATACTCATGGGTGTGAGGCGTCCACTAAAGCATGGGCAGTCTTCCAAGGATCACAGCCTCAAAGGAACGGGAGTCTCTCTCCCCTAGAAGCATGCAGATGATAGTAGCTCCTCAGTTGGGGAGAAGGCTCGCAAGCCCTCCCCCTTCTGTTCTGGAATGCTGACTGGCTTGATCTTGTCCAGGTTTGATGCAGGCGACCACAGCTACTGAGTTCGTGAGTGCAGTGGTCCCGTCCTATCCAGTGACACTGTTTCAGTCTGGGCCTTTTGGATCCCTGGCTGGCAGAGATTTTTCCATGGCCTCTTTTGAGATACTCCCCAATCCTGGGCTGGATATAGTATGATATAGGTGTCTCATTTTTGTGGCTGAGAGCTTCACAGCCACTTACTCTCTGTGTTCTTCTAGCTTACTTTCCCCTTTATTTCTTTATATGTTGCCAACCCACCCTCAGTCGAGGGAGGTTTAATATTATCATTCGGTACCACCATAGTTTGAAAAGTTTTCGAAGACAGCTCAGCACTGGGAGAGGTGTTTCCATCCAATGCATGCTGGATTTAAACACCACTCTGCTCTGTCTGCTGTGAGTAGGGTTCCCTTGGTGACCATGTAAGACAAAAGAGAAAACTCAGTTTCTAGTGAAGTATGTCAGAAGGAAGGAACACAGTGACTCTTCTCAGTGGAGCTGAAGGACGAGGCAGGCCCAGCTATGACTCATGACCATGGTATGGCTCAAACTAAGCAAGGAGACACTGGGTTGTATCTCCATACTACTGAACCTTTCTTCAGCAGAAAGCCCCTTCCTCCAAGGGGTGGGGGTGGGGGTGCATGATTCTAAATATAGAAAGTATAATTCCTGTGTCAAAAAGCCAGATCTTTGTACATCATGGTCTATCTATTGTCATGCACCATGGGTGACTAGCTTCCGTTTTATTTTTGTTTATTTGTAACATCCAGATTTAGGGATGTTGGCCTCTTTAACAGAAATGAAATTCAGACTGACCTGTCTCCCATTAAAAATTCTATTTTACTCAAAGTGATATTCTTTGCTCTTTAGTTCAACAAAGTATGGGTGTTTTTCTTTTGAGTTATTACTATGCAATTGTCAAGAGCCTAATGTTTGCAGATATGAGCTGAGTGCTTTGGATGGTTAACTGGGACTTCACCTTTCTCTGACTTGTCCATCTCAAGGACACAGAGAGGACAAAGAGGGACTGGGAGCCCTCCCCCACAAGCTACAAGGTAACCTCATCGCATCACCACTCTGGAGGTGGCTCTGACTTCTGCCTTTTCTGTTTGTATTCCCCCTGGGGGCAAGACATCTCCAGTGAGTTTGTCTATCACTTTCTGGGTGGTAGGAGCCCTGCCAGCTCAGTGGGAGACTCACAGGCGTGGTGGGACCTTGTCAACATCCTGAGGGTGCTCCAGTAAGAGCTTACACATTAAGTCTTTGTTTCAGAATCCGAGCATCTCATTAGGGGTTTTCTGTTGGAATTACAAGTATTTTTCTCTTAAGTGGCTTCAAACAAAACAACAAAACAAAACAGGAACTGGGTGACAAGATGACAATTTGAAATGTATTGTAGCTACTGAGACCTAGGAGAGAATATTAAAAACTTCCCACAGGAAATGTTTCTAGGCACCAGGATGTTAAGACAAAAGTACAGGATGGGATTTCATTCCCAGACTATCCCGAAGAACATTAAGAAGCATCATTTCTGTAAAGTTAGCAAGATGAAGTCAGCCTGGAAGAAACACTGGAAGGCTGATTCATTAAGGCTCTAAAATTTAACTATGTCCCTTAGCACAAGATAGGCTGTTTGCGAGATTGTTCTGGAAAATGGAAAGACATATTTGACTCTGTCTTAACCTTCACAAAGCTCATTTCTACCTAATCTAGCCATTAGGGAAGACTTCCTAAGAGTCTTTTTATTTTAATCTTATTTTTTATATACACACTTATATTAACAAACTAAGTTCTAGTGCTTGGTATTACATATAGATCCAGTTAGATGCCAGAGACCTGGTAGGCATTTCCAGGCACCGTTTTATAACCCTATGTCACTTTGGTGGTTTTCTGACCCCAACCTACATCAATCATGAAGAGACAGAGCTGGGGAGATGGCGGGAGTGCATCATGTGAAAGCAATCCAAAGCAGTCATTTCCCTATGATGCCCTCTAGCCAGATGCCCTAGGCTGGTGGAAACTACTGAAGAAAGTCATTCATTCATTTTCTTCTCAGTGTGATCAGATGATCTCTAGGGAAAGTGCCTCTTACCAGGAGTAGCGTGTCCCAGGTGCTAAAAAGAGTTCAGAGAAACTGATCCGCATCGCAGAGAGGTTTCCATGGTCTGTGAAACTCTGATTCTTCTGCACTGAGAATCCTGCACAGAGACTCAGCAAGCTGGGTGCTGCCCATCGAAAGCGTATGGTTTATTATTGTCTCAGCGAAGATCTATTGAGACTTAAACTTGGGTAATGTTTTCTGGAACCAGAGCCCCTCGTTTGCCTGTGGTGCCAAGCGAAGACGAAATTAAAACTAAACTAAACTCATCAATCCCAAATCTATGTGATGTACTCAATTCCAAGATACATTGATAAAGATTTCTGACCATTTTGCTCATTCCATCAATAGTTGTTAGGTACCAGAGTCTAGGTTAAGGATGAAAGTGTCACGTTAGTGAGATTGCCTTTCGAGAAAATGTGACTACATTGGAGGACACCAGCAGCATGGGAGGGAAGTACTGAAGGGGAAATGAGATTTTGATGTAGAAAATTTCAGTGAGTGGACGTGTGTGTGTGTGTGTGTGTGTGTGTGTGTGTGTGTGTGCGCGCGTGCAAGGCCAGAGATTAATGCTGGCTCTCTTTTACTGTTTTCCATCTTAGTGTTTTTGAGACAAAGTCTTTCCCTGATCCTGGCATTTATGGAGGAGCTAGACTAGCTAGCTAGATTCCACCTCCACACTGCTGAGATCACAGATATGTCCCGCCATGCCTAGCCTGTTGTGATATTTCAATGCACGTAACAATTTACCACAGTTGAAGGGTACATCATTTACTTGTCTATTGCTATGCTAAAATACCATGGCCAAAAGTGTCTTATAGAAGAGTTTATTCTGGCTTATAGTTTCAAAGCCAGATTCCATAACGGCTGGGAAGGCATAGCATGGTAGCAAGTACAGGAAGTTGGCTGATCTTTACCCATACATAGGAAGAGGGGGTTGGAGAGGGAGACAGAGAAAGCACAAGAGTAACCCACACTCCAGCTCCTTCTTATTCATTCCTTTGTATTCAAGATCCTTCAAATTCTTCTCTTAGTTCTTCATAAAATAAGTAATGGTTTGCAACAGAGTGCTTTTTTGGTTGTTGTTCTTATTTATCACTTAATAGCAATGGTGGGGATTTAGCATGTAATAGGTGAAGATGTTTATATATGGTGAGAATTATCAATGCATGTTAATTCTACACAATAGTGGTTTTTTGTTTTTTGGTTTTTTTGTGATAGCCCATATACACATAGAACATCTGTTTGTTCCACCGCCTCGCTGCTGCTCCTCATCCTGATCTTTCCTTCACCCCCTTTCCAGTCCCTAGGCATCCTTCTTCTAATTTCACATCATCCTCATTTATTCTTATTTGTTATTATTTATTTATTTACAGCAATAGAATTGTTTGTGTTAAAATCTTTTGTTTGGATGAACTGTCGGAAGTGTGAGGAAAAAGGCAAACAGACTCTTAAGGAACAAAGGGTGGTTTCTACATTGTCCCAAAGGTGGGAGTAGATTTGTCAATGGAAGACTGTTTTATTTTCCAAGTACTATGAGGCTTTTGATTGTGTTTGGGGTTGTAAGAGCTATGGCAAAGATGCATATCTTTGCATAGTAGAGAAAAGATCAGTCTGAAACTGAGGGTAGTGGGAATGTAAGAAGAAAAAGAGGAGGAAGAAGGAGGAAGAGGAGAAAGGAGGAGGAGGGGGAGGAGGAGGAGGAGGAGGAGGAGGAGGAGGAGGAGGAGGAGGAGGAGGAGGAGGAGGAGAGCCATGTATCAAACAGGTGCTGAGGAGAGAGAAAAAAAGCCAAATGAAGTCAGCGTGTTTGCTGTAGTGTTTGTGACAGTAACTCATCCTCAGTCCTCACAGAGAAGTCTGGAGTGAGGCACTCCATGATTAATGTAGCTTTTGTGTGTGCTTTGAGGTAACATGAGGTTCCGTGTGGGTAGGGCTGGGGAGTGAACCAAGCAGTCTGCATGGCCTGATGCATTCCCAATGATGTCATCCTCTACTGGGCTGTAGAAGTGGGTGTCTGCTTGCTCTCTGCCCTTTCACCCTGGCTCTCCAGTCAGCTCTTCTCTAAGTAGTTTAAATGATACTTTTTAAGCCTCCTGAATTAAGCTGGGCCCTGTGGTAATGAAAACATGCCTGCTCTTCTTCGGAAGACATAGGAAGATGTCAAGTTCAAGGCCAGCCTTGGCTACTTATATAAATAGGAGAACCTATTTCACAATGAGAACAGGGCTATAGATGCAGCTCACAGACGGACCATTTGTGGAACATGCATTAAGTCTTAGGTTGGTAGTAGTTGATTTCAATCTGCTTAAAATTTTCCCATAGCACTCAAGTTGATTAAAACTACATCTCCCTTTCTAACCCTGGATGAGTCCCTGTGGGGTGGGTCCCTGGCTTCTCTAAGATCTGCTGTTCCCATCCTCATGAGCTGTATACACAGTTCTCCTCTTGGTTGTCTGAATACCAGGGACTCTTAGTCATGCTCGACATTTGGGCTTGTTATTTGCTTGCCTCTGACCATCCACCTAAGCCCAACGAATTCCCCTTTCCTTCCTTGCATGTCTGTATCACTGCTGTGGTTAGGGACGGCAGCCTGCTTTCTCCCTTTCTGAAGAAGCCCTTTTCCCTGGGCACCATCCACCCACATCTGGCTCCCATCCATCCCCAGGGTTTGTATATTCACTCATTTTCTGCATGTCCCTACTAGAATGTAAATTCCAGAGGCACTGGGTATTATTGGTGTGGTGTATTATAGTACTAGAGCCTAGAGGATTCCCTGACACAGGGTAGTAGATGGCTACATAGAAACCAGATACACTGAATCTAATAGAAGAGAAAGTGGGGAAAAGTCTCCAACACATGGGTACAGGGGAAAAGTTCTCGAACAGAACGCCAGGGGCTTATGCTCTAAAATCAATAATGGACAAATGGGACCTCATGTAATTGCAAAGCTTCTGTAAGGCAAAGGACACTGTCAATAGGACAAAAGGGCAACCAACAGAGTGGGAAAGATCTTAACCAATCCTATGTCCGATAGAGGGTTAATATCCAATATATACAAAGAAATCAAGAAATTAGACTCCAGAAAACCAAATAACCCCATCAAAAAATGGGGAACAGAGCTAAACAGAGAATTCTCAACTGAGGAAACTCGAAGGGCTGAG
>CM052714.1:19201449-19300578 GCA_028551405.1 Uromys caudimaculatus | reverse complement strand
AAGTATCAAAAAGAAAAAAAAAAAAGAAAAAGAAAAAAAAACAAAAAACACAATGACTTCATGAAATTTGCAGGCAAATGGATGGAACTTGAAAATATTATCCTGAGCAAGGTAACTCAGTCACAAAAGAACAAACGCGATATGTACTCACTGATAAGTGGATATTAGCCCAAAAGTTTGGAACACCCATGATTCAATTCACAGCAACCGTTGGACTAAGCATGGGATCCCAGATGGAGGAGTTGGAGAAGGGACTGAAGGAGCTGAGGGAATTTGCAGCCCCATGGGGAGGGAGCAACAGTGTCAACTGGTCAGGCCCCCCGGTGGTCCCAGAGACTGAACCACCAACCAAAAAATACACATGGAGGGACCCATGGTTCAGGCCACATATGTGGCAGAGGAGGGCCTTGTTGGCCATCAGTGGGAGGAGAGGCCCTGAGGGTGTTAGATGCCCCAGTATAGGGGAATGCCAGGGAGGTAAGATGGGAGTGGGTGGGTGGGCAGGGAATACCCTCATAGAGGTAGGGGGAGGGGAGATGGGATAGGGGGGTTCAGAGGGGAGACCTGGAAAGGGGAAAACATTTGAAATGTAAATAAAGTATCCAAAATAAAAAAATATATTAAAAAAAAGTTTGCATTTCAGTGTGGTGTATTATGGTACTAGAGCCTAGAGGATTCCCAGACATAAGGTAGGACATGAATACATAAGATTGTATCTGGAGGGATCACAGACTTATAATACAGAGAAAAGTCTAGCCGGCCAGCATGCTTCCTTTTGCAGATTTCTATCAATAATGACAGGGCGTTGTTTGCAAACAATATCACTCATTTTCTTTTCTCTTTGGCATAAGAAGTATAAATACTTAATCAGTAGCTCAGTGGCATGCTTTATCCAATGAACCTTTGGAGGCAGAGAGGAAGGCATGGGTCTGGCTCCTCCTCTAAGGCACATAATTAGATTTGGAACAGCTAGGATGTCAAGTCACTGGAGCCTGGGGAAGTGTGTGTGTGTGTGTGTGTGTGTGTGTGTCTGTTTTGTCTGTCTGTCTGTCTGTGTCTGTGTTTCTGTGGAAGGCTTACCTGTTCCTCCACGACACAATGTCCAGGCACACCTTCAGGTCCATAGGACCACTTTAGGTTGGAACATGATAGAACAAAGTATAGTTACCAGGTTCAGAGTGGAGCAAAGTATGAAGAACTATTCTTTCTCTTTTTAGAGAAAACCAGGAAAGGATACACATCTAAAGATGGATCCTGGACTATATACAGTGCACATAAATTTATATACATGCATAAGTATATACCCATGTACACACATGTGTGTGCTGTTTGCATGTATGTGAGTGAGCGAGCATGCAAGCGCACTTGCCGGGTTGTACCGCAATAGAGACCTATTTTTGCTCGTGCGTTTTGTGACTTAGTTAGCTGTTTTTCTTGTCTCTCTCACATGTATTTCTAATTATGAAGAGAAACCAGAACTTGCTAGAACTTTTACTTGCTTCAACCACAACTTAAAACACAAAAAGAAAAAAAAAACCCACAAAGATATGCATGAGAATGACTATAACAAAATAGTCACTAGCTGCTGAGTGCCTCAGTTTAAGAAACTTAGCAGGGCTTATACTATTTTACATAAGAGGAAATACTAGTGAATCTAGAACTTTCTGCAGCTTATAAATATTATTCCTTGTTGTTTTGTCTTTCACAGAAACCCATATGGAACCATGAGTAGAATTGCTGTTTCCTCTAGATAGTAATGAATTGAAGAAGAGTAGAAAAGCAACCAGACCAGATTCTAATTATCTTTGACAATGGAACAGCACAGAGAATGATGCTGTAATAAATCTCTGAAATGTTAGAATGGAGACAGGCATTCAAGACAGCAATAGGAGGCGCTCACAAATGTATCCCAAGTCTCATTTTAGAACACCAACATCATGTGTTTGAAAGTTTGAATGTTAGATTTAAGAGAGTCTTTCTTTGGGGACTAGAGATCAAGTGTTCAATACATAAGAAACTGTCTCCATTTTTGTAGTTGGTTGATAGCTGAGGAAAAGGATGGAGAAAGTATATCAGCTCAAGGGGATTGGGAGGAAGCAAACATCTGTTAGAAAAACCAACTGGCGTAAATCAAGAGAAAGCAGAAAAGGAAGGGGACAAGAAGCACAGAAGAGAGCTCAAAGCATTTTCATTTCCTCCATCGGATTTGCTTTGGAGGCTATTACTAAATAGCTGTATTTATAACTTGTACTCCAGTTTCTTCTCTCTTCTTAATATGAAAGCAAGTGATGACTTGGTTTGCATACACAGGGATGGGGGTTGTTAGGAGGGACCTCAGTGATCCTGGGCTTTATAATAGTTTTGGGTTCCCATCTGAGGCAAGGGAATCTGTTTGTCAGTGGGTAGTTCTATGTGTCTCAGTTACAGAGGCTCACTAACTCATCCATAAAAGATTTGTCTGCTAAACAGCCCACAGTGCAAGAGTTGCCCTGGTTTACAGAGTAAAGAAGTCAAAACAAACACCAGTGGGGCCCGTGGATGTGGGTCACTGGGATAAAAGGAAAGGAACAGTCTTCAGGGACTGGTTAGTGTTATCTCTTCCCAGGCTGTGCTCTTGGCGTTGACTGCCAGGAGGTCTAGAGGCCAGTGGAGTTCCCGCCATACATCATCGGTTCATCCCTTCTTTGAATTCCTTCTTCTCCCATTCATTCATTTGCCTCTGCTGATTTCCTCTGTAACTCTAGAAGTTGAGTCCCAGAGGCGGTTTAGAGCGGGTCTCACAGCTTAGGTGAACAAGCTGACAACTGCTTTTGCTCTTACTTTACTTCGAATGTAAAAAGAAGTGCCTTGTGCTGATGTAGCTGATAAGAGCTTGACAGGCTGGTAGGAATGACACAGAAAGCCATGGCATCTGAGCCCAATGTTTCCCCGTCCTTTATCCTTATCTCTCCTAATAGAAATGCCTATTTATTTGTCTTCCACTCAGCAGTGAGCTCCTTGAGGCCCTGTATCCCAGCACTCAGCACTGTTCTTGGCAAACATGAGAAGCTCAGCAACTATTTGTAGAGTAAATTGAATGAGATTATCTAGGTTCCCATGAGATCATCCCATGAAATTCTATGCCTAGGCAGCTCCTCAGGAACATTCTAGAAGGGCAAGAAAGAACCTCCCCTCCCCCAGGATAGGGACTACATCTCATTCAACTCTGTATCCTGGAGTACCATGTTTGCTTAAGGAATGAATGAAGGTCTGTCTGTCATCATTCAAAGGCTGGGGATGGCAGAGTCTCGTGCCATCCTTAGCTTGGTAGATACTCAGAAGACCAACACAGGGGTGTGTTAAGCAGTTGCTTCTGAGAGCATAAGAACGGAAATATTTTCTACCGTGCCTGTTGATTTTCTAAATGGTTGACAAGAGCTGAATCATTCAAGAAGTGGCCAAAAGGGCCAAGGACAATGCCTGATTACTCTGGATGTAGAGTATCAAGGCATCACAGGTATGTCTTAAACAATAACAGTTTATTTTGACTACAGGAAAACCATCTAGGAGACCCATGACCAAATAATGATGCTACAGAAACAGGAAATGAGCTTTACACACACACACACACACACACACACAAACACACACACACACACATACACACACACACACAAAGCACCAACAACAACAAAGTGAAAGACAAAAGGAAGAGTTTGGGGTTGTGGGATAACTCAATGGCTGTAGGAGTGTTTAGTATGTGTGAGGTCCAAGGTTCAATCTCCCTAACACACACACACACACACACACACACACACACACACACACACACACACACACGGCCCAAGACTCGTAAATGTATGTATTCTGAGACTCTTCTTCACATAGACTCTTGTTAAAACAAATTTAGTCTGCATTCACATGTTAAAGATGAAAGCTAAACATACAAAAGAATGACCAGGAAGTAAAAATTATAATAATCTTTTTTAAAAAATCTGATCTCTTGGATGGGAAATCATTTGTAAGCAGAAAGTCAATTAGAAAAAGAACACTTTGATCTTTGATGTTTCTTTCTATTTAGAAGACATACAGACCTTTTTCTTTCCTTCTGGAGCCTCCCCTGCTGTATTTTGCGTAATAACATGTATGCCTTTTGGAATCAGGAATGAACTAAAACAGGCTTTTAACAGTTAAGCTGAAGTGGGGAAACTGGATGTGTTCATTTCATAATAGCTCGTAGCATCAGATCGCAAACTTACCGAAGGTCTTGGTACACCCCTGGGTGGGCTCTGCCCCCCTAGCTGTTGTGTGCCCACCCTGACTTCATAAAGATGGATGTGGAGGACAAAGCAAGGCAAGGCAAGAATACTGGGCAATTTGTTTTTGATTCTGAGCTTCAAGGGAGAATCTATATTCCTAAGTGAACTCCATCTTCAATTATCCCAAGGATCAATTGTGGATGATACACACAGACGATCGGTCGTGTGCGCTCAGATATTTTCATTTTGTTCTCTTTGCCTAGATTTTCATCTTCCTTTCGTTTCCTACTAGCAAACCTCAGTCACTTTTAAAGAACCAACCCAGAAGTGATGCAGAAATCTTTCCTAACATTAGAGAGGTGCTCCTCTCCCTGTAGACCCAGCGTTTAACAGTATCACCTTGTACCTGTTAGCTCAACGTGAGCCCTGATTCAAACAAGACCTCCTGATAGACCGGGACCACATGGAATCCATGACAGTTTATCTTTTTACCACCAACATTTATGAAACACCTGGAACAGAATGCAGACTCACCTGTTTTATGAATGAATAAATGAATGGTGACATTGTGAAAAGAAAAAACAGAAATTGATTAAATTTCTCTTGAAAGACTCTTGCATTTGGAAGAGTCTCTTAGCAATTTGGTCTCAGAAATAATCTCTTCTTCGTATCACATTGGCTTTATGTCTTTAACCTTTCAGGCTTTGGAACCTAATAGGACATAGCTGAGAAGCATGGGATTTGCCAAAATGAATCAAGAAGAAAGGTTGAGGGAATCTCCACCCATATACATATACACCCCCACACCCACACACCCCAACAAGAGCAGCAATGGACTGTTATCAGAGCTCTCCAAGGCTCTTTGAAGCACTGTACTCACACTGGAAACTCAAATCCCTCTGACTCTTCAGGGTTTATAAGAGAAGTTCTGAGCTTCTTAAGAGTCATCCAGGCAAAGATTCTTGTTGGCTCACTTGTCAAAGTTTGAGAGTGTGAGCATAGTGAAAACAGGCCCACTAGTCAACTACCTCGGGCAGGGGATGCACACCTGGCCTACGCTGCAGATAGGCACAGTGTGTGTGTGTGTGTGTGTGTGTGTGTGTGTGTGTGTGTGTGTGTGTGTGTGTGTGTGTAGTGTTTTCTTAGCAACCCAAGAGTTTAATGGATGTGTAAAGTCAAATACTTGCAGTCTCTACTACGATCAAAATTACTTTCCTGGTACCTATTTAAGATGAAATGAGAGGCTGCAGTCTAAATTTACGCCAGGGTAGTTTCTGGCGGGTGAAGTGACCTATTACCTGGCAGCCATCGGGGCAGAGCTTGCTTAAAGGCTGACGTAATCTCACATGCCTCCTGGCAAATGAATAAACAAAGGAGGAGCTTGGACCAGTAGCCATAACAAAAGAACACACTGAGAAGCAGCAGGAAGCTGCCTAACCTCTGAAGAACATTTCTGTTGTCCCAGAGCCCTGCCTCCTAATCCTGGAGGGATCTAGGGATCTAGAAAGGATCCTGGAATGTGTAACAGGTAACTGAATTTCACCTGTTCAGTGGCAAGGACAGAAGGAGGAGGATGGAAGACCCAAACTGTGGAGAAGAAGACAAGCTTGCTCCAGATCTTGCTCCATCATCTCTGTCTGTGCTAAAGCTGCTTCCTCATCACCTCCAGCAGGGAGGTTTGGCCTCTTGATAGCCAGAGTCAGAAGTCCTCTGGGGCCACTGGAGTGGCCATGCTTACTTTCTCCTACACAGGTCCTTTTCAGAGATTTTCCCCTTCCCAGTTAGAATTGAATTACTCCATCAAAACAACCCTTAGTGAGTGCTCACGGAAGCCCCTGCAGGCAGATAACACTGTCAATTATCAACACTGTCTGCTCATTCAAATAGATTAGTGATCTACACAAATCCAAGGAGCATCAGAGTATCACATAAATTGTAGTAAGGAACATTTTTTGAAAGCTTACAATAGGCCAAGACTTTGCCTAGATTTTCGTGGGTTATTACTACAATATCCTAACATATTTTATTAATTTATTTTATTATTTTACACATAAGGGTATTTTGCCTGACTATATGCCTGTGTACCACCTGTGTGTAATGCCCATAGAGGCCAGAATGGCATCTCCTAAAACTCTTCTATTACAGATGGCTATGAACTGCCATGTGGGTGTTGGGAGTTGAACCTGGGTCCTCTGGAAGAGTAGCCGGTGCCGTTAACTGCTGCTCCAGCTCATCTCTCCAGCAGGTGGAGTAGACTGAAGTTAAGGGGTTAAAAGCTATTTCCAAACCTGTTTCTTTTAGCTCATTTTGGCAGAATTCTTGTTTAACACTCCACAACTCTCTCAATTTAGCAGAAGCAATCCCAGAAGCTAGAGGACTGCCTAAGGTCACACTGACAGTCACCTGAAACATAGCTGTAACCAACAGACTCAGTGAAGCAGAGCGAGTTCTGCTATCTAAGCAAAGAAGGCACGAACATACTAGACACATCTAAGGTTGATACCAAGAGTTTAGGATTTTGATTTCTTTTACAATCATCATAGAACTTCCAACACTGCTCATGGTGAGACTGATTTGCACAGCTCAAGATGTAGCCAGAACCCCAACATCTGTTCATTCTTTCAGGCACTTCCCAGATAGTAAACAAAGCATGGGGTTTCTTTCCTCTAACTCTGCTCTCAGCTGAGGTCTACTAAAGTAAGTCCCTCTTGGCTTTTACTTCCACCTGCCTTGCAATTGGCTCTCCACTTGGCTGTTGAGATGGCTGTGGGAGGGAGTGACATCAGGATAGGTTAGGGTATAGCTGTCTCCATCCCTTTTCTTCTACCCTTTCAACCCCCTAACACTAGATAAGAGACAAAAAAGGATAGGGAGGAAAGGAACAAACTCCCCAAATAAAGTCATGGGTCAGAAAGGGGGTGATGTTATTGTTAGACTACTTCCTGCTGCCTAGGGGCATCAAGTTCCCTGGGGCAAGTATGATCTTTTCTGTCAGGATATCTAATTTCTTCTTGCTGTTGTTTCTTTGTGCACAGCTACTTAACAAACCACAACCAACAACAGCCAACCAACAACAACCAACCAACAACCAACAACCCACCAATCAACCCTGCCTCTTGGGACCCTAACATTCATCTACCCTCTGAAAAGTCCACAGAATTCTGCAGAAGCTATCTGCAACTGGCAAAGTTACACCTCTGCTGGAGCATGAGACAAATCATAGTCAGCTGCTGCAGAGAGTCTGAAGCAGCCCCATATTCCACACTTGGGATTAAAACAAAAACATATTCTTATAATATTTCCGTGGTTTTCAAAGACATCAAAATTCCAAAATTGTCACTATGTTAGGGTCCTGGATAGCAGCATATAAATGACAACAGGGGAGACAAGAATGGCAATTTTTAGTGTTTCTGAGAATCTTAGGTCTGAGACCTTTTCTTTGAAAGGCAAAAACACAATGATGATTGCAATGAAAAATGTTGATGGAGGTATGCTCCTGTGAATACAGGGAGCTCTAGTTTTTACGGGCTGCACTTTCCTTTTGCAAGCATTTATCAAACGTCTATTTGTCCAAGAATATAAAGATAAACAATGAAAGAACTGTACTATTAAAAATCTTATAGTTGGGTGGTGGAAAAAAAACAAAGTATACTATGAAACAGGTGTCTGTCTTATACCTGAAATGTTAGACCTTTGGCCACCCTGGCTGTGTGCCAGATGAACTTGCACCCAATAGGAAACAAAACAGAGGGAAAAAAAATTTCAAGATTCCTGGTTTGGGAGGGGTAGACTGAGAAACACACACACACACACACACACACACACACACACACACACACACACACACACAGGAGCCAGGAGTGAATGAACCCAAAGGCAATGAGTTTAGCCCATATTTTATAGGTAAGAAAAATAAGGCTGAGGTGAAAATGACTAATGACTTGTGCAGGCTTCTGGGGCAGCAGGACTTCCAAGACCAATCTGAATGACCTTTCCACCCCTCTCATGTAAATGCAAGCCACACTACAGGTTAAGTAAAACACTAAACTCCCTTGGACTTCGTTTCCCTATCTACCAATAATTAACTATGTTAGGGCAGCCATGACACATCATTATGAATTCTATGGTTATGTTTGTACAACCTCTGGAGCCCTCCATGTCAGAATCTGCAGAGACACTTCCTTCAATGTCCTGTACCCCACACTCCAAAATTCTGGTTTTAATGTTCTGGAGTAAGCTCAGGTATCTGAAGGTTTGGTGAACTCCCATGACATTTAAGTACAATTCTCTTCTCTGAATCAAGGCTGTGGTGGTGACCTACGCCACTCCTTTCACTCAGTAGCTGATCATGGCATTTATTTGTTGTGTGGATTTCTTGACCAAATGTGCCAACTCTAGAAAAGCCAGCCAGCATTGTATTTTCATGTTTTATTTTTTCAAAATCACTGAACAGTGGAGATACACTGAGAGGCGTCATTTGAGAGCCTTCTGGGATGACATAAATATTAGGGGTACAGGATTAGGCAGTTTTTTCAAGACTTACTGAATTCTAAAAACACAATCTCTATGTTGTGTGTGATCCCAACATGCTTAAATCAAATGAATTAAAACTGAAAAGGAAAAGAGCAAAACCACTAACCCTGAATTCCCTTATAGGTAACATGAAGGCACTCATCATGAACCAGAAGAGCTTCTTTGGAGAGTGTCAGGCTTAAATGACGTTGTCTCCCACAGGCTCATCTATTCGAACACTTGGCCTCCATTTGGCGGCCCTGTTTAGAGAGGTGGTGTGGCCTTGATGGAAGGAAGTGTGTCATTGGGGGTGGACTTTGAGAGTTTATAGCCCCTCCGTACTTCCAGCTCCCTCTGCCTTGTGTCTGAGGTTAAGGATGTGATCTCTCACTGTGTGGCGCTACCCTCCTGCCACCAGCCCTATCTGAATGGGCTCGCCCTCTGAAGCCAGGAGCCCAAACAAACACTTGCTTCTGTAATGCTTTTGGTCATGGTGTTTTATCACTGCAACACAAAAGAAACCAATTCAGAGGAATGCTGCCAGAGGCCTCAGAAATCCTCTATTGGGACTTGGGAAGTGACTCAGTCAATTGCCTGGCAAACAGCATGAGAATCTTAATTCAGATTCCCGGTATATTTGTAAACTATGCAGATGCGGCTATGTGCACAGCAAGGTGGTGATAGGAGAATTCCTGGAGCTCACCCCACAGTGAGTCTAGACAGTCCATGAGCAGAGAAGCTCCCCTCTCAAAGCTAAGGAGATGAGCTATGGAGAACACACGCCTGGCCTCCACACCCATGCACCCACATGCGCATATGTGGACTCACACAGAGAAAATCCTTTACTGCTAGCAACTTCTACTTTCAAAAACTTTTTCCTCCTTGTAATTTTTTTAAATTGGAATTGTACCTGTTTATGGAATACAATGAAGTGCGCAACACTTGCACACGGCCTTTACTAATCAGATCGGGAAAATGGCACATCTGTTGCCTCAAACATTTACCAAATTTTCTATAATTGCTAGTTTGAAACCTTTAATGCATTGCCAATCATGGGAACCTTACCTAGCTACTTATTCCAGAGCTCTACTTCTAAGAGGAAGTAACTCTGATCATAGGTTCAGCAAATGCACAGAGGATAGGAAGAGATACTGCAGTGGCCCAGGCATGTGGGCTTAAAGCAGCTGTCCATCCATCTACACCTCAATGTTGAGGGCTGAGGCGTTATAGCGTTGGTAAGAATCACAGGGCTTCCTTGCCCTGCTCTTCTTCCCACCTCCCACTGATTTACTCTATAAAGACTTCTCTCCCTACATTGCAGGCATCTTACCAAGACTGTTTGAGTAAGTGTGTACTCATTTCTTCATTTCACATTAAGAATCTGTAGTGACCCTGAGCTGGCACAGGTACATGAGTGCCTGTCCACACTGGAGGAAGGGGGTGGCATTTGTAGCTGGAGAAGTAGTGACAAGAGAGACTTAGGGAAGGAACAATTGTACCCTGTGCTAAGACATCTGGACTTGGTCCTGAAATAAACCATTCTGGCTTTTTATGACTTTATTAAATTCAGAAGCGACAAGCTTTGCAGTGTTTTTATTTATTTATTTTTAGCTGGAGGAAGTACCCAGTAATTTCTGCCACCGAACCGTTCCCACTTTGGAGAGTGGATGGCCCCTAATATGGGTTTGATGCTCTGGAATGTCTCCTTTTCCGACATTTTCCCCCAGGCAGCGAGGAAGTCCAGAGGCTCTGAGAGCACCTCCAGCTCTTCCAATGTCACATGGATAGATGAATCCATATTTTTCCACCTTTAGACCTGGGGCTCTGTCCTAGTAGCCTCATCTGTCAACTTGAAATAGTCTAGAGTCACTTCTGAGAGTCTCAGTAGATAGGGTTGGCCTATGGCTATGTCTTGAGGGGTTGTCTTGATGTGGGAGAGTGCAGCACACTGTGGGCAGAATCATCTCTAGGCAGGTGGTCCTTGACTGTAGAAGAAATGCAGCTAAGCATGAGTCTGTGAACCAGCCAGAGACAGAAGCAGTAAGCAACATTCTTCCATGGTTCTCATCTCCAGGTACTGCCTTAAGTTTCTAGCCTGATTTCCCTTAGTAATGGGGTATGATCTGAAAGTGTTACCCAAGTAAACCCTTTCTGTCAGTGTGTTTTATGTCAGCAATGGGATGAAACTGGAACAGGATTTTAAGCTTCTGGACCCTCATAATTGCTTTTCTGCTGGCTTCTATTTTGGGTCTTGGGTTCTACCTTTGGAGCCAGCTGGAATGCATAGCAGCTTCTGATCACTCTCCATGTGTCTTGCCTGACACAGCTATAGCTGGCAGCAAATTTAAGAATATCCCCAAGTACCTGAATCCAAGGCAACAAGTCCACATAGTAGAGGAATGGGGAGATGGCTCATGGTAAGAGTATTGCTATGCAATCATGAGGACCTGAGTTGAATCTCCTGATCCCAAGCAAAAAACCTGGAATAGTAGTGTCTTAGTTAGGGTTGACTGCTGCAAACAGGCACCATGACCAAGGCAAGTCTTATAAAGGACAACATTTAACTGGGGCTGGCTTACAGGTTCAGAGGTTTAGATAATTATCATCAAGGTGGGAATATGGCAGCATCCAGGCAGACATGGTGCAGGAGGAGCTGAGAGTTCTACATCTTCATTTGTAGGCTGTTAGCAGAATACTGACTTCCAGGCAGCTAGGATGAGGGTCTTAAGCCCATGCCCATAGTGACACACCTACTCCAACAGGGCCACACTCCTAATAGTACCATTCCCTGGGCCAAGCATATACCAACCATCATAGGTAGGTAGTCCAATCATAATCCCAGCACTGGGGAGGAGAGACAGACAAGTGGGTCCCTATGGCTTTTTCAGTCCAGCCTAATTGTTAAGACCCAGATCCCAGTGACCCACCCTGTCTCAATAAAGAGTATGTCTCCCAAAGAAAGACACCCAAAGCTGACCTCTGAATTTTACGTGAGGTGTACCCTTGCACACCCACCCCTAATAGAAGTTAAGTGAATCACTAGGTTGCTCGGACCTTTTCCTCTCCAGCTGGTTCTTTCAAGGTCAACACCATTTTGAACCCGCCTAGGATTTTTTATTTCATTTTGTCTTGGGGTTTTTGTTGCTGTGATAAAATACCATGACTATAAATGATTTAGGAAGGGGAGGTTTTATTTTGCTTCAAACAGGGCAGGAACCAGGAGGCAGGAACTGAAGCAGAGGCATGAAGGAGTGTTACTTACTGGCTTACTCCTTATGGCTTGTCCAGCTTGCTTTCTTATACTGTCCAGGACCATCAGCCTAGGAGCCCCACCCACAGTGGGCTGGGCCCTCCCACATCAATCATTAATAAGAAAAATATACCAGAGGCTTGCCCCAAGTCCAATCTTGTGAGGATACTTTCTCAATGAAAAGTCTCTCTTCTAAAATGCCTCTTGCTTGTGTCAAGTTGACATAAAACCACATGCACTGAGGCAGATTAGAATTTGAAAACTAAAAGACTCACCCACCCCATAGAATAGAAAGCTCAAAGGTATACCTAAATATGGTCACAAAGAGAGGAAAAAGATTCATCACCATTTCTAGGACTTAGGTTATTCTGCTAATTAACAGGTAAAGGATATAATGTGGGCAATTTGGTTGAAATTTCTTTTCTTTGTCTTTTTTCTTTTGAGACAGAGTTTCATGGAGCCCAAACTGGCCTTGAACTTGATATGTAGGTGAGGGTGACCTCGAATACCTTTTTGTTTTTATTTGCCAACTGCTGGGATTATAGTCATGTATCACTATGTCCTAATTTAGCTCTGGGGGGGGGGGAACAATCAATCTAAATGATCATAATACACAAACAGTGGTGCTTCAGAGTTTACATAGCAGTTTTCTGGAAATTTCTTTTATGGCAATTAAGGAACAAAGGATTTTTGTGCTTGCAAATGTCACTGAGTTTCGTCAATGTATCTGAAATGGCATTATGGCTAATCACACCAATGTGATTCTGGACCTTTCTACTTCTCAAATGTCAACCTAGGACTATCCAATATAGTGTTCAGGAAAGAAGGGGCTTCTCTGATCTATTTTATACCAGGGGTGAGTTCGAGACTGAATACTGTCTCCGGACATTGGCTGTGTCTCTGCATTAGCTGCTCATCACTAATTCTTACATTAAGAGACTGTTCCAAATGACTGTCTATACATTGAAGCAGCATTGGATCACTGATTCATTGAAGAGTCTTCCTGGAAATGTATGGTTGGCCTCAGCTTTGCAAAAGGGAAGCCGGGGAGACAGTCCAGATCGCAGTATGCCTCCAGTGGTCCAGGCATGCACAGCGTGGGAGCCTGTGGAATTGGGTGGATACTTTCTTTCCCCCTTGCCTTTTAGTTACCTTGTTCTCCTCTCTGCTGGCTGGAGTTTTCATAGCCTCCTGTTGCCTACTGGAGCTAGGCATCTACCCTTTGATTATATTAACTAATTATTAACTTCAAAGGGTGGATGATTGCCTCATGGTAATAGCACTGCAGGGGGGCTTGAGATGCCTCAGTTTGATAGGCCTTTCGGATACTGTCCTTCCAGGTTTCCCAGCAACGAGTGAGTTTCTGGGTGGCCCCCCCACTGAGACTGACTGGTTTCCTGAGGAGGAAACTAAACATCTTGCAGTGGAGGGCAATGAGGGCACCCTGTCCTGTCTGGCTTCCTGATCTAACACCAGAAACATCAAGCCGCCAATATTTTTAGGCCACAGGGTTCATATTTTCATACAGAGCTGTCCCACTTAGTTAAAATAAGCAGCTTGTTCAAGATATTTTGGACCACTCCATTGGGCTGCACTGCTGGAGGGCACCTTGCAACACGTTGTGCAACCTGCTCCTTGTGAGGAACTTAAAAGAGTGTTCTAGAAATGTGTCCAACATTCCTCAGGTGAGACTGTATTGTGTGTCTAGGCACACTCTGGGTGGGGCAAGAAGCCATAAGATAAAAAGGTAGAGATTCTGGAGAGACGGTTCAGTGGTTAAGAGTGCTTGCTCACCAGTCATGTGAATCTTAGTACTCATGGAACAAGCTGGACATCCCTACAAGTCCCTATAACCTAGCTCTGGCTGGAGAGGAATGAGGAGGCCTGCTGGAGTTTGCTGCCTTCAGATGGAGCTGAGTCATGAGTCTCTGCCTGATTCTGGGAGTGGTGCTACCTCAGTAGACATAGAGCAATGGAGAAAGTTATCCCATGCTTTCTCCTGGTCTTGGTACATGTGCACAGAGAGGCATTCAAACCTGCACACTTACATACATGCATTTACACTGATGCCATACGTCACACAGACACAGACTGACAGACAGGCATACACACAAATTAAATGAATTCTCTTAAAATATACTATTTTTATTACTTCTTTGAGAATCTCATGCATGCACACAATGTATTTTGGCCATATTCACTGCCCACTCCTCCCTCAAACTCCTTCCATATCCATCCCCAACCTTAGCACCTTTGTGTTCTCTCTTGCTTTTTAAAAAATAATACCTTACTGAGTCCAGTTTGTAGGTCCCACATAATCATATGTGTTGGGCTATCCCTAGAGCTTGGTTAACCTGCTAGGAACTACGTTAAAGAAAACTGAGTCTTCTTCTCCCAGAATTCATCTACTGTATGTAAGGAGCTCATTAGCTAGGGGGCAAGAGCTCATAAGCCCTACCTCTCCTGTGCTGGGATCTTGGCTGGCTTGATCTTGTGCAGGAGACCATAGCTGCTGTGAGTTCATGAGTGCAGAGGTCCTGATATGTCATGAACACACTATTTTACTCTTAGCCTTTAAAAAAAAGTGTAGGGGGAAGTATTGATTCCCTAATTGGTTCTTGATCGTGTCAATAAAGGAGACGAAAGCCAATTGCTGGGAGAAGGTAAAAAGGTGGGACTTATGGGTCTCAGGAGGAAGAGAAGTGAAAAAAAAGGAAGAAAGAGAGCAGGCAGTGGAGTTGGAGAAGCAGCAGACATGTAGGTCTCCGAGCACCTATCTATAGCTTGTAGCTTCCGTCATGGGAGGAGGCCAAGAAGGATGGGGCAGAATATTCTTTGCCCAGTCATTCAGTTATCTGGCTAGTTTTAAAATATTTAGGCTGTCTGGTGTTTTCCATCCATGGCAACTAAGGTAGGCAGGAAAAGGGCACAGCTGGGGCGAACGTTGGCGGCTTGGTGGAGCTAGCCTCGAGAGGTTGAGGGAGGTTGGGCAGAGCTCTCGAGAAAGAGCTAGCATGTTTTTAAAATTACAGGCAACAAAGAAGTCATAGGGGAGGGTGGTTATAGTGAAAATGAAAGAGTCGCCCCCCTACACAGGGACTGTTTCATTTCTGACTTTGCCACCAGACTTCATGAACAAACATGTTTGAGGTCTTTGCTAGAAAGTTCTTGGGTGTACATGTCATCTGGGTTTAAAACAAATGCTACCGTCTAGCAATTTTCTGTTTAAAGTTTTTAAGTGTTCTGTGTTCATGGAAACAGAAGCTTCAGACTTAGAAGTTGTACTGTGAAGTCAACCCACCTTTTGGTGGCACAGGTCCTATATTTTATCTGGTGTCCTAGGCCCCATAGTTCATCCATCTGTTTGCCCTCCTGTGTCCCACCAGCCCAATTCAAACCAAAGCCTGTTCATAGGCAGAGAGCCTAGCCTAAAGAAACTTTTAGTATTCTAAGAAGGCCACTATGTGGTCTCATCCAATGAATGCAGACACAGCTGTTATCCTTATTAAGGGAAAGACAGTATGAGTGGAAGTGTTGAGATGCACAGAACAAGTATTTATTGAGTGACAATGATCTATGCTGTGCACATGAACTATGACAGTCTGAAGCAACTCTACAGGAACAAGACTTCTTTCATTGTACCAAAGCAGAAACCAGAGTGAACTCTCTATGTGTGATGTTGCAGCCTGGGTAGCTTCTGGACTTCATCGTAAGGCTCCCAGTTCATCAGGACCCAGGAATATAATGGCAGTATTTCGGGGCCACTACCAGGAAACAGAGGAGATGAGAATAAAGAATTGAGTACTTTGCCCCAGCTCTGAGCAGAGCTCTGCTGTTTGTAGACATTTTTGACCTAGCCCCGAAATTTCAAAATCAAAGCTGCTGTCAACTCCAAAAATTTCTGCATGACAACATGATGTTACAAGAAGAAAATTTCATGGCGTGAAATCTCAATTTTGTTCACAAAATTATTAAAGTTGATTTCCTGAAATGAACTGGAGTATGTGTATAAAGCATATACAGAAAGTGGGATTATTTACTTATTTATTTATTTAATCATTCCATTCGTTTACGTCTCAAATGATATCCCACTTCCCGGTAACCCCTCCACACACCGCCCCATCCCACAACCTCCCTCTCCTGCCTCCCTTTGCCTCTATGAGGGTGCTCCCTCACCCACCCTCTCCTGCCCCACCACTCCAGCATCTCCCTATGCTGGGGCATCAAACCACCACAGGACCAAGGGCCTTCTTTCCCATTGATGTCAGACAATGCCATCCTCTGCTGCCTATGTATCTGGAGCCAGGGATCGAAAGAAGGATTCTTGCTTAGACTTTCATAGTATCCCCAAGATGGCTCATCAGACATGTGCAAATATTCCAAATTCTGAAATAAATACTTCTGGTCACAAGAATTTTGAATAATCAATCTATATTGAATGTTAGATCATCCTTGGCTATATAGTAAGATTGAGGCGAGCCTGATCTATATGAGATCCTGTCTCAAAAAACAAAAAGAAGAAACACTATAGTGTCCTCAGAGATTGCCACTTAGCTCACTCATTAGAGATGGGACTATGTCAAACCCTCAGGCAATGTGGGGACCAGGAGAGGGACAGCGGCCTTTAAGATGCTTCAGAGTAGATGCCCCTGCTTTGCCAGCTCCTCCACAACTGGTGCTGCTGAGGTTCTCTGTCTGCAAGAACTGCCCTTTGTATCTATGTGTTTGTACCTCAAGCACCCTCCTGTTAGAATGCTATTTCCCAGCGCCCTTGCCACCCCCAGGCTGAGTTATCTGTCCTCACCTGTGTGGTCTCCTTGGGCACCCCTCCATCACAGTGTGCCATCGTGGTGCACTCAGTGTTGATTTACATGTCCCTCCCACTCTCTCTTCTGTGTCTTTTCATCTTTCATACCGGAGGCATCATAAATATTTGCTACATGAGTCAATGCAAGAATGTGTGGCTCTGTAAGAGGCCGGCGTTGGATGTAGGACAGGGTTGGGGCTGGGATGTCGTGCATTCAGTAAGAAGTGGGATCGGGCTGCATAAATTTGTGCACATCTCAAGGTCTGGGAGCGTCCTGAATTCCCACATAGGCTTTGAATTATGACCAATTGAAGAGTGAAACCCTAATTAGCCCTTCTCATAAGTTTAACCCAGAGCATTCCTCCTCAACATGCCTCATGGACAAACATACCCAGAATCCTTCTCTCTGATGTGCTTGTGCAACACTGACTGTAAAGTGGGTTTGCTTCTTTTTCATTTTTTTATGGCTCTTTCATTTTCAGTTGTAGAAGTAGCCCTCCCCTGCTGAACACAGTGCCCCCAAAGAACAAGGAGCCTGCACTGAGCATGGGAGAACTCTACAGCTGAGTGCAGTGTGTTTCTGGCAGACGAATCCCACAAAAATGCATACAATGTCAAGAATATGAAAGAAAGAATGCTCTCCTGTTGGAGTTTCAAGCTTAGGGGATGCATTCCTGCCTGTCTTAGCTGAGTCTTCAGAGGAGGCATCAAAGATGTGTGCCTGGGAACAAAGGGTTAACAGAGTGTGTGTTTGCTCTGGCAGGAAGGGAGGGACACATGCAAACTTTTAGTTGTTTCTTCATGATCCTTGGTTGTCAGAGACTCTGCAGCATCTAGAAGCTGAGCATCTTCATCCCCTTGGCCCACACAGTGACCATGGCTTCCTATTTTATCCTTCCGGTTTTCCATATCGCCCCTTTCCTACGGTAGTGTTGAAAAGTTCCCATGAGCCTGTTCTATTGTCACCAATATTTCTTATCAAGAATATTGAGATTATCTATGCTAAAAATGAACCTAAGATTGATTTCCAGCCCACTCTTTCCATGCCATGGAAACTGCTTGGGTTACCTAAGATCATAAACACAATGCCTGTATGAGTTATATTTCTTGATAGGCTTAGTTGATTGGGGAGTAAAGAGAAGAAAAAAGTCTAAATGTTGAAAACAGAAGCACTATATTAGTTCTTTTTTTGTTGGTGGTGGTGTTGGAAATAAACTCCTAACAAGAAGCAGCTGATGGAAGGATGCTTATTTGGGCTCACAGTTTGAGGGTGCTAGTCAGCATGGCCAATAATGGCACTATTCACATGGTGATAGATGTGGCTCTTGACTGGGGCAAGAGGAACAGTTGAAGTTGCTTGCTCATACCTGGGTGAATCAGGAAGCAGAGAGAGGATGGAATCAGGCCCAGCTATGAATCCCCTCTCCCACTAATACGCTTGCTTCAGCTAGGCTCCAACGTAAAACTTTGCATAACTGTTCCCAACAGCACCAAGCAGAAGGACATTAGCTGGTCCCTCTGAGAGGTCTGGTTTCGACCAGGAACAGGAACTGAGGTACATATTTTACACATCAAAGCAGACTTCTCCCAGCATTCCTCAGTTCTTACCCAGCATACCCTGTCCACAACCCAGAGCTTTCCTCTCAAGGGCTGGGATGCCTTTCCCCCATAGGACACTCCCTATATAATCCAGACATCATTTTATATTCTCTCTCTCTCTCTCTCTCTCTCTCTCTCTCTCTCTCTCCATCTCCCCCCTCTCTGAATGTGCTCACTTTCTCTCTTTCTCCCCCCAACCTCCATGGTGAGTTCCCTGACCTCAGTCCTTGGGGCCAGTGACCTCACCCAAGAGCAGCTTCCCAATAACCCTGCCTTTAATATATTCTAATCTGCCTTGCACTGGCTCATTTCACTGGTGGAAAAATAACTTCATTTCATGTCCTGATCATCAATGCAGGTGCCCTAACCTTATACACAGATCATTTACAGCAGCAGTTCTCAACCTGTGGGTCACATGCCCTATGGGATCGAAAGACCCTTTACGGGGTCTCGTAAGACCATTGTAAAACGCAACTATTTACATTACAATTCATAACAGTAGCAAAATCACAGTAGCAACAAAAATTATGTTATGGTGGGGGGTTACCACAGCATGAGGAACTGGATTAAAGGTCGCAGCATTACAAAGATGGAGAACCACTGATCTATGAGGATGCTGGATTCAGATGTCCCAATCACCTATGGGGATGCTCTAACCTCATGCCTCTGTCATCTGGATTGGTCAAGATGGAACAAACCTGAAGATGAATAGAGATTTTAGAAGTGCTGCCTTGCCCAGGACATAGAGTCATCAAGGTCAATTGACTGTACACTGAAATCTTAAAAACAATAAACCCAAATAATCCTCCCTTCCCCATTATAGTTATATCCTGTATATGGCCACACTAACAGGAAGCTTATAAACACAGGTACCAAGCCCCATTTTTATTACTTTCACAAAAATCTCTTATGGCCAATTTCCCATTCAATACCATGACCTATCATTTAAGAGTCCTCATTGGATTTCTTGTGCTGTGGACTCTATTTCTGGTCAATTTTCATAATACTGTAAACAGATTTGCTTAGCATAAATGTATAACTCCGATTGTGAAATTGGCTTGATCTACAATGTAATCAATGCAGTCGTTTAATTTTCCCGATAGAATCACGTGACTGGCTTTGGTATAATCACCGCAAAGCCATAACTCTTAAATATATATCACAACCACAACCATGCACACCATTTATGATGGGCGCCAAAAATTAAAATATCACGCCCAAATTAGAAACATGGCATTCAGATGTTAGAGACAACAAGCAAGTATCCTATCTTAACATCTGCAGAATGGTCACAAATGGAGCACACTGGGAGCCCAGTCACCCTTTGGTTCTAGAACCTTTCACAGATACCAAAGGCCATTTTATAAAATGGCGTATGTTTGCATATAGCCTAGACTCATTGTACTATATATTTAAATGCATCTCTAGGTTACTAATAATGCCTAACATGGCAGAATGCTGTTTTCTGTAGTTAGTCACAGAGTAATAAAAAGAGAAAGGGTCTATGTGTTTGGCACAGATACAACCGTTCATTGTAGGCATGTTTTAATTATTGGCTTCTTGTTGCTGTGACCAAACATCTGAGAAAGAACAACAGAAGGGAGAAAAAATTTATTCTAGCTCATGGTTTGAGGGCACAGTCTACCCTGACGGGGAAGACGGGCCCACAAGGATCCCATCTACCACACCAGGAAACAACCAGAGAACAGAAAGTAGGCTCAGGCCACAAACCTCAAGACTTCCCCCCAGTGGCCCTCGCCCTCTAGCAAGGCTCTATTCCTGAAGATTCTATAATCGCCCAAAACAATGCTACCACCTAGGGACCAGGTGTCAAAACACTGGCCTGTGGTGGACATTTTATATCGAAATGCCAATTTTTGTCCTTGGATGAGTCCCCAGGTAAGGAATAGAATGCTCTGACATAGAGAGATGATTACATTGTATTTTATTTAAACACTGGATGGGACAATGCTGCATCTGGCCTCTCACATGGCAGAGAGCTTCACCTCTTGTTCCATTTCGAGTGCGTGTTCTGTTTTCCCCCTTCTGGAAAATGACAGATTGGATAGTGGCATAAATTACCTGAACAATTCCCCGGAGACATTCTTGGTGTAGAGAGCCCCACTGGTTCTGTGCTCCCTTCTTTGCTGCTGGGAGAACGCTATGTTCCCTCAGGAGCCTGGCAAGACCTGATTAAGCCATAGTATTTTCACACGCTCCACTGCTTAGCTATCTGAGAAGAAGGGAGTACCCTCCCACATTCTCTACCTAAGGGTGTATCCGACCTTGTAATGGCCCCCTCTGATCTTCTCTTCTCTAGTAATGCTCAATATTTGATAATTCAGGGAAGCAAGACCACCAGCAGCATGCCCGGATACCCCACCCTGCAGAATGTGTCCTGGTTGTACTTAGTCTATTGACGTATCTCTGAGCGAGATATAAACAGAGTTATTAATCACCTGGCACCTTCTAGCCATCAGCTACTGTCTAACTTCTGGTGTTATTATAGTCTGATGTGCTCTTGTGGGAGTTTCTAGGGCTTTTTATTATTATTATTATTGGCTCCCTACCAGGCATGGACAAATGTGTGCAGACAAGGTCTTAGTCAAACTTTAAAACTAAAAAGGCTCCTTTTACATGGCCAGAAAGCAGTGGCCCCACAGGTTTTTGCAGATGCATCTTAACTGTCTTCTTTGTGTATCACCTGGAGGGCATATGAACGGATACATTAAAGAAGTCTACAGATTAACCAATATGGTAGCATTGTCTCAAACTCAGCCTTACTAATTCAAAGTGTCTCAGGAAAGAAATACAATGACATTATCTATCCTTGCCTCCTTCATGCTCCAACCACTCCACATGCATAAGGACCAGACATTTATATCATGCATTAACCCAGGCATACCAAAGAGAAAAGCAAGTTAGTGCCCTCAGTCTTAGGCAAGCAAGATGGCTCTGTGGCTAAGCATGCTTGCTGCCAAACCAACCATACGAGTTTGATTCCTAGGCCCCACATAATAGAAGGAGAAACTTAACTTGAGCAAAGTGCCCTCTGACCATATGGACCCGCCCCCATCACACACACACACACACACACACACACACACACACACACACACACACACACACACACACACACATACATAAATGTAAAAATCAAATGAAGTTGTCACCTGCCCCAGTTTCCTATTCTGTGACTAACATCAGCACCCTGGCATGGCTGAGTCCTGGACATCCCTTATGTTCTTTTGCTCATGGTCATTGCTACCAGACACCTCAGATCAGGTTCACATCTGGATTGAGGGCTCTAGTCAGTTCACCTGTACCCAGCCTTTTCCTCTGCCTTCCTCAGAGCTACCAGACCAAGCCTTTTTGAATGCTTTTGGAAGTGTGACAAAATGTTCATCTACCCATTAATAGTACCATGGGTTGCCTTTGTCTGTCATTCTCTCTGTTCTCTCTTAGCTCTTCCCAATATGACCTCCCAGAATATGGGCCATTCTTATGCCTCACAGATGCCACTAGGTTCTGCCCTAAGTTGTGACTTGAATCCTTCCATTGATGCTCCCTTCTTAACTCTTCCTATATCTCCCAAAGATTTGAATTGATCATGCAAGAAATGACCCTTGAGCCAGGCTTTTATTCTTATTATCTCTGACTTGGTTTCTCTTGGTCCCTGTAAGATTTTAATCTGCCGAAATTTAAAACATCATTAAATAACCCCACACTCGGTGTTTGGTTTCATGATTGTTCAAACCATGGGGGGTCTTCTATATCAATTCCAGTATCACAAAGGCTCAGAGAACATTGTGCAAGAGGAGGTGGAAAGAATGTAACAGATAGAGGAAGAGAAGAAAGGTTGTGGGGTATCGTTTTCTGAATGGGACATAGCTGTGGCCATCACAGCAGATGTGGTCATTTGCATAAGATAAGCCAGCAAATATCTCAACAAGAATGGCTAGATTTCCAGATCCATCCCTTACCTAGGAGCTATTGCAGTTTATAGCCACAGGGAGATGGATAATCATTCTTTTTGGAGGTGTGGCCACTGGTGGGTTTCCCAGGCTCAAGTGGATGGCTCTAAACCCATGCATATATGGTCACTGACTAGATCTAGTTATTCCAAAAGATAATTTAAAAAGACATGATATTGACAGGGTACAAGTTGCAGGGCACATGAAGGAAGTTGGAGGTGGGAAACAAATATAGATATAATCCATTCCATTGTTTACATGTATGAAATTCTCAAAAATAAAGAAAGAAATTAAAGTGCTTGAACGTTTGGAATGTACCACAAGAAAAATTCTCTATCCCATGTATGTGATAAAATATTCTTCACATCAAAGAATAGATGCGTTATTATTTTTAGATCCCCAAATATTTTTCTGTTCAGCATGCATTGAACAAATATTCAGAAGCGCAGACACATTGCAGGCCTATGCACAAGAAGACAGACTGGGCTTTTAGCCCTGGAGCCAGCACTGGGTAGACCTGTAGACTTAGTATCCTTGACACTTGTTAGCCTTGTGGCAAGATAAGCACATGTTTCCTAAATGAGTAAGGAAAGCAGTGGTGGCAGGCTCACAGCTGGGGGCCGAGAGAAATGCTTCCTGACCTACTAACAGTTCACATGGTAGAATCACATCCAGGCATTCACTTTGAACAGCCATGGCAAGCTGCAAATAGCAAGGTGGACTTTCAGGACAAGTCCCTGGTGAGATTTTATTGACCTGTACTGTGCTCTGTCCTTCTGGGGACTGGGGATACTGTATATTCAGATCAAGGCTGTAAGTAGTGCACATATGCAGACACTCATCAAGGTATATTATTCTATACCTGTACAAATAATGCTCCTTTCCATTTTTTGTTTAAAATTTATTCATTTTATGTTTATGAGTGTTTTGCTCTCATGTCTGTCCGTGTATTGCATGGATACTTGGCGACTGAGAATGTCAGAAAAAAGAGTCCAATCTCCCAGAAATAGAGTTACAGACAATGTGAGCCTCCATATGGGTGCTCTAAACCACGGATCTCTCTCCAGGCTGAAGAAATATGATTCTAAAAGAAAAATGTAGGCTGTGTAGATGGCTCATGGAGTAGAGTGCTCACCATACTAAAATGGGGGCTTGTGTTTGGATCTCCAGTACCCATGTGAAAATCCATCAAGGATCCGAGCTGGAAACCATTTATTCACTTAATTTGTTTATTACATCATAGCTTTACTGTGAGTGTGAAGCCATGAGAAGAGATTCCAATCTCCTCAGGAGCATGCGTGTGAACCTTGGGGTGAATAAGCAGTTCTTGGAATACTGAAGGGTTGGTCCAAAGCCTGAAGATCAATAAACTCTGACTGCACCCTAGAGCCAGTAGGACCATTTGCACAAACACTTGCCCACACCCACACCCACACCCACACAAACATAGCACTGGATGAGTAACTGCCCTTGGAGATCCTGATTCAGTGTGTCTGTGTTGGAGCCATGTGTCAATACAGTTTTTTAGTGTTCAGACTATTTTTAATGCACAGTGAAAGTCAGGATCCCAAGTATTTCCCCCCAAATCCCTGTATTAAAGTTAGAGGAATGCAGTTTAACAGAGCTGGGGTGACTTCCTTATGGTAGTGTTCTTGAGTGTCCATCTCCAGCATCTATCAAACATCCAGTCTACCCAGGTCTGGGAGGAGCAATAGCTTGGAAGTTAGCAAGTGGTCAGGGCTTGGAACCAAATTCAAGTGCTTTGGTCCTGAAAGAGATGGAGTTAGTTCCGCTCCATCTCTTTCAAATCAAGACGTCACTATTAACAATAGCTTTTGAATAGACCACAGCAATAGTTTTGGTCTAAATCCCAGCCCTTTAGAGCAATCTCATTCATGAGGTCTTGGCATGGAGCTTAACGATCTCCAACAACATATGAGCTGCCCAGGTCATACTTCCATGCCCCCTATGACAGTAATTTAAAAATCTATGTGGGAATACTGAAGACATTGACTACAATCTCTGGGGTTTGTTGTTGTTGTTGTTTGTTTGTTTGGTGTGTGTGTGTATGTGTGTGTGTGTGTGTGTGTGTGTGTGTGTGTGTGTGTGTGTGTGTGGCTTTTGTTTCAGATCTATTTCATCTGTATGTGTGTTTAATTGCATGAGTTTATGTGCACCACATGTATAGAGGTCAGAAGAGGACATCAGGTGTTCCAGAGTTGGAATTACGAGCTATTGTGAGCCACCATGCAGTTGCCGGGTACTGAACCCAGGTCCTCTCTAAGAGCAGTAAGCAATCTTCACCCCTGAACCATCTCTTTAGCTCTACAACATGTGTTTCAATGGCTCTCCTGCCTTCCCTAATTTTGTATTCTCTTTTCTCCTTCCTCTCACTGGTCACGTTTGTTTTGTTAGCTTCTGTCTCAGAGTTCATTCATTTTCTTTTTTTTCTTTTTTGGTTTTTTCGAGACAGGGTTTCTCTGTGTAGCCCTGGCTGTCCTGGAACTCACTCTGTAGACCAGGCTGGCCTCGAACTCAGAAATACGCCTGCCTCTGCCTCCCAAGTGCTGGGATTAAAGGTGTGCGCCACCACTGACTGGCTGAGTTCATTCATTTTCATGGTTTCAAGCGCCCTTCTTGGTGGCCTGGTCACAAAGGCCCTTGCTCTTCTTTTGTGTATGCATGTGTATATGTATGTCACTAAGAATTGAATCCCTCTCCTGCCACATGGCACTGGCTATTGAATGCCAACCTGACACAAGCCAGAGTTATTTGGGGAGAGGGACTCTCAACTGAAAAACAATGCTCCCACCAGATGGGCCTGTGGGTAAGATCATCATGCATTTTCTTGGTTAGTAGTTGATGTAGGCGGGCCCAGCCCATGGTGGCTGGTGTCACTCCTGGACTGATGCTACTGAGTGCTCTAAGAAGGCAGGCTGAGCAAGTCGTGAACAGAAAGCCAGCGCTTGTGAATGACTTCTGTCTCAATTCCTGACTCGAGATTCCTGCCTTGCTTCAGTTTCTTCCCTGACTTCCCTTCGGGATGGACTATAAGCAGTAAGCCAAAACAAGCCCTTTCTTTCCTAAGTTGCTTTTGCTGCTGCTGCTTATCACAGTAGTAGAGACCCAACTAAGACACACATGCTAGGCCAGCATTCTATCACCAAGCTACGTTCCCCAATTCTCTTCTTCTTTTTTCCCTGTTTTTACACTGTCCCGTGTAGCCTTGAACTCAAGCTGCAGTTCTATCTCAGTCTATCATAAAGCAGGTATGAGAGGCACCTGCTACCAGCACCCCCTTTTTTCTAGGATTTTCTGTTAAAGGATTTCACTTGAAAGACCATCTGCTTTCTAACAGAGTGCACACTTTGCTTGGTAAAAGGCACTGTTTATCTTCCAGGCTGAAGCCTGTGTCCTTGCTCGTGTTTGATGCCTGAGACCAATTAGTGGCATAAATTTTGTTCTTATCTTCCTTTCCTTTAATTTTGACCCTGTGATTAGATTTACACCCCAACGTGCATGATGCTAGGACCATTTTCATAACCTCCGAGTTGGTCCCATTGTCTCTGGATGCATATGTATAAGTCTACTTAGACAACACCCCTGGGTTGTGTATTTTATGTCACGTGTCTTTAGTGGGATGATGTGTTAGTTACTTTTCTTACTTTTGTGACAAAGTCCCTGACAAAAGAAATTTCAGAATGGAAAGGTTTATCTTGCTCATAGGAGCTGGTAGGTACGGGACATCATATCAGGGAAAGGCATGAAGGCAGGAGTTTGAGGCAACTGGTCAAATTGCATCCACAATTAGGAGGCAGAGACATACATATTATTGCTCATAAATTCTTCTTCTTGGGGGGCTGGAGTTAAGAGCACTGACTTCTCTTCCAGAGGACCTGAGTTCAATTCCCAGCAACCACATGGTGGCTCACAACCATCTGTAATGGGATCTGATGCCCTCTTCTGGTGTGTCTGAAGACAACAACAACATACCCACATTCATAAAATAAATAAATATTTTTAAAAAAATTCTTCTTTTTTTCCCTTTTATTCAGTTTGGGATGGATCAGGGTGGATCTTCCCTCCTCAGTCAAGGCTCCCTGGAAACACCCTTTCAGACACATGCCAAGACATTTGTCCCTTCGATAATTTTAAATCCTATCAAGATGACAAGATTAACCATCACAGAGGCTAAGAAGATGGCTCAGTCAGGAGAGTGTTTGCCATGTAAGCATGACAACCTGAATTTGGTCCCCAGACTCCACATACAAAGTTGGATGTGCTATAGCACAGCAGCTCATGCTGGTAACCTGTCCCAGGACTTTAGGGAAGTAGAGGCAGTTCTTGCCCAGTCAACAATCCTTTACAACAGTTCTTCCCATTTCATAGGTACTGACCCTACTGAGCAGGTCTTTAGGGAAGCAGAGGCAGGAGGATTCCTGGGGCTTACTGTAGCTAATCTAGCTAAGTAGGTGAGCTCCGGGTTTTGTGAATGATTGTCTCCAAACATAAAGTGTAGAGCATTAAAGAAGCCATCAGACATTGACCTCTGCCCTTCATACCCATATGTATGGGCATCTGTACACATGCCAAATACGAGCACATAGATATAGGAACCCCCATGTCTACCATATTAACCACCACAAATAGTTGCAAAGCCTTAGACCAGATGCTTTCATATTAGATATTGAGAAACATAACTCCTTTATTCAAGCAATACAACTCTACACTACCTAATGATATTTCACTCAATGACAATCACATATACGAGGGTCACCCCATAAGGCTGTAATGGAGATAAAAATGGCTATTGCCTATTGATGCCTTGGCCATTGGAATGTGTAAGTGTAAATGAACTTGTGTGGCTAGTCAGCTAAAGTTTAGCATGTGTTATGGTGTTCAAGATACAGTACTTGATATTGATGATACGTGACTATTTACTGCTTTATGCATCTACTGTGCTGAATTTGTGTCATTGCTTTAGAGCACTCATTCAAATAAAGCTTACTCTGACATAATCGGCTATTGAAATGGTTTCAATGGGAGGGTTAAATTGGGACACCAAGCTGATTAATGGAGAGTAAGAAACTTATTGAAAAATTTGTTAATGCCATGGACAGACAGACAGTATTATGGGGGAGGGGCTGAGCAGAGTTCAGGGTCCCAGCACCAGAGACAGACATCAGGGTAAGAGCTTGAAAGAGAGGCCAGAGCTCATATAGCAGTACTGGGGCATCTGCTAATTCCTTTCTGGGAATTAGGGAGCCAGGTTCTCTGATTCCCAGGCAGGAAGCAAAGAAAGGGGTGGGAAATAGAACAAGTGACATCAAATGCCCCATTTTGATGTAAACTGACTTTTACAGGTGAAAGATTCTGGCACTGCGAAGTCTGTTAATTAGGGACTCAGACAAGGTCTAAGTAGGGAATGGGTCAGTATCTGTGAAATGGGAAGGAGTTGCAAAGGATTGTGGGTTGAGCAGCAGCTGGATTCTAAGGTTGCATTCTTACAGCTGTAACCTGGCAACAGCTTCATATGTAGGGTGTTTTCTGAGTCTCTTGACTGCAGCATTTTCAACTTCTGTTGGCTCTTAATTTTGTGTTTCTTTGTTCTGAAGCAATAGGCTACACAATATGTACATGTATATGGAATCTATATATGTATATGCCACAGAGCATGAGTGTGTAGTAGGCTTACTATGCAGCTCATATCAGTGGGATCTGAGATTTGCACGGTGAGGAAACCACCTACCAGACTTATCTGGATGCATCTCCATCATTAAATGATGCTTGCTATGCTGTAAAGGGCCCGATTTTTTCCGAGGTCCATGAACTACTGGAATACACATATGAATGATGTGGAGCTTTCTTACTGCGTAAGTCAATATAATAGGTCACAGTATTAGAGTGAAGAAGCATGAATTTTTCATTGGGCTTGATGTTCGGTCAAAAATTCTCTTGTTATTTGAGGACTTGGCAAAAGTAGAGAAACTCTGGATATCACAAAAATAGCATGTGAGATCAGCCAGGGGTAGGACAGTTTGTAGGAAGTGTGGTGTCTGAGAATGAAGTTGTGTCACAGACCAGCAGTCTCTGCCAGTCATTGTCTATGTTCCTTGCAAATGAACAAATGACTAGCACAATGCTACCACAGAGTGTCGGATAAGAAACAGGAAAACTCAAGTGGCATTTGGTAAAATCAAAAATTGACAGCCCTATGGAGTAGAACATAAATATTTCAGTAATTTCAGTAGAGGAGCCCCCATAGACATCATGGCACTGAACCTCAATAAAACTTTGTTCACAAAAGCAGTTAGGAGACTAGAGTCTGTAATAGACCACAACATGCTTATCCAATTTTAATTAAATTTTATGACCTTTCCTTACACCATAAGACTTCTAAAAATAAAAGTGCAGACCAATGTATCAACATGACTTCTATCCATTGGTTTATTTATTCATGGCATTTTAAATGACTTCCTAGATACCCACAACCCTTGATGCCAAATAAATGAATAATAAATACTTGTTGAAAGGCTGTTTAATGTCAGGCATTGTTCTAGCTATAATTAATAAAATAAAACAAAGTCTTTTTCTAAATGGAGCTGGCATTCTAGCAAAGACATTCAACAAAACAAATAGAAACAAAACATAGACAAGATGATGATACTATGGAAGAAATAAAGAGGAAGAGTAGAGTGTGGGCTGCTCTAGACTACAACCATGGGGGGATCTAGAGAATCTATATTTTAAGTGAGGTGTGTCAGGAAGTCAAATATCACTAAGGAGATGATACTTGAATACAACAAGGATGATGAGAAGACAAGATGATGGTTGAAGTCAGATGACAACTTGGCTAAATTAAGAGATGACCATGCCTGGTGAAACATGCTTGTAGGTTGTGTGGTGGGTGTTTCCAGAGAGCACGGACATCTGGGCAAGCGAGGGAGGAGGGAGACACACCCTGAGTGTGGGTGGTACCTTCAGTGGGCATGGATGAAAAAGGGAAGTCATGGAGCTGCAGTGAGAATTTTTTTCTTTTAAAACCCAGTTGTTCTATAAATGTGTTTTTATTTTAATCCCAGGTGTAGGATAAGATGCTGTTTCACAGCGGGTGATTATGATTTGTCTCATGCACTATCAGGGGCAAAATTTTTGCCAGCTGCAGATAGTTTAATTCTGGGGACCCTGGAGAAGGTATAAATGGGAGAGCCCTGAGAGGGTCTGTGGTGGGTGCTGTTCCTGGTTGCTGTTGCTGTAGTTTAGCAAGAAGAAAAAAAGAAGGAGAAGGAGAGGGAGAAAAGGAAAGGGAAAAAGGAGATGGAGACAGAGAAGAGGAAGAAGAAGAAGAAGAGGAGGAGGAGGAGGAAGAGGAAGAGGAAGAGGAAGAAGAAAAGAAGAAGAAGAAGAAGAAGGATAAGAAGAAGAAGAAGAAGAAGAAGAAGAAGAAGAAGAAGAAGAAGAAGAAGAAGAAGAAGAAGAAGAAGAAGAAGAAGAAGAAGAAGTAGTTAGAGATATTCTGACTATGAAGATTGGATTTGCCCCAAGAGCAGGAACTAGTCTAAAGGGATATATGCCCTCTATCCTCTCTAACCTTCTTTCTCTTCTACCTAGTATTGGGGGGTTGGAAGGGATTGGGATTGAAGGGAGGTAAAGATATAAGAACCCAATGAAAATGTAAGATATAAGAACCCAATACAATAGCTAAAAAACATCGCCTAAAGGGGGAGGCAGCTCATGTGGCAGCAAACTCTATTCTTTTCTGAGTCTGTGCAGCTTTCCATCACTGCTACTGACACCAGATCCCAGATTCTTTGACCTTTCAACTTAGACTTGATAGCAGTGGTTCTCCTGGAATCTTCCATGCTCTCTCCATACCTGATTAGACCTGGTGAGGCTTCTAGCTTCTTAACTAGGAGTCTAGTTGTCTGTCCTGTCCATCATTGAGTTGTCCAGCCCCCTACTGAATACACAAAGTAAATTACAGAAATAAACGGAACAAACATTGTTGAAGGGAAAGGCCTCTCTTGAATGCAAAAGTGTACAGAGATTTGTGTGGCTGGAACAGAGTGAGAAAATGAGGCAAAGTTAGAGAAGAAGCCAAAGAGGTGGCAGGTCAGGTTCTTTGGAGCCTATGTGCTCTTGAGTAACTATGGCTGCAAGCTGTGAGGGGCACGAGAATCTATCTGATGGTTGTGAGCAGAGGTAGACACTTAACACAGTCATTGTGGGTGTTGCATTGACACAGCAGTGAAGGAAATAATAGGGACAATATGTGAAGGTTCACGAAGACTCTAGTATTTTAGGGAACTTGCTGCAAAGACAAAATACTCAACATAAACCGTAAACAAGGGTTCTGAGATTCATATTTGGGTTCATGGTTTCTGAGGTGTCATTCCATCTTGAGAAGACACACCTGAGAGCGTATTCTCAGTCAGCTATTTCCTCCAAGTAGGCACTACCTCCTACCTTTCACTACCACCCAGTAGTACCACCATGCTTAGAATGCCTCAAGGAACCATTCATTCATTAGGTCAGCATGCTAAGATCTAATTCTTTCTGGGAAAATTCTGGAAGACACAGAGATAGGTGTTACTACTCTCCTAAGTGTTTCTTAACCTAACCAAGTCCACAGTCAAGATTAACCACTCAATTTCCAGGCTAAAGATGCCAGACAGAAGTCTGAGCAGTAATAGTGTGAGTCCTAATTATATACAGAGCGCAGGAAGGCCAGGCCAGGAGGGTGAGCCTGGGGCTTCAGCACACATGACTAGCCATTTAATTCACAATGTAATGGTTAAGTCATTTCAGTTGGATTAGCACACTCATAGGAAATTCTAACATACATTTTTGGCTGTGTTTGTGAGGGTATCTCTGGAGATGACTAGTATTTGGCCCAGTCCACTGAAGGGGAAAGATATTTTCATTAAAAACCCATGATATTAGAAGGACCATTTGATTGTGATCAAGAGCCTTGGCAATAACTTTTAATGTTTGGGAGATGGAGTCTATGGGACATCATTTGCCAACCCTTCCAAATGGGATCTTACATTTGTTACTTTGTAGTGTCTAGCAGGGGCGTTGCTGCTTTGTTATAGGATATTTCCATTTAAGCTTTTCATGTATGTATTATGTGTCTATTTTTAGGACTCTCCTACACTTGTATGTTTTTGTGTGATTTTATTCAATATGTCTTTAGTGTTAATTATCTCTCTCCCAGCATTTACTCATCTCCTCTCCTCTCCCATTACTCTCCCTATGAAACCCTTCCTGGAAAGAACCCGAAGTTAGTCCCCCTACACTGTGTGTATAACTGTGTCATGTGCCACTCCCATAGTCCTAACTAATTTCCTGACCACTATAGATATTTCTAAATAGAGCACATATTCTTAAAGATTTAAGGCTAATATCTAGAAATAAGAGAAAATGCACGTTTGTCTCCTTAGGTCTGGATTACCTCACTCAGAATGATTGCTTCTAGTTCCATCCATTTACCTTTGCATTTCATAAATGCATTTTTGTGGTAGCTGAATAATAATATTCCTTTGTAAAAATGTATTACATTTCATTATCCATTGACCAGTTGATGTGTGGCCTAGACTGTTTCTATTTCTCCATTAGTGTGAATAGAGCAGCAATTAACATGAATAATTATACCGACAATATAGAGTCCTTGGGGTATATATCTAAAGGAGATATCTGGATTGTGTTCTTGATTATCCTCCAGAATTTGCCAGTAAGACCCTATTGCTGGAGATACTATATACTTATGTTATAGAAAATGTGGCATTTAGCTGGAAAAGTCATCCCTATTGAATTGTTTGCACTGCCCTGGAAGGTACTATTAGGCTACTGGAGGAAAAAAAGAATCACCATTCTTACGCAGCTGTGGATTCTGCATATCTTGCTGGCTAGATATGTCCACTGGTGTAATCATGACACAGATTACACAGGAGTAACCAAACCACTTTCTGATTAGATTGAACACCCACTCCGTCAGTTTGAAACCATCCCTGGCACTGGTATTAGAGCCAAGAAATTATGGCTGGGCAGCTCATAGTCTCAGGCTAGACAAAATTTCAGCATGAGCGGGGAGGTAGGCAGGAACTTTTACTTCTACTTAAGATACTATTGATAGTTGGTAGCTGCTGGAAGAATCAGTTTTCTTTAAGGGTACTGTCAATGGTGGTTAGGCCATTGTGGTGTTCTGGATGAGTAGGTCCTCACAAGCTCATATATTTGAATGCTTGGTCCCCAGTTGGTGGAATTATTTGGGAAGGATTAGGAGCTGTAGCCTTGTTGGGGGCGGTGTGTCACTGGGAATGGACTTTGATGTTAGCCATCCCCAACTAGCTCTCCCTCTATGGTTATGTTCCAAGATATAAGCTCTCAGCTACTGCTCCAGCACCATGCCTGTCTACGTTGCTGTGTCCTCTGACATGATGGTTAAGGACTTATCCTCTGAAACTGTAAGCCCGAATAAACCATTTCTTCTATGAATTTCCTTGGTAATGGTGTCTCTTCACAGTAATAAAAAAGTAACTAAGACAGCCAGACTCCAGTGAAGGCTGCACATCCAAGAGAACATGTGCAGTGCAAACTATACTTGATAAATTTTTTAAAAAAGGTAGAGAAGTAGGGGATGGGTGTGGAAGAAGTTAGAGAAGGCGGTGAATATAATTGAAATGCATTATATCAAATTCTTAAAGAAATAATAAAAATGAGAGTAAAATAAATTAATTCCGTATGTAAAGAAGAAATTGCATTCAATGTGTAATGTGCCTTTGTTTCTTTGAAATGCTTCTATCCCAGTTTTCGAGTTTTCTCTTGTTTATGTAAATGTAGCATGCTTTTAAACCTCATAACAGGAGAATACATAGATGAAACCTTATATTGAAAATATCAAGAATGGGAGCTGGTTAGTAGGTGAAGGCATTTGGTGCTAAATCTGAGAGCCTGAGTTTGAAGCTGGGTAGGTACTGACATGGTAGAAGGAGAGAAGTGACTCCCCAAAGTTGCCCTCAGACCTGCATGTGCAATCCATTACATACGTATAAATAAATAAATAAAATAAAAAAGAAACAGGTGGCAGTTTTTAAAATGCTATTTAAATATAGAAGTTTCCTTTCCTTCCCTTTCTGTGAGCTGAGACATCCGCTATTAACTCAGCCTGAAAATCGTATTTTTGGACTTCCTCATTTAAAAAATGGTGATGTTGCTATTTTTAAACTCTTTGCTGTGGCAGACCAGAACTTCTCTGTGCCCGGACCACTGCAGCTTCTGCAGAGCTGAACTGGTTAAGCCAGAAGTCAGAGTTTAGTTCTGTTCTGTTCTATTCTACTGCCCCACTTCCCTCCTACCTCAAAGGATTTTGCTTTCAACTTTGCATTTAAGTTTCTGTGAATAACAATGGAGGAAAGCCGTCCAAGTTCTTGGTAATCATTAACCTCTTCAAGGCAGGCATAACCTTCTGCCTCCTAGCAAAGATCTCTCCTGAGAAGTTCTGGGAGGAGCATTCACCTAGGGTAGACAGGTCCAAAGCTAAGGGGCAAGGTGGTGTCTGCAACAGCCCAAGAGGAAGAGTGGCCCCTTTACAAAACCCAGTGTCTGCGAGAGGTGGGGTAACCCCCAAGGACATGGGAGAGGCCCCTCTAGAAGAAATCTGGCAGAAGTCTCTGGTAGCGTTGTTAAGCTCCTTCCCAGCCGTGTCAGCTGGCTGATATACCTTACTCTCCCTTTGCTCTTGGTGCATGGATGATGCCAAGACATTTGTACATGTGTGTACCTACAGAGGTGGACCATAAGGCTGCACTCTGAGATAATAGTGCTTATCATTTCTAATGTGATAATACTAAATCTTTAGAGCAGTGTTTGTCTGTGTGTCCATACTGGGCTGCTTTGTGTGCCTGTGTGATTGTGTGTGTGTGTGTGTGTGTGTGTGTGTGTATGTGTGTTACTGTGTGTGTGTGACTGTGTGTGTGTGTGTGTGAGACTGTGCGTTTATATTTGTATGCATTAGTTTATTTCGGGTTTCCGCAACAAAACAACACAGGGCGATTGAATCACCATCCATTTGCATCTTAACACAAAATCCCAAGACTCTACAAAAAATATAAAATTCAAAAAAAAAAAAAAAAATCCAAGAGCAAGGACTTAGTGGGGTCATTTCTCTTACAGCTTCTCTCTGGATTTGGGGGTAACCCTCTTTTTGCTATGGTCTTATGTGGGCAGCCTTCTGTCTTGACTGTGTCCTAGTCTCTCTGTATTAGATACCAGTTACAGGGAGATGTGGCTCACCAGATGATCTCACTGTACCTCAGTTTATTTCCTTAAGATCCTGCCTTGAAATGTGTTCACATTCTAGGGATACTGGTGATTAAGACTTCAATATATAAATTTTGAAAGGCCACAATTCAGACTGAGAGGGGAAGACAAACATAGCCACAAATAGTTTGTATAGTGTTTATTAAAATAAATATACTATATTTTGATGGCTAATTGTTACTGTCAATTTGTAATGGAAACTGTCTTTCTGTCTCTCTCTGTCTCTGTCTCTGTCTCTCTCTCTCTCTCTGTGTGTGTGTGTGTGTGTGTATGTGTACATACACACTCGCACGCTTGTACTACAGAGTTTTTAGAGACATTTAATTGACCAAGAAAGACCCACCCCTAATGTGGGTGGTATCATCTCTATGGGCCATGGTTCTGAGCAGTATAAAAAGGAGCCAGTGATCTACGTACCAGCATTCTTCATCTTTTAGTTCCTAACAGTAGTCATGGCATGATCAGCCACCTCACGATCCTATACCATGTGGTCCCATGATGATGGACTGTACCCCTTCCCTCCCTAAATAATGATCCCCCAAATAAACTCTTTCTTCTTTACATTGATTGCTTTTTTATCAAATACGTTGTCATAGCAAGAGAAAGGCAACCAACACATGTAATAAATAAAAAGTATAATCTACTTTATATTTCATGCATACATACATACATCCACAGGAGGCTCCACGCAATGCTCATATGATTCTGAGATACTGTCCGGTTTATGCTTGATACCTCCTTGTGTCTGTAGAAATACTGAGCCTCTTATTATATAAAATAGTTGTGTCCACACCTGTATCACATCCCCACACCATCCTCTCTTCACCAAGCACACCCAGTAACTGTAGACTTCATGTTCTCCACTCTCCCGAAACCTTACTGTTTAGACCAGCTGGTCTCTGCAAAACACCCAGCAAGACAGGCTCCCCTGACCATCTAACCTGGTCATTTCTGTCCAATAGGATGGTACTGGAAGCATTTTCTCTCCAAGGAGATTACAACCCTGTAGCCTGCAGAAAGATGTAGTGAATGGGGGTGGTGGAGGGCAAGTGGGCTTTATACTTTTGTTTCCTGGACATTCCTCTATCAGAAAGCAGGAAAGGTGACCACAGCAGGGGTCTCTCACAGGGCAGACTTCTGTTTAGGCTAAGGAAGTAGGAACCCAGCCAAAGACCAGGAAAAGCCAGTGCTTCTGGTTAAAGATAAACTGGAAAGGCATTTTAAGGGCTAGTTTATCCACTGGGCACAGTAGATAAGTCAAAAGCCTGGGGATTAAGCAAAATTCATCCCTGCCTAATTTTGTTAGGAAACCATAAATGACATAAAACCAGGCAACTGTGGTGCACTTGAAAAGATGTATTCAAGGCAATATTGACTCTCCCCTTGATCTATGATCAAAATGGACAGAGAAAGAGTTTGTTTTTCACGTTTATCAACACTACTACATGAATTGACCTCTCCATGTGTCAGATATAGATTAGTCAATTTTGAAAGCATCTTATTGCAAAGAGCTAACTGTCCCTTCCTTCCTAGGGGGCCCTCCCAGGAGGCTATCGACCGCGGGTCCGCACCTGAGGAGAGAAGCTGTCGGCGGTAGAAAAATGACAGGAGACAAGAAGTACTTAAGGGCAAGAAGGTGTCCCGATCAAGCCCCAACCAGCCTTTATTCCAAGTCCATATATAAGCACTTAGGAAGGAAAGGGGCAGAGGCAGGAAGGTTACCAGAGGTCACTATAGAGCAGGAAGAGACAGAGGGTGTGAAATTTCTCATAATCTCTTAATTGCAGCCAAGTATTTACACCGTTGTAACTCAGCATAACAAGCCTCAGGATAGTGGGATATCTCAAGGTCCCTTTGGAGTCACAAGCTACTATAAACAGACCATCTATTGCCTGCAGGAGACACCTGCAGAGGGGAGGAATCAAAGGAATGTCTGCTGAAGCCTGGGACCCTCTGGCTAGCTGATTAAGAGCAAGGCCTTAGGTTCAAACAAGGCCATTTGGTCTCCGGCATCTTATGTAGGTATTAGTTTATCTAGGTCCTTGCTACTTAAAGTAGGGGACATGAGCTGCACCACCTGGGAGTATGCAGCAAACACAGCCCCTCCAGCCCTGCTCTGACATACAGAATCACAATCTGCCTCTAATTATGCTTTTTATTTACTGGGGTTTTTTTGAGTCAGGGTCTCAAGTATCCCAGGCTGGTCTCGAATTCTCTAGGACCTTGAGTTTTTGATCACTGAACCTCTCCTTCCTAAACCACTTTTCTACAGTGCCGATGACCCAAGCCAGTCTTCCTACACAGCAAGCAAGCACTGTATCAACTTTGCTAGATCCCTAGCTCTTACTGTTTCCATCTTGATAGGATCTCCGTGAACCCTGTTCATACTAAAGTTCATAACTCAGCGACTCTAAAGGCCTAACGTTGTATTAGTGACCTTTCTGGCAGGTGACAACCACATATGAAGAATGTAGAAGATGGCTGTCCATTTAGCACTGTTGCCCAGTAGGACCTGTTTGCCAGATTAGGAAAGGGAAGCATGCACAGGAAGTATCTGCCAGCGTGCATACATTGCTAGGGTTATCATCTGCCTCATTACATCTATACAGACAGTGCCTTCTCGAGAATCAGTTACTTAGCTTTCCGTGACTCAATTTTGTCTCCTAGAAAAAGGAATTTAAAACAATAGCCTAGTATGGTGGTACATGTATATGTTCCCAGGACATGGGTGGTAGACATCAGAGGGTCAGGACATCAAGGCCATCCTCTGTTACCTAATGAGTTCTGTGCCAGAAGACTGTCTCTGAAAGCAAAACAAAATTAATCAAAATAAAATAAAACCAACAAAAATGTATTAATCTCAGCAAGCTTTAAATGGATTGACTCTTAGGAAGTACTGGTGTTGTCCCTGGTAGATGACAGGAGCTTAGTAAATGTTAAGGATAAGTACCCAGCAGGACCTGCACAAATCCTTAGGTTGTTAGGCTGAGAAGTGCTATGGTATTTTTCCTTAAAGGCATTGGTTGCTTTTTTTCATCTCATTGACGAACTCTCTTACTGTTCTTTAGGTTATTGTTTAAAAATAAACAAACAAACAAACAAACAGCTTTCATTTGACCTGTAGGTGCTTTTGCACAGCAAGGTCACAGCTTCTGTTATAATGGAGTTAGACAATGAGTAAGTTCTGGGGTGTGCCCCGGGAGGAGGATATGTGCTACCAGAAAAAAAATAGTATGAAAAGGGGAAGAGGAGATGGTGACTTAAAACTGATATTTAATGGAGGAAGTTTGGGGAAAGCTTTATTGATTAGGGAATAGTTGAGACCCCTAACTAGGCAAAGATGTGGGGAGCCATAGAGCAAGCTAGTGTGAGTGGGGGGCAGGGGGAGGGTTTGAGGAATGCAGGTAAGTAGGTAAGTGCAGATGTCCTGGGCCCCGATCGTGTCCAATATGTAGGGACTTTCTAGAAGGCCATGGCAGACTGAACAGAGTGAGCAAGTGAGAGACAAGGCCCCGATGGTGTGCAGTTAGGCTACCAAGCAACGATGTTGGGGTCCTTGTTACTTTTGAAAGACTCAAGCCATTAGAGGCTTTAAGCAGGGAATGGATGAATATTTTATGCATTTCATGGAGAAATCAGGGTGTAGATATTAAAGTCAGGAGGCAGAGTTGTTTGAGATGGAAGGTCAAGGGGAGAGTTGATGACAGCGGCGAAAGGATAGAGGTGTGAGTGGTAGGGACACTTACATTAGAGACAGTGTCTAGGAAGTTCACTGAATAATTGGTTGTGATAAGATGGGAGACCAGACAAGAGGGAAGGCTCTAATGATGCTGGACTGCACATTATAAAAATAAAGTTGCTGTTTAATGATTGGGAGAAAGCTTCAATGTGAGAGGTAACCTAGGCACCCAGATTTGGACCCACCAAGTTCATTCCGCTTAGCTGAAGTCAAGGCTGACAGGAACAAGGCAGGACTAGCAGGCTGGCATTCAGAGAAGGCTATAGCCATGTAACTGGATCGGCTCATTAGTTAATGAAGGTAGGCAGAGAAAGGGCATTTGGAAGATGGAGTTGAGGAAGAGGAAGTAACCAAAGTGATGGGGAAATCCTCTGTTAGGGTGGAGAAGAAATAGAGGTTGTGGAAGTCAAATGAACGAAGTGTTTCAATGCTTTTGGACCGTTTGAACATGATGTAATTGGAAGTTAGCTATTAGAGTTCATCATAAAGAAACCTTTGAGGCAGAGGCAGGCGGATTTCTGAGTTCAAGGCCAGCCTGGTCTACAGAGTGAGTTCCAGGACAGCCAGGGCTACACAGAGAAACCCTGTTTCAAAAAACCAAAAAGAAAAAGAAAAAGAAACCTTTGGTGGCTTTTATAAGAATTGTTAATGTGGAAGGGAGGAAAAAAAAAAACAGATCAGACTTGGGTCGAAAAACAGTATAAGAAGAATCACACACAATAAGAATAGATAAAAATTTTGAAAGTCCTTTGAGAAATTAAAAAAATAAAAGCAAAGGAAGAAAGCTAAGGTGGGGGGCTGAGCAAATGGGGAACATTATAGCGTACTCATATATGGTGGGAGATCATGCAACGGGCACAGAACACCGTGATTCAAGAGGCAGGACTCAGTCAGAGTGAGGAGATGGACCTGCTGCCTCTATGCTGTATTTAGTACTGGTTATCAGGTGTCACTGACAGCTTACCTACAGCCAAGGGAGAAGAGAGTAGACCCATGGACATATGGACCAGTCTGTGGGCTTCTGACTGATACACAAATGGTACTTTGTCCCTTAAATACTATTTTAAACTATAAAGTAAGACACAAGATACTATATTTAAAAATGAATAAAAAGGAAAGGTTGAGCATTTAAGGAAACGAAGGTGAGAATGGAGATCGAGGACGGCGCACTCCGCAATGGTGCGAAAGTCTATTTTAGGCTCACAGTCAGGAGTTTAATGTGAAACCAGGTGGCATTATTACTATGGGTTTTTTTCAGTCTGTTTGGGGCATCCAGGAAGAGGTGACCTCTTTGTTACAGCCTCCCCATCATTTGTGGACCATGTAATCCTTTGCCTCTGTATAGATGCAGGAACAAAGATGTTCATGACCCCGAAAACATGCTGGAGAGCTTTCCCATGAGAACACACAACCCCCCACCTGAATGCTATTTTTTTCTGATGAGCGGGCATCGTAATGGGATCCCTCCCTTTCAGTGGTTACTGCAGCTATTTCTAGGACTTAGGGCATATCCTCTGTGCCAGGATATAGCTTATTTTATTATTAATAACCCAAACCTTTTGTTTTCATCACAAGACTCAGGAAGTTTCTAAAAGGTTTATGTGAGGCAAATTCTTCTCCTTTCCTCTACAAGCCAACTCACATTCTTACCCAATCCCATGATTTTTCGGAACATGAACACTAGTATTTGAGAGAGGGGCTGAGCAGAGAGGAAATATACTAGCCATATCCTCTTGAAAACCTTTTGCAACCTCTGTGGTGGATGCAGGGTTGTTTGGCGGTTCTCCGTTTTCCCCAGGCCACTGTTGGGCAATAGGAAGCTGACTGCACTCTCTGATCACTAATGGTCCTTGGCTTGTGGTTGTTCTATGTCCGAGTCATTGGCTACATATTTCTCACCAGGCACAGGTGAAGGAAATACCCCGGGGGTTTCCCCACGGGTCTGCTCGGAGTGTGGCTTCCACTCCATCACACCCTGTACTTTTTCACACTTCCTCTCCCTCGAGTCTTCCCTGTTAATGCCAAGCCAGGACACTGTGTTCCAAGCTCATTAGTCAAGAATGTGACCAGACTGCCTCTGAAAAGGGTTTTCCCTGGCATGGTCTCTTCCCAATCATGCAAGAAAATCTGAAAATCTGCCTGTCTTTTTAGGAAACCCACTTGGGACTGCAGGGTTGGTTTTTCCACCCCACTTGGGGACTAAGCCTGGGGTAGTTGATCCCAGAGGACTCCAGTGATCTCACAAAAGTGCCCAGTTATTAGAAGTCTGGATGACAGGGGACCTGGTCTCTAGGGTAGTTTTCCTTGAATTCATTTCTTCAGATGGTTCACAATTTGGCCTCAGTCTGCTGGAGACAGTAGAAACCCTTCTAGTTCACTAAGGAGGAGGAAGGACAGCCCTGGCTGCTGCAGAAAGCTCAGGAAAAGCTAACAGGTAAGGATCTTCGCAGATCCTGAGTGCCTGTGCTGGGCCAGGTGCTTACTCCATATGCCTCACAGTTTGCCCTGTTCTAGAACTTTCTGGTGATAGGAAACTCACACCACATACACCTTGGAGAATGGCATCAGAGCTTTCCAGATCTCCCCAGGTGACTGCAGTGTGTGCTCTGCTTATGACGCCCTTCATGAACTTGAGATGAGCTGCACCTGAGGATCATTTTAAACTGCAGGCTTTGACCCTGTAGGTATGAGGGCAGCCAATCGCTTCCTTTCCCAAATGGTCCCAGGAAATGGCGTTGCTGCTGTTCTCCCTCCTCAGGGCCCTCGCCAGCTTCTTTTCCTTCTTGGAAGTCCTCATTATAGATGTCTTTCTATTTTGTTTTGACTATTTTATTTATTTATATTTCAAATGTTGTCCCCCATCCTGTTCTTCCCTCTGTGAATCCTCCATCCCCCTACCTCCCCTGCCTTTCTATTCTCTGGGTTGCTCCCAATATGCCACGTCATCTCTACCCCCTTTTTCTGTTACTGCAAGGGTCGAGAGTGAGGAACTGAGCTGGTGTTTTAGCTCAGATGGTAGAAGAGCTGGTAGAACACTTTAGGTTCCAGCTTCAGCACTGTATAATCCAAACATAATGTGTTGGTTTGAGTGGGAATGTCCCACCCCCAAGTCTCATGTATTTGAATGCTTAGTCACAGAAACTATGATGCAATCTCCCACTAAATGCTTTCTTCTCTAAATTGCCTTGGTCATGATGTCTCTTCACAGAAGTAGAACAGTTATTAAGACACATGATGGCACATCTCTGTAATCCCAGGACCTGAGAGATGGAGGTGAGAGGATCAGAAGCTCATTCTTGGACACATAAGACACTCTCTGTGTCTGCCTGTCTGTCTGTCTATCTCTGTTTCTGTCTGTCTCTGTCTCTCTGTCTCTGTGATATACACACGCGCGCACACACACACGCACACATGCACACACACGCAGCTGCAGCAGTAACAGCATCAGCCCCCAGTAGCTTCATATGTTCTCCCATGTAAGTTATACTCACCGCAGCATCTAGTATAGAGTAGGGATTTCACAGACTCTTGATAAATGAATGACAATAGGAGAACCTGGATCCAGTGTTTTCATTTGTTTTTGTTTTAATTTTAGGTGAGACAAGAAACAGACGTGATAAAGGGATAGCTATGGGATGGAGGAGATGGTGCAGTGGTTAAGAGTCTTGGTTGCACAAGCAGAAGAGCCCTTAGTCCTGATCCCAAGAACCTCAAAAAAGCCAAATGTGCCACTGCGCATGCCTGCAACCCCAGTGCTGTGGGGAATAGAGGCAAGATAATCACAGCAGCTTTCTGTCCACCAGACTAGCTCCAGGTTCAGTGAGAGGCCTTGTCTCCAGGGAAGAGGGCAAAGTGATACAGCAGGATGCCCAAAGCCTTCCTCAAGCCCCAATGAACATGTCTTCATGTATGTATATACCACATGCACATGTGGGTATGCACCACATACACAGATGCCCCACCCCCATCCGCTAGTTTTAATGACATTTAACTTATCCCTGTCCCTAAAATCATCTTTGACTGAGGAAGTATGGCGTAGCTGCAAAAACTCAAACTCCTTTCTAAAAGCGGGGCTTAGAGAACAGTAGGGCAGTCTGTGGAATTGCCTTGAAAAGTCAACTGCTCTGATGGAGACAGGTCATCAATGTCTCTAGGTCCGTGAAGCTCACTATGATAACAAACTAGGTATAAGCAACAACAACAACAATGACAACAACAACAAAATCTACAAGGAATTTCCATCAAGGGCATACTCATGCTGAGCTTCCAGCTGCTTCCCCACCAACCCAACACCACATCACAGGCCTTAACTCACCGAGGCAGCCTCCTACCCTTCACCCAACCCAGAGTTCTGATAGCAAGCCTCCAGAGCATCTTGCCAAAGTTCTCATCTTAAGTTTAAATCATGATAACGTTTACAGCTGAAGATTGTATTGACTGTCTATAAGGATGGGACAGAGGCAGAGATCCTGCCAACCTTTGCGTGATCCGGTTAAAAGTTTAATGACAGTGGCTTTGTGTGTGTGTGTGTGTGTGTGTGTGTGTGTGTGTGTGTTGGGGGAGTGTCACACAGCATGTGCATCTGTGCATGTGGTATTGGGACTTGAACCCAGAGACTCATACTTCATATTGGGTCTAGTCTGGACAATTTGATAAGATCTGTCTCAAAAATGGGGCTAGGGGTACAACTGAGTGGGAGAACACCTGTCTAGGATGTATATCCTCGGTGTAATTCCTAGGTGTATACCCTAGTACCAAACACCACACACACACACACACACACACACACACACACACACACACACACACACACGAGAGAGAGAGAGCGAGAGAGAGCGAGAGAGAGCGAAAGCTGTCTATGCTTGAAGACACCTATTGCAGAAGCTAAGTGTCTTTCTCTTCCCAGCTAGCAGATCAAATTAGGTAGAGGCAGATCAGAACTTTATCTCTGCTTCCTGATAATGATTTGCTTTATTTTGAGTAAAGAACAAGAACCCTTTCCCTCTGAGCATCTCTAGACACAGTGGCAACGTTGTCAGTAAAGCAACCAATGGGTGCTGCATCTACTGGGTTGAAGCAACAAGGAAGGCCATCACTGTCTCCTGTCTGTCCTCCCTCTTTCTTGAAAGATGAGGCTCTGAGTGAGTGGATTCCTAGCTGATACACAGATGAAGGAAGAGAAGCCATCATGAAGGGTCTAAAACTGTAAGTGTTAGAAATCGACGGTTTAGATTCCAAGCATAGGCAAGAATGCTGGTCTGAGAAGCTCTGATAAGTATGTTCAGGTACATAGGAAGCTGGTGTAGCCGAGTCTTTGGTTGACTTTACTCAGAGGGCTCAACCTGTAAAGCACTTAGTACACAAACATTAGGTCTTGAGTTTGGATCCCTAGCATTTATGGAAAAAGCCAGGTATGGCAGTAGATATCCGTGATCCTGATTCTGAGGAGCCAGAGACACGAGGGTCCTAAGGGCTTGTTAGACTATCCAGTAGAGCCACTTGTTAAGCTCCAGGTTCCAGGACAGAGTGTTTCAAAGAGTAGGTTAGAAGGCGCCTAATATTGATCTCTGGACTCCACATGAATGAGAGCACAAGTCCGTACATGGCGTCCTCTGTCGAATACACTCTTCACAACGTTCTCCACCTTAAACAGAGTGTGTAGTGTGTGGCAACCCTCCCCGATGAGGCCTGAGAAGGTGCCAGAGGTGGTAACGGGGCTGAGATGCTGTGATTTTCAAACTTTCTCAAACCAGCTTCTCTGGTTTTGCCGACGTCGTGAGCTCCTGTGACCTGTTCAAACTCCTGACGCTCAAGGATTGTTTGTGTTTCCATCACAGAATCCATCTCATTCCTCTCAGGATTAGAACGGACTGCACAAAGAACAAACTGCGGAACATCCCCTGCCACTCGTTTGCTCGGTGTTTTCCTTGGAGAGTCCTAAAGTCTTCACTCCATGAACTCTCTTAGCTCCACATAGGAACGTGAGCAGGAGATGAGCGGCCTCCCCCACAGCTTCCTTTTCCACACGTGGATCAGATAAATTAAAGCTGTGGCTTTATTCACAGTGTCACCAAATTCAGAGATGACATGTGTCCAGTTCCCAGACATTACCCCAAGGCCTTCTGGCCATGTCCTCGTTTATTGGTCTATAGTAGGCAAAAGGAGTTGTCACCCTGCTTCCCCCAGTATACACAGCCTGAGGGCGTGCTCAGAGAAGGCCAACAGTAACAGTCGATTCCTCGAATTGAAAACGAAATAAATCCTTGGGGAAAAACACAAAAATTAATCACGTTTAGTATGTATGTGTCTGAGATTGGCTTATAACTCTGTATACCCCATTTAGAAAAACTTAAAGGATCCTAAGATAATAAACGGTTTGTAGAGAGTAGGCCGAGGACTAGGGAAGCCGCGTGGCTGAGCAGACTGAAGGTCACGTGTGCTGAAGGTGCGCTGGGCCCATTCTTCCCCTGCAGTTTCTCACTCTGCCGTTGCTCCACACTCATATGCCTCCAGTCAGTCTTTCTTCTCATCTGTAGTTTTCTCAAACAAACAAACAAATAAATACATAAATAAATAAAGTGGATCTGATACTATTTAAGTTTCCCCCATTCTGGGCCCCTGTGAAACTTGATACATTTTTCATCTTGACCAGCCCTGGCTGGTACAGAGCTAGGATCCCAGCTGTTTCAAAGGCTGAGGCAGGAGCTTAGGATCCTCCTGCCTCAGCTCTGTTTAGTGCGAGTAGAGCCAATGGAAGATGCCCTGACCAAGCAGACTGTCTTTAAGGAATTGACAGACACCTGGAGTTAAAAGGAAGTCAAGGCTCCATCTTGTGGTTTAGCATCGTTCTCTCCACCAGAACTCTGTTTCAGTTCCTGCTGTAGGCCTTCACACCCCTACCAGCCACAAACTTCAGGATTTGCTCATCCTCCTTTTTCTCTTCTCCCCTCCCCTCCTCCCCTTTTGAGACAGGGTTTCATGTAGCCCAGGCTAGCTTTGAACTTGCTCTAGGGTCAAGGATAACCTTCAGTTCTTGCTCTTCTTGTTTCCTGTCTCCACCTATTGACTGCTGAGACTACAGGCATGTCCACCCCAACCCCCAATCTAATTTATAGACTGAGATCTAACCCTGGACTTTGTGCAAGTTAAGTAAATTGCTCTAGAACTGAGCCCTATGCTCAGCTTTTGAGTAGTTATTACAATTTTGTGATTTTAACGGTCCTTTTGTCTGTCGACTTTGTCTCTACCCCATGCCAATGATTCCTTTTGCTTTGAATAAGGAACTTTTCTCTCTGCGTGTTTCTCAACTCAGTATACAGCCCATTTGTTGCTCGGTGGATCTGTCTGTGTTTGTAGGTAGGGGTTTCTGGCCTATTGTCTTCACACAGGCCTGGGCTTAGGAGCAAACTTGCTTTCTTTCTAAGGTTTTTAGAGCATTAGCACTTAGGTATAGTGTGTTGATCTATTCTGAGGTAGCTTTCACAGAAGGGAGAAGGTGAGGTTTAACTTCATTCTTTCGCATATTGTTACTAGTTTTTTTTAGACACAGTTCTTGAGGAAACTTTTTCTCTCCTGAGTGATCCTTGTCAAAAACTGTTGGACTCCGCATGATGACGCTGACCGTTAATCCCATTGGCATGTGTGTCTGTGTGCCTTTGAGCCACAATCAAAGGGTTTTAGTGCTGTAGCTTCAGAGTAAGTTTTGACATCAAGGAATGTGTAATATTCAGCCTGATTCTTTTGAAATACTATTTTGGCTATTCAGAGCCCCTTAAAATTCCATATGAAATTTCAGGATGGATTTTTTTTTTTTTTCTGTTTCTTCAGAAATTATATTCAGATTTTCAATAGCAGTTGCACTGAATTTGTAGATGCTCTCAACCATCTCCAGGTGGGGATGCCTCCACACCCTTCAAATCCTAGAACATAGGATGCTTTCCCATCTCTTTGTATTTTTTAATTAAGAACATAGGTATGTTCGTGCTTACCTACGTGTACTGGGACATGATTTGCAGGTGGGTACTCACAGAGGTCAGAATAAGATGTCAGATTTCCTGCAACTGAAGTTATAGACTCTTGTGAGCCACCTGACACGGGTGCTGGGAACCAAACTTGGGTCATGTTAAGAACTTTAAGGACTCTTAATCAATGAGCCATCTCGCCACTCCCATTTGTCTCTTTAGTTAAACAGTGTTGCACATGTATACTGTGTGTGCATCTATGTAGACATACATGTGGTGGACACAAAGTGTGGTCAGTTCTGTCCTTTCACCAGTAGGTCTCTGGGATCAAACTCATGCCTTCAGAATTAGCAGCAAGCTCCCTCCCCCACCGAGTCATCTCACTGTCCTCGTAGCTTTAATATTTTTATAATAAATTTTTATTTCAGTGAACTGGTATTTCGCCTCTTGCCTCTTTTATGAAGTATGTTCTTAAATGATTCATTCTTTTTAGTGCTATTGCAAATGCAATTATTCTTCAGTCTTGTTCATGTTTATTTATGATTAATTTATTATATAGATGGCAATGTGAGGCACAGGGATATTAAGTGACTTGTACTCTTAGCAGTAGCATGGATATGATCTAATAGTGGTGCGAGGCTCAAGACCTCAGAGAGCAGACATTCACCTACCTGCTGCTGTTCCTGTACCAGGGACTAGCCCCCAAGGCTGTAGAATGGTGAATTTGCCAAGTTTGTGGTAGAAAATTCTGGATTATTGTACTTTCTCCCCACATTTTGCACGTCTCCCCTACCCCCTTTTCCAATTATGTTCATGTTCTTTCTGAACACGAACAAGTTCTAAATCACAGACCTTCAGTGTTCAAGCCTCAGAACCCGGATGCTCCCCACAGCGGTTTCTTTTTATGGTATGGCTTCCTTTATGAACTGGACTGTGAATGGTGCCTATTAAATTACACCTATTATTTCTTCCCCCTCCTTGCTACCCCTCTCTCTCATTTCCAATTTCCTAGAGTAATTTTCATAAATAATTGAAAACTGGCTTGCAGACATAGTGGTAAAAGTTTTAAACTGTGCTCTGTGATAGTAGCGTTGGCCCTTTCTTTCCTATAGGCCCGTCTGGATGGTACAAAGATCTCTTTGTATATGCAGCCTCAATAAACTGATGGTCTGAACAGAAGCTTCGTTTGTTTCTTGGCAGAAGAGCAGCAGCCTGTTTGGGGAGCATGACAATACTTTAATAATTTCTCATGAGCTCAGTTATCAAAATCTTGGAAGGAGACATAGAAATACCCTAACATATCTCCTTTTGTTTTAAATAACTCAGTGGAGAATCTCTAAATGGTCATACTAGGGAAATGTTTACACCAGGTGTGGTGCTAAAAAACAGCCATTCTAGTGCTCGGAAGGCTGAGATTGGAGGATTGTGAGTTTGAGATCACACACACACACACACACACACACACACACACACACACACACACGAGAAAGAGAGGGGTATTCTTCTGAATATTCTGTAATATTTTCTCCCATGCCAACAAATGGGAAATAATTGAAGAAAATAATCTATTCTTCCTCTCCAGTTAATGATTTAATGACAACTCTACTGGTTATCACTTTAAAACATTCTCCAGCCTCTTTCTGGTCCCACTGTACTGTCTGCTGTCAGCAGTAGCAGGGAGAGGGACACAGGTGGAGTACTTTATCACGCCAGTCATACATGACTTAAGACAAGCTGCTGCTGCTGGTCATGTTAATTTGTAGAATTCCTTCTTATATGAAGGAAATCAGCTATTGAGTTAGTATGAGTTACAGGTCTGTTTTTATGTTGTTCTGACTCTGGTTGTCATGGTCCTTAGGTGATTTTTTCAAGTGTAAGAATCCTTTTTTTTTGTTTTTTTATTCAATACAGACTTTTATACAGTAATTTCTCATCCTATATGTGTACACATATACATATTTATTTATTCTGGTATTTTATTGTATTATTTTCTATATGCATTTGTATGAACCTATAATTTATTTTAATATAAAAAATGAAAGGCATAGAAAATGGTTTATTTTTTTCTTCAGTTCTTTTAAAGTTATACTAGCACTATTTATTAATAGTTCATTTTGAAATGCTCACTTGATCATCCATTAAATGTGGATATCTCTATGGGTTTATTTCTGGACATTCTATTATGGTCTGCTCATTTGTCTATTGGTGCAGCAGTCTTCAGTGATTTAATGCTTGTCGTGATGAATCTTGATTGCAGCATTCAGATGTTCTGGTTTAATGTCTGTTTAAAACATATGACAAATGATGAATCAGAACTTGTAGCAGTGAGAAAGTTACACGCTAGTGAGTCCAAAGTAAACCATGAAATGTCTATAAAATTAAATTAGCAGCATCTCTGCTTCCCAGCTGAATAGAGTAGGTTTCTGTAGGCTAATGCTTACACTGAAATGCAAATTTGGTTAAATCATAAATGCTTCTTATTTCGAAAGATATGTATTAGTTATTTTACTCCTTGCAGTGACTCAAGCAGCTTAAGGAGGGAAGGGTCTGCTTTGGCCCATGGTTTGAGGCTCATCATAACTGGTGAAGCATAACAGTAAGCATGACTCTAGCTTCAGTGGCTGGCGCATAAGCAGTGGTCACAATGCATACAATAAGGAAGAAGAAGGAGATGGATTCCCATGCTTCAGTTAACCTTTTGTTCTTGTTCACTCTGGGGCCTCGGCCCATGGGATGGTGCCACTCACAATCAGGGTGGGTCTTCCCTCCCCATTTAAACCTCTTTGGAAACACCATTGAAGGCATGCCCAGAGGAGTGTCACCTACATGATCCTATATGATGTCAATCAAGAGTAATGATCACAGGCACTCAGGAATTGCAGAAACAAGAGTCAATATACTAGGAAGATGATTATGTTTCTGATGATAGCTGATGTTGTCTAGACAGTTGTTTTTCTCTCTCAGGGCATTTGTCAATTCTGGGCAAAGCCAGAGGATTGGACTTACTCAAGCAGAGACCATCTATTAAGGAAAAGGAAACACACAATTATGCAGAGTTTATATGCCAAAGTGAAAGCTCACTGGGCTATCAGTGAACCCTTGGATTCCTGTGATGGATGTGTTTTGGCTTCTAGTGCTATATGGGACACTGGTGAACAAAGATGGAAGATGCTAGAGGGCAGAGTCAACTCTCACATAGTCTCATGCTACAGGGAAAGTCACCACAAAGCCAAACTGCCTTAAAGGTCTCATGGGGGAAAGAGGTAGATTGTCATGGGGAAGGAAGCACCAACTAGAGTGACTATAGATCCTTAGTGCATCATTCAGGGGGGAAACAGAAATAACTCACCATGCAAGCAAGCAATGATGGCTGATAACAACAGAGAAACCATGCAGCTGATGTAGACCCTCAGATGCTCAATACACTGGTATTCTCAGACAAGAGCCAATAGCAAGATTATGGTTATTCTGCTTGAGAAAATCAAGAGATAAAGGACAAGATGGAGGCTTGTGTGTAGGAGTTTAATAGGTTAGTCAAGTCTATGAGAAGGTGCTAGGTGAGCGTGTTATAAGTGTAAGATTTATCAAATCTCAACCAAGATAAGCACAAAAGTGAAAATTAGAGTGAAGCTTAGCTAAAATCAAAGTCACAAAATTTTTTCAGTATTTGGTGAGGGGGAAGCCAATTTAATTTACTTTTTCGTGTCTATTGCATCTTTTAAAAAATGTATTTATTTGTAGGACTGGGAATTGAATGCTTGTCCCCTACCAGGTTTGTTACCTTTAAGGAAACAAGAAATAACACTGGAAACCTCATCTCATCAGAAGTTATGAAAGCCAGAAACTGAATGAACATCAGTCTTTTAAAGTTTGAAGGAAAATAATACTAATCCTTGGATGTTACACCCAACCAACACATCCTTCAAAAGTGAAGGTGAGGGCTGGGGGGTGGCTCAAATAGTGAATGTGCTTGGCCCTGAGCTGGAACACCTGGGTTTGAGTCTCTGAACCCACGTGGTAGGAAGTGAGAACTCCGGGAAGTTGTCTCTTGACTTTTTCACCCGTGCCATGGCACATGCACATACACACATATGCATATATGTACACATACATACATATACACACATTTATATATACATATACATACCTATATATATATATGTACATGCAGATGTATGTGCATACACACATATGCACATATACATTGCTGTGCACATATATATTCAGACACACATATACATGTTCAACAAATAAATATAAAAAAGAATAAAAGTAAACTATATGTTTTCAGTCCAAAAAAGCGAAAGCATTAGTAAAAAAACAGGCCACACTAAAGAACTATGAGCCAACTCCTCAGGCCTGAAGAAAGTGATTCCAGATGCAAACATGGAAACACTGGAGGAAATGAGAAATAATATAATGGGAAAATATATGGAAATGTAAATAAATGCTGACTGCACAGAACAGTAATGTTAGTGTCTGTTGGAGTTTAAATTAGACACAGGGATAGGAATGCATGACTGTGACAATGTAAGTGGCTTAAGAAACAGGATTGGAACTTACAAACAGCATCAGAAAAAAGGAAAGGTGGCAATTATATGGATGCTCTAGGACCAGTGGTTCTCAGCCTTCCTAATGCTGTGACCCTTTAATACAGTTCCTCATGCTGTGGCTGATGACCCCAACCTTAAATTATTTTTGTTGCTACTCTGTAACTGTAAATTTGTTACTGTTATGGAATTGAAATGCAAATATCTGATATGTAGGATAGCTGATATGTGACCCCAAAGGGGTAAGGAGCCTGCATCTAAGATGTAAAGGAGCCTCCCAAAGGGAAGAGTAAGGTAACTTAGAAATTAGCAAGCGAACAGAGGAGAATGCTGAATGATAAGGAACAGTTGAGCAGGAACTCGGTAGAGAGGAAAAGATGTCAACTGGGAAACCAGTAAAAAGATTATATTAATATATGAATTATATATGAATTTAAACCTATTCATAATTTTATAAAATATAAATGAACTGAATACCCAAGTAGTGAATGATAACAATAAAAACGAATATGTAATGCCAATCATAAGACAATATGATGGCCAGACACACAATCAATCTCTCTCACGAGTGTGTGCAAAATAATCCTTTATGAAATATGAACAAGGGAGATGCAGCGGTGATGGACTGCACTAAGTTTATCACATATTATTACAGGGGAAAGTAGATTGAAATCAAAATGGGGATGTATCATTATATACCTTGTATGAAGATTATAAACAACTATGTTCCGGGTAGGAGTGACATAATTATAATTTTGAGATAACTCTCCCTGAACCTAGCTTACTTCTAGTCTCTGGCAAACTGAGCAAAGTGTATTTTATTACAAAGCCATATGTGATTCACTTTACCACGTCAAATATTAGCGATCATGTCCATATATTCTTCTACATTTATAACGTCCCATAGTTTCCAAAAACATTCTGTTTATGTTATCTGATTCTTGCAGTCTCTCTATGACAGAGAAGCCGTAGAATTGTGACTCTTTGGGGCTGGGGAGAAAACTTAGTGGGTAAAATCACTTGTTCTTTAATGGTGGAGACCAAGTTCAAATCCATGCAAAAATTGGATGACTGTGTGTGGCTGTTACCCTAGCAATGGGGAGCCAAGACAGGCAGATCCTGAGAACTTGCTAGCCAGCCAGGTAAGCCAACGCAGTGAGCTTCCTGGCCAGTGAGACCCTTTCTTTATGATACAAGATGCTTAAATTCTAGAGATCCTCATCACAACGAGTCTATATTTACCAATGTTGTATTGTCTAAAATTTCTTAAGAATTTAGATCATCTCATGAAATAGTATTCAGTTTTAAAAGGGGTACTCCTGTAATTTGTGACAACATGGATGAATTTGGAGAATATTGTGCTAAATGAAGAAAGCTAAATGCAGAAAGACAAACACCACATGATCCTACTTCTAGATGGAATCTCACAAAATTAACCTCAGAGATATAGAGAGGATGGAGGTAGAAACCTGTGGGTCCTTTCAGGGAGGTGGAAGGAACAGGTATTCAGGTCTGTCACACAGTAGGGTGACCATAGTCAGAAGCAATGTATTAGAAATCTCAAAAGAACTAAAAGAATACATTTCAAATACTTTACCATAAAATTACAGGTAAATCAAGTGGCAGCTTTATTAACTTATTTGCTTTGATCATGCCATACTGACCACATGGAGAGAATTATGACATTGCGTCCTGTTAGTGTCTGTAACTATGGCTTATCAATCAAAAATAAAATAAATGCAAATAAGCAGACAGATGATACAAATAGAAATGCATTGCTGCTTAGAGGAGCTCAGCAGCTGCAGATACCATTGATTTGCAAGGCTGGTAGCAAGCATGTAGCATGCCATTGTGGATTATAGCCCCAGCCTGACCAAATGGATGAGGTCATACTTTTGGGCCATAGCTGGTGTTCCGAAGCAGGCCCTGGAATAGTACAAACAGATACACAGACACACACAGACACACATACACAGACACACACACACAGACACACACAGACACACACAGACACACACACACACACACACACACACACACACACACACACACACACACACAAGACTGGGTTGCCTTTCCAAATCATAAGACTGACATCATTGTTTCCCTTTTTTCTATACCAACCAGTTTTGTTCTTTGTCTTGCTGTCTCTGGAGCTTCTGGGTAATTCTTCCATCAGTATTTCCCCTGTGTGTTTGAATAGAGCTCTGTAGAAGGATGGGTTTAGTATCTTGCCTCCATATTCCCTTGAATACATTTCTTTTTTAGACTTAATGTTCTGACTATTTTCAATTGCCTTTGAATGGACTTGAAAAGAAACTTCAAAGAGGTCATTTGGATTGTTCTCAAATGCAGACAGCAATAGTATCCACCTAGGACAAGGGGAATCCAGTGTTGAAATGTCCAGGCCCCTTCCTTCTCTCTGAGGGGGTCTTTCCTGAGTGTTTCCACTCCCTCCAGTGAGAACACACAAAGAGGTCCCTGTGTGAAGCAGACCCAGCCTTCCACACATCTGGACTGCGTCCACAGTATGCCTGCACAAAGTGTCTGCAGGAGGACCTATGTGCCCCATTCTCAAAGCACATCTGGCAAAGAGCTGTTCCTTGGGTGAAGCATTGAGGGAGTGTTAGACTCCCTCAGCTCAGTGTCAGACCATTCCACTAGAGGAGGTGTGTCCATGAAACTGAAGGCTCCTTCCTGCAAACCGGACTTCCAGCGGCAGTGCCACCTGGCCCTTCCTGGGAGATGGCAGTTTTAATTGCAATGAAACATCTACCCTATGTCCATCTCCTTTTTTGTCTCCAGCTTCCTTGTGGGTGTGCCCAACTTGGCAGTCAAATGGTAAGTCTCAATTAGTTCATCATCCTGGCCTGCAGTGTCACCCTCCTGTTTCCTCCCCCACCTGTTTACTCAGGTCTCAGCCACTTCTCAGGTGTTCAGCTAAAATAGCCAGCATAATCTGAAAGAGAGAAAAGAACTCCATGGAAGAACTCCACTTTCCCACTAGCCTGCTGCAAACGCACTGATTTTATCATGGGTATTTGTAAATACCAGGAGATTGCAATCTGGGCTCAGCAGAGTATGGCAGGCCATGGGTGCATCCAAAGAAGTTGGGGAAAGCATTTAAAAGGAAACAAAGAGAAGTCCATAGAAGTTGTCTTGAAACAAACACCATTGGTGACAAGGGCTCGTTGCAGGAATTAGAGCGGCCCGCTTTTATTAGACAGCCTGTACCTGTAATACAGAGGGACTTTGGAATAGTTGTAGGCAGGGCCTTTCCATCGTGGTCCACTGGCTCCATTTTGTTAGGGTTTGACATAAGTGACTCTGTTTTGGTACCAGCAACTTTCACAACGTTCTCTGCATTTCAAGTGTCCCTTGGTTTCCAAGGTTAGAGCTGCCCTGCTGTCCATTTTAAGGTGACTGTGGTAGATACACGAGTGGTTTTGTTAGAGATGGATTGGAGTATTTCTTCCAAGGATGTTAGCAGACACAGGCTGGACCGCTACAGTTGCAATCTGATCTTTGCACAAGTCATTGCCCCTGCTGGGGGTGCATTGTGGCCATGGGATGATATTCCCAGTGGAATGAGGTTGAGCTGAGTGTTTTCTGATTTTCCACACCTATTTGCCCTTTGCAGGATAACTTTAAACAGTTGTTAATCTCAGAAGATTAATGGTCTAAAAAAAAAAGTTGGCTCAATAGAGTCTTATTGTCTTCAGTTCCCACAGAATAACTTAGCCATTACACTAAGACCTCTTGCTTACTTAAGCTTTTATAAGGAGTCTGTGCCTTCATAGGTAAACATTTGGTTTTGGTGGAGATTGCCCCATATACATGTGATCATTGTGTGTTGAGAGTATGGCTTTCTATGATCCAGCTGCCCACTTCTAGGTCTGTAGCCAAAGGAAACAAAATTAGCACATCAAAAAGATCCTTGCATGCCCGTGCTGCCTGCAGCCCTACTCTCAGTGAAGCCATGGAAACGACCAAGCCCCTAACAAAGGATGAGCACATAAAGAAAGTGCCACCTGAAAGTACATAAGAGGAACAGAATGCCTTCCTTTCCAGCAAAAACTGATGGAGCTGAAGGTCATCGTGATAAGTGAACCACACCAAGTGCGAGATTTTCTTTTTTGACAGAATAGGAAAATCCTGTGCTTACTTACTGAGAAGATGAGTTTGGTTGATGATGTCTGGGAGGGAGAGTTAGTTTTCTTTAAGGGTGTGGCTTTCTGTAGGTTGGCCATGCTCCGGTGGATGTCCCCACCCAGGAGTATATGGATAGCAAATTGGATTTGAAGTATTATTAAAAAAAAAAAAAGACACAAAGTTGGGGTGGTAGAGATGGGAGGGTGGGTCTGGGAAGAGGTAAGTGGAGGCTGGTGTGAGCATAATCAAGATGTATTGTACGGGATTCTCAAAGAATTAATAAAATGTTTATGTTAAAAATCTATCTATTCAAATTCAAATTATCTTAATCTTTTCTTACATATTTTATGAAGTTGCCTACCTCTCTGATTGCTTTATAAAACCCATCTTTGGGAACACTGAAGAGGGCTCTATGGTAAATCTTGACTGCGCTGTGTACTTCTTATATTTTTAGGAAGATCAGGGGTCTATGGCCTATAGTAGATGGGGCAGGCACCAACCATCTGTTTAGTGAGTATTTTTCTCTAAAATCAGACAAAACAATATTTCTTACTTTTCAAGTAGCTTATTTTAAATTTGATGTACCTTTTCTATAAGCCCTACCCTGGTTCCTTTGGGGACTTCTCTACCCTGTCCTAGGAGACACTAAAAGACACAGGCTTCTGATTTTATTGAGTCTCCAAATTCTTAGCAAAGGAGACAGGAGGAAACATGGCTCCATGTATGATAAGAGCTGGCATGTATATATATATTTTTAAGAATTCATTGTAACTATGTATTTTCTTGATGGGCTTCTTTTAAATTATTTTGCCAAAAAGCCTAAGAAATTTGTATTTTTATCCCAGCCCATGTGGGAAGCAAAAGTCTGCTAAGTTACTGGGGTGTGAGGAATGGCCAGTACCTCCTTCTTTCAAGCTTTTCACAAGAGATCAACTTCCTGAGAGAGCAACCCAACCACTTCCACCCTAAGTAGGAGAGAATTCAGAATAAAAACATATGCAAATCAGTCACCACCACCACAGGGCTGTGAAGTAAACACTTTACTCCTCAGACTTCAAACTGAAAACTGCAGGACCAAGATGTGGAAGGCCAGTGAGAAATGTTTTAGGTTTCAGTCTGCAAGTCCTACACCGAAGGGGGTGTGTCTACTTACTTGTGTACCATACCTTCATCCCAAGACCACAGCTATTGCTCTGTGATAATTGTTACTGGCTGATTATTTGTGAGCATGTAAGATTGTCCCAGAAAGATGATAAAATCTGGTTCTCGTTCATTTACCTCCCAGCAGAGATTGCGATTACCTGTGGTACCAAATCACACAAAAAAACTTGGTCTATGAAACTCAACTCCCCCAACATGTATGTTTGTGTGTGCATGTCAGAACACAAATATACATACATCCACACACATCAGTGCTGGTGGGAATAGGATAACTCAGTCACTCCCCTGACATACCTTCAGCCCTATGTGTGAGAGTCTACATGCAAGGGGCTCAGTTGAAAGCAACGTGGTATTTGAGGGGTTTCTCCTGACTACGGTTGGTATGGAGGGATTGTTGTACCTACACACACAAGGTTAGACTGGCCATCCTCCAAACACACAGTCTGTTTCAGTGTCTCTCTGGGCTGCTCTCTCTTAGCATGGACTACACTCTTATTTGAAAACCTAATCAAATGGCCTCAAATTAGTGGTGCTTTGTACACTACAGGGAATTGATGGAGCAGACAATATAAGTATTACCATCTATGGTTCTCAGTTATTCTGAGATAGGTATTCTCACAAGTCCAGTTCTAATGTTGTAGAGACATGATTAGTAGTGTCAAATAAAGAACAATGACTAGCTCTGACCTTAAGTCTGACGGGCCTAAGATGCGTGAATATAACTGATAGGCTCAGAGGTTGCTAGGATGTCATGATGTAGTCTGGCTAGAGGTGTTATCTATCACACCCACTCAAATGAAAAGGGGAGGATATGAGCGTGATGGTGCAGGCCTGCAATCCAAGCATTGGCAAGGGGGAGGCCAGAGGATCATGAGTTCAGAGGTTCAAGGTCACCCTCAGCTACATAGGAAGTTAGAGGCCAGCTTGGATTATATGAGTCTCTGCTTCAAAAAGTCAAGAAGAGGAAGAGGGGCTTGAGAGATGGATCAATAGTTCACTCTCTGCTCTTACTAAGGACCCAGGTTTGGTTCCCAGCAACTACCTGGTGGCTCACAATTGTCTGTAACTCTAGTTGCAGAGAATACATCACCTTCTTTAGGCCTCTGTGGTCACTGCATACATGTGGTGCACATACAGATCAGCAGACAAACATTCATCTACATAAGATAAAAACATTTTTAAAAAAGAGACTTAACTTATTTATTAAATGTATCTGTGTCTTTATCCTCTAGAATAAGCATGGGAACTCCTCTGCAGAATAACCATATTCTGTAAGTTTCCTAAGCCACAACAGAGGAAGGTGCCTTGAGATAATAATTAAAAACCACAACTACAACAAACCCCAGAAGTCTACGGCTCCCACTGGGATAACTTTAGGAACCCTAAAGTCCTTAGAAAGCTTTCCTGCTAAACGTTTTGATGGCCTGCTCCTCAGGACAGTGTCCTGCTCCCTTCCCTTCCTGTCCACATCTGACTTTTCCAGTTCCCTCTGTGCTCCTGACTGATGTCATCCTGTCTGACCTTCCCTGCTGCTGATGGGTTTGTAGCCCTTGCTCCTCTTTTCTTCTCTTTCATGTCTATGCCACCAACCAGCTTTGAGGTCCTGCTTGTGATCACCTTTATTTCCCATTTCTTTGTCCTCCCCAGTTTTGCAGTCCCCAGGGCACCATGAAGGGTATCACAACAACATGTCCCACACTTGTGCTTGAAACCTCAACCATGCTCAGGCTCCGTTGCTTGTCTTTCTCAACCCACAAGAATCGAGGTCTATTGGTGTTTCTCAGGTTCCTGGTCCAGAAACTTTGCTGTGCTTCTTGTATATGCACAGCATCCCATGTGACTGAATTATTCCGGATGCCATTTGGTCCTTCAGATATGTACAACATGCTGGGATTCTTGTAGTCATGTGATTTATGTTGTGTGGCATTTACCTCCTATTTTCATGTATTTTTATCCTATGCCACATCTTAAAACCCCAAAGGCTCATGTTTTGCTTCTCCAATTCCCTACCACAGTATCCCCATTCTTATTTAAATGATACAATTATGGCTTCCTCTCATGCAGTCCTCTACGATCGTGCCAGATGAAGTCATCTATATCCTTTCATGAATGCATCAGCTCTCTGCCTCTTGATGCTCTTTGATCGCATCAAGGGTGCTCCAAATGGAGATGCTCCACACTCATCTGGAGAGCAGCACCATCCTTTGACAGCAGAGCAAGAAAATATTGAGCTTCTATTTATCCTTGTTTCCTTATCAACGGGGAAGAATAGGACTTCATTCTGTGTTAACATGACTGCCCTTGACGTGAATAACAGTGCTGTGCTACCTGTAGTCTGTAAGACATCCCACAGGAGGGGCATGGCAGAGGCTGCTTACCAGCACTGTGGCAAAGACTGCTATTCATGTTTCCCGGTGAGATAAGTTGCAAGTTGTTTGGTCTGGAATTACTACACAGAGTCTCACAAAGCATTCAAGCGCAGAAGGGGCTGCGGGGGTCACTGTTAAAGAAATGCCAATGATACCGAAGGAAAAGCAAGTGATAGATCTGGCTCCTTGGAGATGCGCACCAGTCAAATATGGAAGCAGAACTGTGGATATTTACTACAAAGTGAGAGAAGTCAAAACCATCATTAAGAAAGTACTTGACGTGTGTTTTAAAGTTATGATGTTCAGAGTGGATATAGGGCTAAGAAATGCCTCAGTAATTAAGAGTATACCAGGGGATCTGGTACCTTCTGTTGGCATCAGCGGGGACCTGAACACATGTGCACATATCCATGCACAGAATACAGCAATACAGATAATTAAGACTAAGAAAAGAAAGAGTGGGTGTTACTGAAGGCCATGGATTTGTACCTTGAGCCATCCAGCACCACAATCAACAGGCATGTGACACCCGGGGATCCAGATGTAATTAGCCACATTTTAAGTAGGAGCTAAAATCAATTTTAGTATCATTTATTAAAGGAAAAAATTAATAAAAGAGTGCAGTAAAAAAAAACACTTTAATAGGTTTTACCTTTATTTTATTATTTTATACTTTTCTTTTTGAGGAAACTTTATATGAATCATTAATATAAAGATATACTTTATTTATTAGGAACTGTGCATATTGAGTAGAAGAATAAGTCTTATACTCCAGAGGTGTCATGGGGATAATTCAGAAACTTCAGAGGCATCACAGGATAATCCAGAAACTTAAGAAGCATCATGGGATAACCTAGAGAGCAACATGTCTGAGTGACTCCTCTGAGGGAAAAACAGTACGATTTTGGTGGAGAGAAGACACACCAGTGTAGATGACATCAATTACCAAGAGCTGTGAGCCTTAGGAGACATCTTTCTCACAAAATAATCTGCCCATTTTGGGCTGAAGGAAATGAACTAAGGAAGGGATTGAAGGTGAGATTTTTGTCAGAAGAAAATGAAGTGCTTTTGCCAAAATGAAATGTGAATTATTATCAGACATTACACATAAAATCTCACCTTTCATTCTCTTACAGTTTAGTATAACTCTGTGTGTCATGTGTTGTATCATGTATGGCCTCGGGATTCTCAGCACAAAGAGCCTGGTGAAGGTTGTGGAGAACAGAAGAACTTCCCAGGATGAAGTGCAGCGAAGTTATTTCTTCTGCTCTGTTTGTGGGTACTTTCTTTAGGAGAGAGGCAAGGCACTAATTATCAGCAATGCACACACTATGTGCAGGTCATTCTTGGAGTCACACACACACACACACACACACACACACACACACACACACACACACACACCCTGAACCAAATAGTTATTTTTGTGGCCCTAAGCAGAGTCCTACACAAAGTCAGAATTTTCTGTGGTTTGTAAAGTTATTAATGGCTACTGAGAAGCTGGGGTCACGTTTGATGCTTGTGATTTTTAATCAGACAGTGGGCAATAAGCCAGCATAATGCATACACTGCATTTTCGTAGCTTTGTTGATTTGAAAGAAACTCCTACTCTTTACAAGATCAGGTGTGTGTTATGTTTTAAAACATGTATCCGTGCCTTCCTGACTCTGCTGTGTAATATCTCTGCATTACACATTAGTAGACAAATGTAACTTATTTTGCTGGCGATAATAATCAGTTGTTCTTTTTTCAGACCCATTATCTGTAAAGAGTTTTCTTACTCATTTTAAAACCCTGGTATGGAGATTCCAGGTCAAGTTCCTCTTCCTCCATTGTGTTTGCACAGGAAAGATAGTGAACAATGGCCAGTTAAATGATCTGACCAAATCAACTAGTAAGTGAGGAACTGAATTAAAAATAGATATCAAAGAGACAAGCCCCGTTCTTCAGTGACATGACTGCTACACTATGAAACAACAACATGAACACAGAGAGAAAAATGTAGAAAAGCCAATTCAGGCGAGTTCACATGAAGTGCAGCAGTGACGAGGCTTGGTGACAGAAGTTCCGTTTGACCCGTGTATTGAAAATGAGTAGGCGCTCAAAACTAGACAAATGCAGGAGCTGTGCACAGTGGGGCATTTATGAGAAAGACCTACGGGTGAAGCTGTGTTGGGTGAGTTCTTTGGAAAGGGAAGAGATCATTCCACCTCTGTAAAGAAAGTAAAGGGTGGAGCTGAGGATTAATAATGGCTTGCCGGAAAACAGCCACAGAGATGGGGGTCCTACTTTGATGCAGCCATTGCTTGATTCCTGTACCTGGGTGCAGGCAGGAATGTTCAACTTGAAGGATAGAGTCTGGCCCAATCAAATCAGTAGAGGCAGAATAAGTTGCCAAAACTTCATTCATACACACACACATTGGGACATCAATCACTCCTTATGCGCTTATGGAGATGTTTGTGACTTGTGTCTCGCATCTTGCCTGGAATTTATAAGTAATGGTGACTGAATGGAGCCCCTGATTTGACAGTTCAACGTTGCCTGCAGGGAAAAAAAGACTAAATTGTTTTTGACATTTCAAGATCTCCCTGTTCATCTGTCGTGTGTTTCCAACTGTCTACTGGTCTATCTGGGCTAAACTCTAAGGGGACGATTGGCTCTCAGACAGCCTGAGCTGGGCATTTCCTTCATTCCGAGTGTCTTTCCAAGGATCCTGACCCATCAATTCCAAAGTTGAACACAAAGGGGAACAGTTAGATATTCTTTGCTTCTACAGTGGCACTGGCTTATTTTGGTAACTTTGGAAAGGACCATACAATTGTAAGGCGACCTCTCCGTGCCAGTCCAGACTCAGACTATCTAAGCAAGTCTGTCCAGGCTTTCTTATGAAAACTTCCCAAGGAAGTTACCTCACTACTCTCCTTACCAAGGTCTCCCAGCTTGAGAGGGTTTGAGGACAGAAGCTCTGCGGTCATAGTCTGGGTCAAGACTGCAAATCTTGACAACCGTCTGGGAATATGCTGCTGGCCCGAGGCAGCATGAGTCAGCTATCAGGAGTCCAGGTAGTCAAAGCAAAACACCCACAACGTATACATTCACTGCAGGGCAGAGCAAGGATTGAAGCAGAGACCCACAGAGGTTAGGTATTGAGACGGTAAGTTAAGTTTCTGAGAGCTAGGCAAAGAAAACACTGAAAGAGAAAAAAAAGTCAAATAAAGTTATCTACAAATAGGTGGCCTATGTGATCCTTCATGTGAACTTTAGCTTGAAAAAGAAGGATACATAAATTCAGCAATGGCCAGCCTGAAACAGCAAATGTAAGTAAAGGAATTGAACTTAACACATACTTACATACAGAGAACTTCAGCGGAAGTGTGGGAACTAGACCTTTTCGTGTGCCTCACCTGCAGGAGTGCTCCTCTTGTTCACATCTCTAAGCTGTCAGTCACAGAATGTTCTGAGTCTTCTATGGCAGCTGTTCTCTAAATATAGAACATCTACTGGCTGTCCAAGGTAAGTGTGGCTGAAGAGATCAGCAGGGCATGGGGAAAAGGACAGATGATGCTCTTCAGCAAAGCAAAGCTCTCGATCCAGCCTCTCAGATTAGATGTCTTCAAATTGACTTTAAACCCAAGGTGAATCCCTTCTGAGAGCTAACACTCCTGTTGTGGCTCAAACATTAGAAGAGTCTGGTCACACACTATTGAAATAGCATGTATCTTTATAATCCTTACTTAAGACTTTATAAGCCATAATTCTCCACATTGCCAAGAAATTAAGTGGTTATCTGTTGATTCTTGCCACTCTCATAAAAGGGAATAACATGGTGATAAATTTCTGTGTGGTCTTTGTTCATTTTAACACTCACTAAAAATCTAGAGACCTTAGTTTTGGTGTATACTTTAATAAGAGGAAAGACGATACTAGAGTTAAGGAGTGTGATAACTTTCTCTGGTTTGGTTTAAAAACAAATGCCTGAAAAATGCTTGCCTCATGATAGAGCCCACAGAAAATGCTAGTAATTGTCCCTGTGGAAGCTACCAGTTGTCAATCCATGGAGATATCAGCCCTTTTGTGTAAAACGTGTGTAGCTGCATGTCTATGCAAAAATTTTGAAGCAGACATTGAATCATGATATAGAGCCCAAAACAAAACTAACAAAATGAACAACTTCTGTCTACTCTAACCATTAAATATAACTCACAAGAAACCCAAATTTCCATGCCTTATCAATTATTTCACCATAAGAGAGATTCCTGTGCAATTACAGGTATTTTCCTTTGCAGTGTTTGGCTTAGTTCTTGGAAAGACATGAAACCTTTCTGTATTAAGTCTTCTGTGTTCCTCTTTGTGACAGAGATAGATGGTGAGCCTTCTACAAATGAACTTTGTGGTCAGCAGAGCACACTAGGAGAACAGGATGACAAATTGCTTGTGGGGTCACCCTACATCAACCCATTGTAGGATCATGGGAGTCTCCAAGGTGAGGAAGAAGGTGATGGGTCTGGACTGAAGGAAGCCCTTCTATTTCTCTTGCTACAGCGGCTTAGCATGCAGGACATATCACATGAATCTGCTAGTTCCTGTCTTTCATGCTGTACATTACCTAGAGTTCTCAGACAGAAAATAAAGACACTGGTAGCATGAAGAAGAGCTCAACTCTGGGGCCATCCCCAGCCAATTCATCTCACTTCTAGCTGTCCATTGGTCTTTCAGGGTTGAAACTCTACCCAGACAATTGGTCCTCAGACAGCCTGAACTGGGCATTTCCTCCATTCCTGTGTCTTTACAGGGATCCTGACCCAGAAATCCACCTCAATAGGTATGAGGTTAAGAAAACACAAACAAATGTGAGGGGGAAAAAAAAACCCTGGGCAATATAAAAAAAAAAAAAAAATGTTTGAACCCTAGGGAACTCAGAAAGGGTGTTTGGAGCACAATTCAGATGTGGACAAGCCAGCTCTGTGCTTGCTGATAAGTGGCTTTGAGAAAAACAAATGAATTCATATCTGATAAACCAGCACATTGATAATACCAAATTCCACTCCGCTTCTAAAGGGCTTCTAACAGGCTTTCATCTGGGAGGAGAGACAGACTGGCCCTGCTGTAAGAAGCCTACAGGAGGTAATATTTAGTAGATGCTGTACAGCGGAATAGTTTTAGTCTTAATCAGTTTCACAGGAACTTTATCCAATTCCTTCCTCCTGAAAAATTAGGACATGTCTTCATGTCCCCAAGCTGGTGATAAGAATAGCAGTTGATTGAATCTGCTTTGAATATCCATGTTCCAATCGAAGTAAGAGGAGGGTGAATGAGTCCAGGAGAGCTTTCATAATTTCCCAGTGTTTCTAAGAGGACAGTTCAATAGCTGTCCCTCCTAAATGGTCCTTTCCATTACACACACACACACACACACACACACACACACACACACACACACACACACACACATATATACTTACACACACACACATACACACATATACACACAACACACACAGACACACAGATACACCAGCTGTTCTTCTGGTAATCACCTTCTGTTACTTAGCAACATAGTACCATCTGATGAAAAATGGAGCAAATAGAGATCAGGGTGGGGTCCTGAGTGGTATAGTCCTCCAGCTTCTGGATAAGCCCCTGTGATCACTCCACCTAGATTCAGCACTCACATATACTTTTTTCACTGAAACGTAAATACCCCAGTGATTTAAGAGCCATGAAAAGGGATTATATAAACAGAAATGGAAGCAAGCAGGAAAATATCTGATACTTCTGTGGGAACATAAAGATTTGTTTATATTCACGACCTTAGACAATGCACAGGAAAAGGATAAGTGGACATTCTGTGTGCATTCTCACACACATGTGTGCAGTTCATATGTGTACATGTATGCATTCATTTGTGGGTCAGAGAATAGCATAGGGTGTTATTCTTCATGTACCTTCCTTTCTCATTTGTTTGTTTGAGACAGGGCCTCTCCCCTTGGCCTAGGACTTTGCTAAGTATGTTAGGTTAACTATCCAGGCAAAGCTTTACCAACTGAGCCATTTCCCAGCCCTGAAATGCTTGTGCACAATAAAAACAAGCTTAAATATTTATTCATTCATTTACCGTAAATAGCAGCCAAGGTGCTGGATAATGCTCAATGGGATGAACTTGGTTGTTTCCATCATGCCATAGCATGTAGTCATTTGAGAACTAGTAAGAGGTAAAACGGTTCATTGATCAATGCTACAGAGGGCTAGAAATGAGAGTGAAGTGCTCTAGCAGTGTATTGTAGGGCAACATGGAAAATTAAGCAGATTTCCTTTGCCCTGCATTCAGCTCATCCTCACTGAAAGACAGACAGGTAAATGCTGTTTCACAGTAACTGGTGTACATTTCTTAGAGTCCCTCTGGAGACTTGTCTGCTGTCAGTCAAGATATACAGATTTAAGAGTATATTCATTTTCCAGCTCTGCGCAACTGAATGCGAATTAGTGCATCTTTCTAGAACATGGCTGAGGTTTTATTTTTTTCTTGCTCGGTGCAGGCTGTGCCTTGATTCCTTCTTGCTGCTCTCTGTTGCTAGTTTAGGAAGTTCTTGGCATCCCAAGGAACATCTACACTCAGACATGAATGTTGCCTGTTTTTGTAGATCCTCCTCGTAGGATTGTGGGAACAAGTGCTTTCCTGAGCCCCAGATTCCTTTCCTTTTAAATAATAAATTATGATGGAGTGACTGCCATAGAATTTGAGATTCCTTTACCCTTGAGATGTGCCCTTGGCTTCATTTCTGAGAAATAAGTGTTTGAAATCAATAGTGCATTTGCATCATTAGAGGGCAGACTTCCCTTGAAGGAAGGAGAAAGGAGAGTTTTGAGAAATTGAAATAGTTGATATGAAGCAGTGGATTCTGTTGGTGATGGGTGAGCTCTAAGGAGTGGGAGGAGAGGAGAAGAGTGCTGAAGAGAATGAAGAAAATGCTCACCATCCCCTAAACAACAGTCCTTTGTCAATCACACCTGTCAGCCACAGCAGAGGACACGAACTAGAGATCGCATTAGAGCTCATAGGATCATCTTATAGAATTATGTGGTAATTGTTAGAAATGGCCCCCATAGATTCATGTGTTTTAATGTTTGGCCATAGGGAATGGCACTTTTAGGAAGGGTGGCCTTGTTGAAGTAGGTATAGCCTTGTTGGAGGGAGTGTGTCACCATGTAGGCAGACTTTAGGGTGATATATGCTCAAGCTATGCCGAGTGTAACACCCAGTCTCCTTCTGCTGCCTGTGAATCAAGATGTAGCACTCTTGTTTCTCCATCATCATGTCTGCCTGCATGCTGCCATGCTTCCTGCCATGATGATAATGGACTAAACCTCTGAAACCATAATTCAGCCCTAAGTAAATGTTTTCGTGTATAAGAGCTGCTGTCATCATGGTGTCTCTTCACAGCAACTAACTAAGATAAATTGTAAGTTGCATTATAAAGTAGAACATGGCCAGGAGGCAGGGGTGGGCTATAAGCCTCAAGATGCACCTCTACTTAGGGACCCACTTCCTCCATCTAGACCCCACTTCTCAAAGGCTCCACAAGTTCTAAAAATACCACCACCAGCTGAAGACCAACTATTCAAACTTAATTGGAAAAATGTAACAAAATGAACATTGGCTTTGAAGTCAGGTAGACCAGTAGTCAGTTTCCAACCACACCATTCCCTATTCTTTCTGGCCTGTTATTCTATCTTTAAAAGAAAGATAATGTACCTTCAATACAGTCATCTTAACAGCTAAGAGAGCCAGTAATATAAGGTGTTTAGCTCAGTCTCTGTAACACAAGACTCTCTCAATAAATAGATGGTAGTTAGTATCATGGAGGGAAAAAGAATTAAACAGCTTTCTGTTCTTACTAACCTGAAAACCCTGAGTGCAGAACAAGCCCTGTGTCAGCTCTTGATACATGACAGACATTATCGCTGAATAAGTTGCAACTTTATCTTCAGCTACTCAGGAGAGACTGCTATTCTGTGAGGAGAATAATAAATTACCACAGAAAGCAAACAAGAAAAGTTGTTCACCTCCAAAAGCTGCCTCTTCAATCTGGCAAGGAGACTGGATTATTTCTGGGCTGTTCTCCAGATGGAAAACTGAGGAACATGGTGTTTCTACTCAGGATGAGTAAGTGAGCTGCTGACTTGGACACAATCCCTGCCCCAGACCTAGTTCTGCTTCTCCTGTTGTTTTGGGTCACAGTCCTGAAGGCTGGTTTGAAGTGTCCTCTTTTCCCGCAGTAGCTTTCTGTCTCATGTCAGGGGGAGAACATGCAGGTTGTCCTGTTGCTTGTAAGATGCACAGTTGTTATTTGTGAATAGCAGCAACTGGAGGTGATAAAATTCATGTGACCTTCATGAATATGGAATGTCCTTCTTGAAGGTCAACTTGAGTCATTTCTTATGGTCAACCCATTTCAGGGAACTTTGGGACTTTGTAGGGATTGAGGCCAAAGTCCATGAATATAATGTGCTACTGGGTATGTTGTTAGATTGTCTAAAACAGATGGTGTATCATGCAATCTTTTAATGAAAGTCAGATACTGGAGCTGCGGAGCTGGCTCAGCTGAGAGATACTCAGAAGCATAAGAAACCCAGTTCTGATCCCCACACAGTGGTGTAGAGACAGGGGGATCCTTGCACTGTTTTGGCCAGCAAATCTCATTGAGCTTCAGGTTCACAATCTCAAGGTGGAGGATGAATGAGGAAGGCTACTGGACATCAACTTCTGGCCTTGTTATACACATGCATCTGCACACATGTCTACATGCACATACTCACAGTAACAAGTATATACACGAGAGAGAGAGAGAGAGAGAGAGAGAGAGAGAGAGAGAGAGAGAGAGAGAGGAGAGCAAGATTGTGTAGACATAAGACAAGTCCTTCATTTTCCCAGTGGGGAAACACAACCCCAGGGTATCATCTGCCTCCTTTTGTCACATGGTTAGTGTATGCCTTAGGACTTAAACTAAGATATTCAGTATCCAAATCAAGACAAGTCCAATTGAATTTTTAAAAAGTCTCATCAATGAATATGAGGTAATGATAGTCCTTAACAATCCAAAGCCACGGCAGGACTGTTGACAGTCCCTTTTACCAAACAGGCAAGTACTCACTGAGCTTGTCCATATGGCAGACTATTCAGCAGAGAGAGGAAATGTGCTGGCTGCCTGGCGACATCCTATACTCTCCCTTTTGGAGCACAGAAAGGATAGCTTTCTGAAGAACATTGGACTGTATGTTTCTAAGGCACTGCAAATGTTCATGATCTTCAACTCAACAAGTTCACTCCAAGAACTTAGTAATACAACAAAAATCTCAACAAAGGGAAAGATTTATTTGCCAGGATGACATGACATTGTTTTTATAACAACAGGGTCCTGTGCCCAAGAGAATTGTTTAAATAAATTCTGATATATTTATACCATGGTTTATTTTATTTTGCAGCCATAAAAATGATGTTGTAGGAAAATAATGTCCTATAACCCAGGGAAATGTTCTTGATAGAACACTAAGGAAAAGCATCTCACACAATGAGGCTAATATTGTATCAAGAATCTACACTTATACCTATATGTATTTTTATAAAAGTACAAACACTCTTGATGTGTCCTGAGTGAGTTATAAACTGACTTGCCGTTTTTCCCCTTTGGGTTTTGCTAGATTTTGGATACAGACAGATATTACTTATTTGTTTATTTTGAAATAGGGTCTCACTATGCAGCCATGACCATCCTGGAACTTGCTATGTGGACTAGGCTATTCCCCAAACTCAGAGATTGGCCTGGTTTTGCTTCTTGAGTACTGGGATTAAAGGTATGGGCCATCATGCCAGCTATTTCTAATTTCATTTAACTATATCATGTGTGTGTGTGTGTGTGTGTGTGTGTGTGTGTGTGTGTGTGTGTGTGTGTGTGTGCGTGTGTGTGTGTGCGTGCGTGCGCACGTGCGCTTATGCACACTCCCATGTATATGGGTGCCAGTAGAGGCCAGAAGAAGGTGTCAAGTCCCCTGTAGTGGGGACACTCTAGTGCAGTGGCTACCCTCAGTTATGGACCATCTAAAGTGAATACTGACGACAAGAAACCATGCTCCTCTGCAAAAGCAGCACCTGTCCTTAAACCCTGAGCCTCTTTTCATCCCCAAGACATTATTTTTACAAAGACATGAAAAACACCATTGTAAGTCTGATTTTCCCTTCAGTGTGTCTCAGTGTGTGGCCCAGTATCTGAGGGTGTGGGCAAGTGTTCTCACTTGATGGTGATGAGAAAGGTGGGAACAGGTTGAAGACATAGCTGAAGTTTCTTCATGCCCTCGAGCTTAATCATAAGTGTAATTAAGCCCAAGGCTTTTTTTTTTTAATGACTTCTTCACTTTTAATTATTTATTTTAAAAATAGCACACAAAGTATTAGGTTTCCTTATGACATTTTCAAACAAAATTGGATTTTGTTGATTCTTCTTTCCACTGTCTGTGTCTCTCTACTCGCCTCATTCTCTTCTACCCCATGTAGCCTCCTTTCAACTTTGATGACATATATGTCCCAGTACTCTCCTGACATCCTCTGACCCCTTTACCTCTTTACTCTTTCTAGTTTCAGTCACATATATACATAGACCAACGTTAGAAGCTGGAATCTCCATGTGAGAGAAAACATGCAAGTTTTGTCTGAGTCTGGATCACCATGTAATGCTTTCTAGATCCATCCATTTTTTTTTTTTTTTTTTTTGGTAAATTTCATATTTCTTTATAACTGGATAAAATTCCATCATATGTATGTATACATATATATATTATATATATATATATATATATGTGTGTGTGTGTGTGTGTGTGTGTGTGTGTGTGTGTGTATAAAACTTTTTTATTATCTTCTACATTTTAAGGTTAAAGTTCTTAAACATGTTTAGAATAATTCCCAATCAAAACCCCTTTGACCTATACATCTATTCCAATTTTCCACTGGAGAAAACATGACCTTGGCTGTATGAACTTAGAGAGAAACAAGACCAAGCATCTTGCAATAGATTGGAAATTAAAGAAAAACATGGATTTCTTCATGTGAGAAGCATATGATTTGAGACATAGAACCACGAGTTATCATGTCAGGCAGCTTTTCTCTAGTTTCTCTGTGTTCTTTCCTGTTTTCCAGCTGTGTGTCTGCTCCGAGCCTCGGGAGCAGCAGGAGTAGAAGGCTGGCCTTGGAAGCCACACTGGTGCTTTAGTTCTGCTGTTTGTGAGTTTTCTTTTTTTCTTGATTCTTCTCTCTAGTGGCCTCTCACATCTGAGGAGTTACTTTTCTTTTCCATCCTGCACATCTACAGACTCCATAAATAACGGGGGACATTAGGCTTTTACAAACAGAGCAAGATGGTTTGAAGTGCTTTAATAATCTCCCTTTTGGGGGAATTAGTGAGGGTATGAGAAAATTTCTAAGTAGGCTCAAGGGAGGAAAAATCTAATAATAGTCCTAACTAGTAGACAGGGAACTGGATGTCCAAGTTTCTAGAGATTGTAAGTATTAGCTTGGATTTATTTAATGGGCTTCAATGGCATGGATATGAACTCTATCTGAAAGAGTTTTGTATAACTCTCTCAGGTCAACAATGGTTTGGCTCCCCTGATATCATGTGACCCTGATGATCTACACTTCTCCAGTGGCAATCCAGATGCCTGAGGCTTCTGTTGCACTGAAGGAATGGCACTATGTGGCTCAAGGGCCAGCAAGGCTCTAAGGGGAATTAGAGTTAGTGGATTTGGGGTGAACCTGATTACCTCTACCCTTTGCTACCTCCTTTCCCCCTGCCCAGGTTTCCCAGTTAGGGTGAGCCAGGCCAAGCACCTTGGATATTCCTGGGCTGTGCTTTTTAACCCCTCCCTGTTTCTCTATTCTCTGCTCAGTATGACCCCTTCCAACTTCTCTTGATTGTCTGACTCCTCCTACCTATACTTACTCTGGGGAACTCCCTGGCATTTGGGTGTAGGGTACGGGGTGACTGTAGATTTTCCTCTGTGAGATCAACATTCTCATGCTTTCTTGAAAGGTTGGAGGTCATGTACCATGAAAAGATTGTTGTGAGTATCGTGCGGTGAGAGATATTCCCTAAATTCCTGGAAGTCATGCCATTTCCCTTTTCTTGCAAAAAGTCTACTGTATAGGGGGAGCTGTGCAAAAGTGTGGATCCAAATCAGGAGCCATTACTGGCTGTCTCCAGTGCTCTGTTGACAAGTTCCAATGAGGATCTCTGACTTTTTCCCAGGAAAATATCTGGGCATAGTTTTTTTATTTCTAGAATGAAAATACCTAATAGAAACCACTTTAGGCAGGAAGGAGTGATCTTGGCTCATGGTCTCAGGGGGTTCAGTCTTTCCTGGCGAGAAAAGCATGGTGGGACCGAGTGGTTCATATCATGGCTGCTGAACGATAGGGGCTCACAGGTTCTCATCTTGGGATGATGCCTCCCACATCCAGGATGGAGCTGGAAATGCTGACTCAGACATATCCAGAGGTACGCTTCTGCCTCCTAGATGAAGTCCTGTAACAATAAAGATTAGTTGCCCTAGCAGGCCTGTCCAGCCATGTTCATGTCACATTTTATGTGACTTCCCTGGTTATAAGGAAAGACTAGAGCAGGGCAGCTACATCAGCTGTTGTTGCTCAGCTTTTGTCATCTCTTAGATGGAAGTAACAGTAGAATAGTCATACACTGCAGAATAAAGTTTCACTCAGTGACAGGTCATGGTCAGGCATTCATCCCTGGAGGTTATAATCAAGCTAAAATGTTCCCACTGTTTGTTGATGTTGTAGTCTGCATATTACACAGTGCAGGGGTGCTTGGGGTAATACTAGTGTAAACAACCAACTGTATTGAGTGTACAATTATATATAATATAGAGTACTTGATAGTAGACACCTTTATTGCTCATTTGTATATTTACTATGCTGTACTTTAAAAATTGTGTGTGTGTATCTGTCTGTCTGTGGGGAGTGTGTATAAATAAATGTAGTACCTGTGGAGGATACACAAAGGCATCAGAACCCTTGGAGATGGAGTTACAAGTAGGTGTGGGTTCTGGGAATTGAACTCAGGATCTCTGCAAAAGCAATATGTGCTTTTAACCACTCAGCCATCTCTCTAGGCTCTATAATGAATTATAAACATTATTTTGGAATATGCTTATACTTTTATGACAAAATATGTTTATGTCATATTTTCCAAGTAGTGGCTTCATGTATCTCAATTTATCACACCTTTTGGCGGTGTCAAGAGGTCATGAGTAACTGACCTGAACCATCTAGGTTTGTGCAAATGCACTCTGGGAAGTTTGCTAATGAAGTCATTAATAGCTTTGTGCTAAAGTGCTGATAATACCGCCAAAAATGTAGTAAAGTCTCACAGGAGAAATACAGTGGAATGATATCTTAGATGGTATTTTCAAGAATATCTGGAATGCAGAAATTGTGGTGACATTTAGTTACTGATGATGTTTAAAGCTCGTGGTGTAAAGACTTAGGATCTAACTTTGGAAGAATGCTGAGTGGTGAAAATTTTTTTTTTTTTTTTTTTTTTTTTTTTTTTTTTGCTATTTGCTTTGCTGTTTCTCTTTGTTTTCAACTGAAAGGATCAAAATTAAGTAACGAGACACATTTTCTCAATTTGAACATTTGGGGATTCACATGGTAGGAAATTATTTCTAGGTGCTCCTTTGGTCTCTTAGTTTTGTAGATATATGAGAACATAATAATGTTTTATTTTTAAGCTTGTCTCAGAATGTATACATTAAGCGTTAATTTTGATTTTACCAGATCAGCCACAGTCCAAAATCAAGATCCAAATTTCAATGTGTGTGATGTGTGTGTGTGTGTGTGTGTGTGTGTGTGTAGGGGTAAGGAAAATAAAAATAAAACCTAGAAAAATAAAAGCAATTTGAGCTTAGGTCACTTTGAAGCATTAAGTCAGCCCTCAGGATCTGAATGAGCTCTACTGTAGTTATTTGACCTATGGGAACTAAGATGATCAGGGAGGGCTTCAGTGAGAGTCTGTTTTGAACATACACTTGCTGCTAGCACCCAGGTTCATATGGCATTCTACAAGCCAGGAAGTAGCAAAGTCTTCCCTGGATAAGGCTCACAGAGAGATAGCAAAGACTCCTCTGGTCCAAACGTGTGAGTTTACCATGATTTACCAGTGTTATGTATCAACCACAGCTTCTTCTTGATGCATGTTTACACCCTGAGACTGCTCCCCTACAGAGGTCTCCCACACAGAGACCACCTAACCCTCTTCCCTACACTGTAACTAAAAATTCTCTCAGTTTCCAGGCAGAGTAGTAGGTGCTTTGTACCAGACAGAGGACAGTCCAGTCAGTCTCAGTTTTTTTCTATGTGCTTTGGTCGTTTCTTCAATGTCTGTCATTTCTTCAGTCCAGTTTCCATGACCAAGTCATGAAGGATGAGGCAAGATTCCAGAAGCAGGGATATTACAGAGGAAGAATCATGAATGGTTGAGTCTATGGGTAAGGACTAAGGAGGTGCTCTTTAAAAAGAAAGCATCGACAACACCTCTTTTTATCATCTCTGTTCTCTTGGTCCTTAAGTCCTGCCCCTTGAGATGGAGAGGAGAGTGGTCAGCACCAGAAGTCATCCCCAAGTGCTGCCTACTCTCTTTCCTCCTCCAGGTCCAGGGGAAATCTGTTGTCACAGCCTGGCCACACTCTACTGAAGCTGTCTCTTCCTCATGGAGGTGTGACATTTATCACAGGGATGGGACCAGCTTGCTCATCTTTGTCTCTTAAGAGCCCAGTTCCTGGTATGTTGAAGAAATATTGAGTAGAGCTATACAACTACCTCCAATAAAATACAGAATGTTAAAAAAACTTATCTATTTGTCTGATTGATTAAAAGTACTCAAAATTGAAAGCTACCTATGTTTTTTTCTCTCTAATCTGATGACCTTGTAAGTGCAAGCCTTAATATATGACAAACTGAAGACAGTCTAATACCTACAGTAACTGTTATGGTTTGGATCTGAAATGTCCCCCAAATGTTTATGTGTTCGAGTCTTGGTCACCAGCCATGGACCAGGCTAATATTGGGGACTTGTAGAACCTTTAGGAGGTTGGGACTCAGCTCCATCTGCTACCTGCCCCAAGTCACTGTGTGGCTATCTGCTTAAAGTTACAGGATCGTGAAACTATGGACTGAAACCTCTGAACTCATGAGTCAAAGTAAACCTTTCTTCCTTTTAACTTGGCTGCCTCAGTTAGTGTGTCACAGTGGCAGAGGGCTGGCTGAAACAAAGACAGTAAGTTATAATAGTGTAGTATGATTTTGTGGCTTCACATATAAGGAAAATGTTTGAAGTTGATGAACAGGTCAGTACCTCTTAACAACCCCAGCAAGCACTGCCAGTTTCTAAATGAAGAAGAGTTTTGTGGAAGTCTAGTCCTTAACTCCTGGACAAAATGCATTTCCTGCTTGTATGTGTGTATACTACATGCATGCCTGGTGCCTATAAAGGTCAGAAAGTGGCATCAGTCCTAGAGAGATCAAAACCAAGCTTCAAAGTCAACTGTGGTGACAATGCACACCCAATAATCCCAGAATTTTAGATTCAGAGGCAGAAGGATTATGATTTTAAAGCCAGTCTCAGCCACTCATAGGAGCCTGCCTCAAAAAAAAAAAAAAAAAAAAAAAGATTTTTACATCCTAGCTTTTTCTTTTCTTTTTTGTTTGTTTGTTTGTTTGTTTTTTTCGAGACAGGGTTTCTCTGTGTGGCCCTGGCTGTCCTGGAGCTCACTCTGTAGACCAGGCTGGCCTCGAACTCAGAAATCCACCTGCCTCTGCCTCCCAAGTGCTGGGATTAAAGGCGTGTGCCACCACTGCCCGGCACAACCTAGCTTTTTAAAAAAGAACCTTTTCTATTTATTGAAAATAGATTTTTTTCTTATATAATATATACTGATTACAGTTTAACCCTCTTCTCTTTCTCCAAGTTCCTCTCCACCTCCTCTCCCATCTGGATCCAGCCCCTACCCCCATCATTAGAAAACAAGCAGGTTTCTAAAGGATAATTTAAAGGATAATAGTAAAATAAGAAAAGATAGAACAAAAGCCAATGCATTGGAACAGGACAGAACAAACAAACAGAATGAAAAGAGACCAAGAAACCGCACAAGAATCAGATATAAACACAGTGATCCACTTGTTCACACACCCAGGAAGATAACATATGCTAAGCATATCAAGCTGGAAGCTGTAATAGATATTCAAAGGACCTGTGAATTTCTAGTTTGAGTTTCCATTCCTCCTTATTCATTTTTTCTGATGAACTGTTATAAAGGGGTATTGATTGGAACAAGAATTCCTGTAAATGACTTGGGTGACAGCATCAAGACCTCTCAGTGTGGACCATTCTCATTACTTCAGGCTCTGAGCAGATCTTATTTAAGATGCTTTAAATGAACCGAGGAAGAAACAGGAGCGCCAGCCGAATCCCCTCCTCATCCCTGTCCCGCTGGGTACCCTCCCACCGCGCATTCCTGAATTCTTCTGATTGATGCTTGGTAGCCTCTGTTCTGCAGAGAATGGCCTGTGAAAACAAACGCTGGTAAGACTGCTGGCCATTGTTAGGGAGACAATAAAAGGACCTTGATAAGCATCTCCTCCAAAGCACATTGGCAGCACCATTTTCCAGATCTGCATTCTACCTGTGGCTCCACAGAGCTAACTGAGACTTCTGGCCAAGAGAGGATATTGTTTCCTCCCTGGAGAGGCTGTGAGGATTGCTGTGGGGGCTGGCCAAGAGCTAGCTGATTCTTAGACTCCCGCCTAGTAACTGTCAACCCCCGAATGTTCAAAGAGCTGTTGAACTTTCTGAGTGTTCCTGATTGACGGAGGAGCTAGTGAACAGGACTGATGTAGCTTATGTTCACAAAAGGGATAGGTTTAGATAACTACGCACAAAATACATATCTGCCTTCTCTTTATGTGTATGAATGCAATTCCTGCTTGTATGTGTGTGCACTATATGCATGTCTGGTACCTATAGAGGTCAGAAAGTGGTATCAGATCCCCTAAAACTGGAGTTATGGATACTTGTAAGCTATTCTGTGAGTGCTGAGAATTGAACCTGGGCCTTCTACAAGAGAAAAATGTGCACTTAACCCTTAAACCATCTCTTCAGAAGCCAGGGTTTCTTTTATAAAAGATTGGAAATGACATTTGGTTTTATGGAAAAGTCTTAGAAATGATAAGAAAATTTGGGACTCATGTGGCAGCCATATTTTATCTACTGGAGGCTTTCAACTAAAAGCTAACATCTATTTTCAAAACCATCTTAGAAGCATATGTTTGTATGAGTTGAAAACCAACTACCCTGGATGGCTTTGAAAGTAGGAGCCAATTATTCTACAGGCCCTTTAAATTAGAGCCTGCCTTCATACTTAGTAGACAACGTAGCTGTTTTCAATTTGCACACCAGTGTGTAGGGACGTCTGTAGGCTGAAGCAAGCCATCCGACCAACTATAGTTACACGTGTACTGGGTCAAAAGCATTTTCAACAACAAAAAACTTGTCTCCTACCTGGACAAGTTGTTGAGGAGCCAAGTCATGGGTAGGCAGAAAAGTTAGTTTCTAAAAGCTGAGGATTAAAGTTGATTTCAGAGTTCAGAGGTATGAGAGAACTTTCCAGATGATGAGTTCAGGAGGATTTTATAAAAGCGGGCAAGATTTAGGACTAGGAGATGGCTCAGTTGGTACTAATCATGAGAGTGCATTCAGGTTCTCTGCACATAGATACAAGCCAGATGTAGTGGTGTGGGCTTATAAGCCCAGTGCTAGGGGTCCAAATAGAGGGGCTGACAGTTGGGGGTTAAGAGGTGAGGGGATGGGGATTTCCTGAGGCTGACTCTCCAGCTGATATAGCCAAAATGTTGAGCTCAAGGTTCAAGGAAAGAACTTGTATTTAAAAAATTGTAAACAAGCATTTGATCAAAGACACTCTGGTCTCCATCCATGTAGGCATATGTACAGTGGTACCCAAGAGTAGAAAAAGGAAATGAGATTCAAGATTCTTCCAATAATTCTATCCTGTACATTGCTGCCCCTTCGGTTTACTCTGTTTTCCTAGCTGTTCTGAAGACAATCTACAGGAGTAGTTATTTTTGCTACCCCCCGACCCCAACCCCAGATAATCTCCTCATGAAACAGAAATGACACAATCCAGATGTCAATGTTCAGAACAGTTAGAGTCATGAACGTAAAACATGGAGGGCAGAGAGCCTTAATTATGGGCAGCCCACCTCTATCAGATCAGACCTTGATCACCATTCTTTCTTGATTTCATTTATTCAGTTCAAAAGTAAGGGTTTTCAACATGACAGTTACCAAAATAAGAAGAAACAGCAGGGGGCAAATTAATGTCTCAGAAACTCCAGGTCAGAATATCAAAGGGACGGTGATTGCAACATGTGACAAGAATTGGGGAAAGCTAATGTGAGTCTTCCAACACAGCAGAGTAATAAGCAAAAATCTCAGGGATGTGACTGAGCCACATAACATGTGGTGACATAAGACTATCCATCTTCTGTCTGCCATATGTGTCATGTTCTCTATTAGCCTAAAATTCCAGTGACCCTTAAATAATCCAGACCCAGTGACATCATGATTCTTTTAAAATCAAACAAATGAGTCCAATTCCATTTGTTCGATCGAGCTTCTCTTGGCCAAGATGGAAGTCTCTGCCTTGAAAATACAGTATATTGTGAAGAAGCAGACTTTATTATAAACTGGGTTTATGTTGGACTATAGTTTTTAATTTAACCTGTTAATTATTTCCAACATTTGAGGAGAATTGTTGATATTTTTCCATTTACTTATTTTTTCCAAATTAATTGGCTATTTTTATGCATCTGTGCACGTGCCTGTTTGTATCCATGTTTGTCTGTGGGGGAGTGCACGTGCAACATGAGTGCATATGCTTATGTGTGCGTGGTACATGTGAGCATGGATGTACATTCGTATGTGTATGCATGTACTTTGACAGAAGACAACCTTGGGTTTCTTCCTCAGGAACACTTTTCATGTGTTTTCTAAGGTACTTATTGGTTGCAACTCATCAATTAGGCCAGGTGAGCCCATCAGCCAGCCCCAGAGAGACAACTGTTTCTTAATTCTAGGCTTACAGGTATGGCCCATCACACCTGGATGTACACAGATATCGAAGATTGAACTCAGGTTCCCATGCTTGCAAGACAAGCATTTTATAAGCTGAGCTATCTCAACTCCTAAGTTTTGATGATTTTCTTGTTCTAATTCTTTTTTAAATTTTTGATGAGGCAGAAGGAAGTAAAAGAAATGCTTAAGAAGCACACACAACTTCATCTATTTGGGGAAAATCAGACTTTACAGATATCTGAAGAGCACACACTTTATGCACTCTTTGTATCTATGAAGTGAGTTTTTGTTCAGATACTCAAATAAACCACTTCCCATGTTGCTAGGGAGAGAAGGCTTCTATAAACACGCACTTTTACCATCATAAGATGTAGACAGAAGAGACATAATAAGCTTGGAAGGGCTCAGGAGAAAGTCAGAGCTGAGATGAATTGAAGGCAACAGACATTGGGACTCGGCCATTCATCTACAAGGCCAATAAGAAAGAATCCTATAACCAGACACAGGAGCCAAGATCACTGACAGATGAAGAAAGCCCTCACTAAATGGAGTAGAAATAGTCTTGGGGAACTATGGGCTTGCTAGCAAGGGTGCGCAGGTGAGGGTGGGCTCTGAGGCTTAGGCTAGAACATGTAGATGTCCTCTGATAATCCATGCCAGCTTTCTGAGGAGCTCTGGGTTTACAGCACTATGTGAAACAATGTGTTTTTCTCAACTATAATATAAAATTATCTCTGTATAAGGGACCTTGGACTTTGCTTTGGTTTTAAGTCTTCAATTTTCTTATGCTTCAGTCGTTATGGCAGGTTGTTTTCTAGAATAATTCTGAAAGATCCAACCAATCGTTTGACATTTGACAACTTACTTTTTTCCTTCCTCTTTGTTTTCAAGGCAGCCTTGCGCTTGGGGCCCCACGTGGTGTTACGTAGATCATAGACCTATTAGTCAGGTCAGACATGGCAGCCGTTCAGGGTCATGACTAACAATACAGAGAAGGAGGCCAAATGGAGACTTTGCCCTGCCTGTAACATACCTATTACAAAGATATTTCCTGGGAAAGCTATGTTGTGTGCATGTTTCGCAGTCTGCTCATAAGAAAATGAGATGACGACGATAATTAAAAATAGTACCAACCTTATAGAACTACATGTGTATATGTAAAATGTCCTATTTATATTTACACATACAGTAGCTACAGTTGGTGTTGGCATTCTGTCTAAACTCCACCCACAGTTACTATAAAAGGGGCTGCTTGCCCCCTCCTCTCTCTCTTACCTCTTTCTCTTGCCTCTCTCTTATTTCTCTTACCTCTCCTCATTCCCTTCCCCCCTCTCTCCACATGGTCATGGCCGGCCTCCACTCCTCTACTTCTCTACTCTCTCCCTCTCTCTGCCTTTCTCTGCCTCTACTATCCTCTTAACTCCCCTCCCCATGCCCTAAATAAACTCTATTTCTATACTATACCTTTGTGTGTGGCTGGTTCCTCAGGGGGAAGGGATGCCTGGGCTCGGGCCTACTGAGGCACACCCTTCCCCCACACCTACCTCCCCATAACCCCATATAACATCTCTCTCTCTATTTTTATAAACACATCAGTTGGGGTCTGCAATATTTATTAAAGGCTGGTGTGGTAATGGTTTGGGGGATGAATGCTATTTGGGGATGGGTGATAATTGATTTTCATTGTCAACCTGAGTGAATTTGCAAGCACCTAGACACCTAGCCTGAATGTGGGCAGCACCACTGGACTGGGGTGCCCTACTGAATAAAAGGGAAAAAAGGAGAACGTGAAGTAAGAGTGAGCATTCATCTCTCTCTGCTTCCCAACTTGGATGCAATGCGGTCTAACTTGGATGCAATGCAGTCTAACTTGGATGCAATGCGGTCCGACTCGGATGCAATGTGGTCTGACTCGGATACAGTGCAGTGTGACTCGGATGCAGTGTGGTCTGACTCCGATGCAATGCGGTTGACTCGGTTGCAATGTGAACAGCCACTTTCTGTTGATGCTGTGATTTTCCTGCCATGATGGACTTAAGCCTCTCAAAGAATGAGCTGAAATAAACTCTTCTTCAAGTTTTACTGTTTTTGTATTTAGTTATATCAAAAGTCAAGCCTACACTCCAGAATAAGTACATATTTTCACGGTAGAGTGAATGATTTACTAAGCACTAGAATCCTCTCTTCCCTCATATACTCTCTAGGCTGATTTCTTCTGACCACTTGAAACAAATCAGGGATACCCACTCTTTGTTTTTCTGACACTCTGTTTTCTGCTTTACCTAATCAGCTGTGCTCATTAAGTTTTTCTCAGCCGTGATCACTTTGGTATCATGGGTCTATGGACGCTGTAGTGCTCCCTTTGCCTAGAAGAAATGCAATGGGCCTGATTGGCAGCTTTCTAAACTGCAGTGTGGGACACATTTCACCATGAAGTTTTTGTTGAAACAGTGCATTATCATGGTTGTTTCGTTGCTGATGTTATTTTTCTGGACAAAATGATGCTTTGAGTAACACCGTACTGGTGAAATAGTAGAGTGAACACATTCACAGTGAAGCTGGTCTTTTATAACAATAATCAGTGTTTTCAAGACGTCCTACAGGCAGTTCTGATGCTGCCAAGATCCTACTGATCTCGAGGACTACTGATCTCAAGCTACGGCTTTTTTTGTGCTCTCAGTCCATTTGGCACTCCCTCGTCCTCTCCATGAAGATGTCAGGTTAAGAAAGGACATCATTCTGGTGAGCTGACAGCACTGGTGGGAAACAAGACTAGGAAAAGACACACCTGCCTGGAAAGATGCAAAACAGCTCGTGCACAACTCACCTGAGCAGGACAGCAGCACCGTAGCCTGAAGATTGTTCAAAGTTCTGTTTTCCGAGCACACTGCCATTGGTTTGTTTTCTCTTCATGACCCTCCAGATTTCCTAAAATTATTGTTTGAGAATGTCATGCCAAATATATCGTATTTTGACCATGTATTCTTTTTTAAAATCCACTGAGTTCACTTAGCTTCCAGTGTGTGCACAGGTATAGGACCATTCCTTGGAGTATGGCTAGCCAATCAGGAGCAGCACTCTTAGTAAACTGTCTATCTCTCTCCTAGCAGTCACCACTTATCCTCAGCTCCTCAGCTAGGGGATGGTGTGTTGTGAGGACCTCTGTGTGAAACATTGTCTTCTGGTCATGGTGGGCGCTTTGCACACATGCAGACACAGCAATGTGGCAACAGGTATGTGGTGAGCATGATATCAAAGCAGTCAGAATTCTACCATGGATGAGGAGGGGCTCATAAATGTCAAGATTTTTATAGAACTAAAAATACAATTATATAGGTATAACCACAAATTCTTTTAAAATATTGCTCCCGGGAATTGGCTCAGCAATTAAGAACATATACTGCTCTTGCAGAGAACCTGAGTATGGTTCCTAGCACCCGAGTTGGGAAACACTTGTCACTCTAGCTCCTGAGGGAATCCAATCCTTCTGACCACCAAGGTACTCATGTACCACCCCGCCGACCATGTACTCCAAAGTATTTAAAACAAAGTTTGCTCTGTCAGTTCTTTCAGATGCTAAACTCATCAAGCTGCCGATCACACGGTTTTCTCTTTGAGAAAGGTACATCAGAATGTAAAACCTTTTTCTTCATGCAGGCTCTGGCTTACTCAGCAGCATTTTTGACAAAGGTGATACAGACTCTGAATACTCATCATTTAAATCAAATTTTACTTCACCTTCTACTAGTCAGAGGAATATCAACTAAAAGGGATTTATTATATCAATATTCAGGAGCATGTGTTCTAATACATGTAGAATGCCCTTGGAGAACAGTTCCTTCCTTCCTTCTTGTCTTTAATTTATGGCCTTCAGTATGACTCACTCACTCTGCTTGTTTTGAGCTACAAGAATGGAATAGAGCCCTGCTTCTGCCTTCAAGGAGCACGCCATCTGGGAGGATGAAAATATGAAATGAAATAATGATCAAAACAAGAAGTCTCCTTAGAAGAGTCTATTTAGATGCCCGTAGTAGAGTAGGGCAGAAAGCATGACCGTTCCCAGTGTGTTCAAAGCACCCCTGAGACAAAGAGAGGATTCGTGCTTCCTGTTTATCAATACAAAAATCTTCATCCAAAACTTCAATCAGCTGAGCAAGAATCACCAAGAATTTAATGAGTATGGTAAAACTAATGATCATTTAAATGTTCACACACATATATAATGTACAGTATTCTCTCTTCTCCCTGTATATTCCCACCTAGCTCCCTTCTTACTCCTAGTAAGTTTCCCTCCTAATCCCACATCTCTTTTATATGTGTGACAGACTATGCTTAGTTAGTTTAATATGTTTACCTGAGTAAAGACAGCTAGGTTATCAGTGGCAACACCCCAAAGTTCTAGGACTCTTCCTCCTCCAGGAACTATTAATTGCCTAAAGTTCCTTAGGGAGGGTGAGGATTCATAAGCCCTTCCCTCATCCATAGCAAAATGTTGATGAGCCACGTCTTGAGCAGGTGACAACAGCTGCTATTAATATATGCAATAGGCAAGTCCTCCGCATGTCGAGGAGACAGCATTTCATGGGTAGCTGCCTAACCTTCTTAAGTTCTTTCTGTCCCCACTTACATATAGGCTTCTCTGAGTCATGGAGAAAGTGGATATCCATTTAGTGTTGAGTACCGAATGGACATGTTTTCTTATCACTTTGAACCATTATGAGTTACTGCCTTCACTTCTATTCTCTATAAGAAGCTTCACGGACCAAGACTGAAAAGACTACTAACCTGCAAATACTATGATGGTTATTCATGGTTTTCAACTTGACTACATCTGGAATTAACTAAACACAAATGGCTGGACACACATGTTATGTATTTTTCTTAATTAAATCGTGAGAAGTGAGAAGACCCACTTCCAATCCCGATCCTTGAGGTGGGAAGATACACCTTTAATCTGGGCCATACCTCCTCCTGGCAGCCTATATAAAGGACAGGGCAGAAGGAAACTGGCTCTTTGCCTGCTTGCTCTTGCTTTTGCTGGCAAGCCTTTCTCTTCACTGGCTTTAGAGCTGACTTCTTCAGGATTCTAGTATACTAAAGATTATCTGAGACATCCAGGCTCATAGAAAGAACAACTACTGGACTCTTCGACCTTCCAATAGTAGACAACCATTGTCAGACTAGCAGGACCACAGCCAGTAAGCCATTCTAGTAAACCCCCTATCTATCTATCTATCTATCTATCTATCTATCTATCTATCTATCTATCTATCTATCTATCTATCTATTTATCTATCTATCTATCTATTTGATTTAGAATAGCTGTAGATATATTTATTCTATAAGTTCTATTCTCTAGAGAACCCTGACTAGTACAGATAGTAACAAAAGTATTTAGAAAGAAGTTTGACACATGTCCATTTGGTAAAGCATCAGTAATATATCTACCACTATGGCCGTCCTAGTCATTAGCTTTGAATTAGGTTTACAGTCCCAGACATAATTTTCTTCCAGCACAGTGGGCGTCACATACGGTGAGAAATCAATTGGTTATCATCAGAATAGTTGTGCCCTGTTACACCAGTGGTCACATCTTGCCCAGCTACCTGATATTATGTCATGTAGAGTCCATAGTTGGGTGAGATCGTTGATGATTCTTCTCCAGTAGCCTATATAGTACTTTCCAGAATTATGAAGGTCTTAGTGGGTTTTTTTGTAGCTCATTCTGAAACAAACAAACAAAACCCATGAACTTCTAATTCTTACCCCATAGTATTATAAGATTTAAAGATCTAAGTCATAATGTCAGCAATCTTTATTTGAATCAGAAGCTGCTATCAAGAGGTAAACAGCCCTAAGTTTATTCCTTGAGTATGAATTACCTAGCATATCCTTTGTGTGGGTTTCTAGTAAGAGAAAATGCTACATAAAAAGTAGAAAACTTGAATGTCTGTCTCTTCAGTATAAAATAAGGCTTGACAAGGTGGAATTAATGATTTATGAATAAATGGAAGATTAAATGGATAACCAGTGTCCTAATTTAAAAAATAAAGGAAATTACTCTAAGCAGAGGTGTTGGATTATATTCCTTGGGGAGACACACACACAGATAAGATACCAATAGGCCAAAGATCCATCCAAGATCAGCTCGACCAGCCAATAAATGTATTCAAGTTGTCTCCATAAGCATGGGTAAGAGGTTATTTACAGACATATGGGTGAGGAGATACCTTTAGGAATATATATAAGGGTTAACTTATACAATACAGGAGCACTGATAAGTAATTTCCTACAGAAGCGTAGGTGAGGAGATTCTCTTAGGAGCACAGATAAGAGGATATTTAATGGAGGGTGGCAAAGAGTTACTGCAGAAGAATAATAAACTCAATGGTGCAGCTCTTCAGGCTTCCCCCTCCCTCCACGTGAAAACATTAGTAGTGCAAGTCTCTGGAGGATTGCCTCCCTCCATTTGAAAGTCTCAGCAGGGTCTTGTTTGGTTAATCACCACTGCTCCAGTTCAATAGGAAACATCTGCAGAACAAGAGGGGATGGTCAGGAAGACAGAGGCCTATGGCAGGGCTGGTTTCAAAAGCAACAATACATTCCAGAGAAGTCAACATCCAAGCAAAGTGAGAGTGGCAGCGAAGGAAGCATGGCAGTGAGGTGGAACATGAAGATCTAGGGTGTTCCGGATTCGTATGTAAAGACTTTCCTTTGAGAATCTGGGAAATGGGTCTCTGTTCCCTAAAATGGGATTATGGAGGTTAAGCAACCTCAAAAGCACAACTGAAAGCAAATATTAATAACTCTTCTAAATTCTAATGGAAAGAGTATATTAAGTGCTGGAAGACATTCCTTCTTTGTTGTGTATAGCATTAATATATTGAATACACGAGCACCATATTTGGCAAACAAACTCTATTAATATTGCTTGATTACTTTGTCGTCTAGTACCTTGAAAAGATTTAGTAAGACCATTTATCTGAAAGCCTCTGTGTAAACCATGCTGTCTACAGAAAAATGTTTTCTAACATTTATTGGGTATCAGTGTCTCATAAAAGGTTGTTCTTATTCACATCCAGATTAGCCAATTATTCTTGGTGTTCTCAAAAGCAATATATCAGAATTTAACTTTGTATGCAATAGATTAAACATGCACACCGTAGTAACCAAAAATAATGCTGACTTTGATAGAGCTGTCACATCAGCCCCAAGGACCAGATCAGACATAGTGATCTTTTCACACCCTGTCACAGTCAGACCCATTGATGAACAATTTCAGAACAGAGGAACTAGCCTTGTGTATTAACCTCTTATGTTTAATTTTAATTTCATTTTAAGATTTTTTACAAGTGTGTGTGTGTGTGTGTGTGTGTGCGTGTGTGTGTGTGTGTGGTCACACTGTGTCCACAGAAAGAACAAAGTGATGATTTCAGGGAGCAGCTGGCTTTGCCTCCAGCCTAGGGAATGGGGTGCTGACACCCACATTTACAGTGGGTCTTCCCACCCAATCTAGAGATTCCCTCACAGGCATGACCTGAAGCTAATTTTCATGGTGATTCTAGATCCTATCAAGTTAACAATTAATATGAACCTCTAGGCATGACCTTCTAAACATTTCTAGTATATATTAGCAAGTTATTTTCTTTAAATATGCCAACTTATTACTTGTTTCTGGCATAGAGGAAAAGGCCCTTTTCAGAGTTTATGCAACATGTTTCTTTGCTCTAACTAAATGGGATGATTTGAATGCCAGCGCGATTGTACTAGTCATGTCATTATCTACAAATGTAACAAAATATCATGTTTTATACTTCAAATAGCTACAACTTGTATTTGTAAGTTACCCCTTAGCAAAGCTGGCAGTATTATCTGCCAGTTTGACTCATTTATTTAAATAAGATTTATTCAATACAATTCATTATTTTGAGTAGTGGAGTGGAACTTGCCTCTCTCTAAGGGTTATAATAAATATCTTCTGTTTATCATTAATTTTATTTCTATTGCTATTACTTTCTTGGTTTTAGTTTTTATTATTGCATGAATGCATGCTTTCCTTTTCTGTAAAGTATATTCACAGTTTCACTGTTCTCATTTATAATATGAATCTAAAACTAAGTCTCCTTGGGGTCGTACTGGGAGGTACTTATGCTATATTCCTCCCACAACAGGTACCAAATAGACAAGTTCTTAGGGGTGGAATCCCCACCCTTTTTCTTCAATTTCGTGTGGGATTGAAGGCAAAACACTTGCATATACCCTTGGTTGTTCCTAATGGTACAATGGCATGCATTTGTTCTCATTGGCACAGTCATCTTGCCCTTTATCTTTTTTTTTTCTCTCTCAGTAGTTTTCAAAAATTGAATCAAGGAAGATCAAGATGACTTGAAGACTCAGCATGAGAAAATACAATGGGCCAGAAGGAGCTTTGCACCAAGACTACCTAGGACCAAATCCTGACCATGGGTCTTGATAGGTTGTCACCTGGCTTTCTCCTATAAAGTGGAGGACTCATGAAGGTGTCTCCGGAGTTGATGGGAACGGTATCTCACCACTCAGCTACTGACTACAGAGCCAGAGCGGAGACTTTCAGCCTCTCCAGCATCAGGGGCCTTTCTTTATTCCTTGTAGAAGTGTTCTTGATGATATGTTCTCTAGCTGCTTAAGTTAGAGTTGCAAAAACCTAAATGGCTTAACTTGAAACACAAGAGGTCTTGGGTATGGGCAACTATCCATTGAGCCACATTGAAAGATTTGAAGATTAAACAAATCCAGTAGACATCTGCTGCTGCACACTGAATCAGCTTTAGCCTCTTCAAAACCAATTGACATTGAACATGTGACATAATTCAGGAGTCGAGAAGTTATTAGCTGGGGTGTTGAAATTCTACATCTCTCAGGAAGTTGTGGTCAAATAGGTCAATAGCTATCTGGAGCTGTGGCCATCCTAAGTCTCTCTAGGGTTGGAGGGTTCTCTTCCAATGACCGTTCAAGTGACTGGTAAGTTACCACTAACTCCTGTCAGGAGATCTAAGCTCCTTGCCAATGGGTTTCTTTCAAGGGCTGTTTGAGTGTCCTACCAACATGGCAGCTGGCCTCTGGGTAACCCAGGAAAGCAAACAAGCAAAAAGCAGTCTCAGGCCATAATTTCTTCCACTTTCTCATTCTTAGAAGGGAGTCATTAATTGTGCTTGAGATTTAGTCTCACCCTTTGAAGAAAGGTGTGGCAAAGAATCTGGGGACTTACTATCAAGTTAAGTGTGTGACATAATGCATGCTACATACTCAGTGGAGGAACCTTACAGAAAGAACTCAGAAGTGCTGACAGTAACTCACTGTCTTCACCCTAGTGCTGTGATTAATGGGCGGCACCAAGGCAGCAGTGTTGGCTTGGAGGAATATGTGAATATGGTCAAACTGAGTCTTTAAGATAGAGATGACCCAGCTCCAAAAGAACTTAACATGTCACAACATAGCGCTTGAAGGTCTTTCTCTCAAGCTGGGCTACTCCCAGGGAATAGAGACCTAGAAACAAGTGTTCTTGAAGGCAGAAACCCAAACACATCAGTGCTGAAGCACTCTTTTACATGGAGGTAAGTAAGCAGCAGTGCATACCTGCAATGAGACCGGATGAGAGGCAAGAGCATCCCTGGAAAACCCTGGGGCTAGCTAGCCTGGTGTGCACAGCCCTGAATAAGAAAAAGGAGCAACTCTGCCTCAAACAAGGTAGAAGGTGAGAAATGATACCAGAGGCTGCCCTCTGACCTCCATATGCATGCTACAGCTTGTGTATACATACATTCACATGAATGCAGGTGTGCCCACATACACACACCCACGCACAATGTACAAGATTTCAAATATTTAAATTGAAAACAAAACAGGAATTTGTTGCTTGAATGGTACATCACCCAAAAATATTGCAGAACCTTTTAGTAAATGGGAATGATAAATATTCAAACTTACTCAACAGGTGTTAAAGCCATTGCAAAAGGCCATTGATTAACTGCACATGAAAAAGTTAGGATAAATGGGCCTGGGAGAATGGCTCACCAATTAAGCACAATTAAGCAGTTAATAGCACTTGCTGCTCTTTCAGAGGACCTAGGTTTGGTTTCTAGCACCCACGTTGATTAGGCAGCCCCAACATCTGAGCTTCAGTTCTGGAGGGTTCAACACTCTCTTTTGACTCCTCCTTTAGCTGCACACATGTGACTCACACACACACACACACACACACACACACACACACACACACGCACACACACACACACGCACACACAGAGAGAGAGAGAGAGAGAGAGAGAGAGAGAGCCTAAAACTAATTCTTTTTAATTTAGGATAAGAATATAAGAGCAATCAATTTATGACAGTTAAAATGTCCCAAAATCAAGCCTTCTAACCTGACTTCACTGGTTATTTCAAGAAGGAAGGTTTTAATGCACAGGAATGGGAAAGTGAGCTCTTTGTTGAAAACTCTAAACTGGCCACACCTTGAATTGCTTAGCAAGATGATAAATTCCAGAGAGATGTGATAAGTGATGAACTAAAACTGAAAAAAATAACTTGAAGAAAATGAGATATGTATTTACTTGCTGTCCGGATTGGAGGGAAGTTCTAAGTGTAAAAGAGCACTCTGAGTAATCGAAGCCAATAGATGGATATAAGTAACTGTATACTTTGTATAATGCACTAAAAATGTTAAGACAAACCGCAAATACTGACGGATGGCATTCACCGTGTACCAACGATGTGCCAGGGACCGTACTTGGAGCTTTACTGTAATTGCCCTTAATCCTCTCAAGAAACCACCAAGGGCATCAGAATTATTACCTACACTTAGCAAACGAGGAAACAGATTGTAAAAGATTACATCAGTCCTCTACAACCCTGGCTGTACACCGAATCACACAGGGAGCCTTAAAATGATGCACGCCTGGGTCCCATCCCACAAGAGTTTAATCGGAGTTGATGGGAACGGTATCTCACCACTCAGCTACTGACTACAGAGCCAGAGCGGAGACTTTCAGCCTCTCCAGCATCAGGGGCCTTTCTTTATTCCTTGTAGAAGTGTTCTTGATGATATGTTCTCTAGCTGCTTAAGTTAGAGTTGCAAAAACCTAAATGGCTTAACTTGAAACACAAGAGGTCTTGGGTATGGGCAACTATCCATTGAGCCACTTGTAACATATATGCTATAATTTGAGTTTTGAGACATCAGTTAAAAGGCCAGGAGACTAAAATGGATGGTGCTCCTAGAATTCCTTTGGCATTGGGGACTGAAGGAAGCAATAAAAGCCATGGTGTGACTAGGGAAAGGACAGAATTTTGATGGTCTAATTGCTTCAGAACAGTTGGCAATGCTAAGACAACACCAGAGAGGCCTGGAAGAATCTGCTTTCTTTGGCTTGTTATTATAAGTTACAGTTGCCATTGCAGTTTCTTCCCTATCCCACGATACTTAACAATACAGATGAGAACTTTATAGGGTCCTAAAGTCTAGGATTGGAGGACAATAGCTGAACAGTAATTCCTAGATATAGGCTTTGTATACCCAAGATAACTGCTTATTGTCTCTGAAGCTCCATAGAACACATGTGTAATGTGTAAGACTGGTATAAGACGTGGATTTCTCTGGACACTTCCAGCTCACAGCTTCCCTAAATTCTGTTTGTGGCCATCCTGATGACTTGCTTGAAGTTGGCAAATCCACTTTTGAGGGTCACTCCCACAAATGACAGAATGGTGCCTTTTATTGGTAGAAAGCTTCAGTGTCTTTCCACAGAGGCCTCTGTAGGGCTGCTCTAAGAATTCATAGAGATGCCATCAGTCGGGCACGTGATCCAAGAGACCAAGGCTGAAGCTGCAATGCATTTTGTGTTTAAACTCGATGTAACACAGTGTCCTTTCTGCAGTATTCCATTGTCACACAGATAGGTGTTCGTTCAGGGGAGGAGAAGACTATACTCAGGTACCAGAAAGCAAGAATCACTGGATCCATTCAGAATTGGCTGCCGCATATATAATAGCTATCTACTTTATACACCTGTAAAGATATATATTGCAGTACACAAACACACACACACACACACACACACACACACACACACACACACTTCTATTAGCACAATTACTTCCTCATCATTTTGGCTCACAGTTTCAAAAGGTTGGCCCATGCTTACTTGGCTCCATCTACTTGTACAGAGCATCATGGCAGTGAGAATATGCTATAAAGGAGCCTCTTCACATTATTGCAGAAAGGAAGCAAAGGGTGAAATATGAAGGGACTAAGGACAAGACATTCCCAAGGACCTGGTCCCAGCAAACTATTTCCTTCTGCCAAACCCCAGCTCCTGATGGGAGTTTCTAGAAACTTTCAAAAAATATCTTCACTAGATGGGAACCAAACATTTAACATAAAAGCCCATAGATGACATCTTATATTCAAGCCACAGTATCCATAAGTATTCATGTGCTCTATCACAAGGACTTAGTCCCCAGACCACACACACAATGCCGTTTCTATGTTATGATATCATAGTCTTCATACTTTGTAATCTTTACACAATAATTCCTAGATATCAATTTCTGAGAAACTATCTGTCACCAAGCAATGCATAATGACACATATCTCAATATGTATATACGTATCATATATAAGATAGGTGATATATGCATGTTAGGTACATCTCATACATATGACAGCTTAGAAACACAATTAAGTTAGATTTTCTGCAGAGTTTTGTACATTAAAGCCAGTAGTTTAGGAATACCCCCAGGTGTTTGTAGTATGGAGGTGGATTTTCTAAGGGCCATAATTCTATTACAAATCTTAGCTTCATGATGACAATTGGCTCAGGAACTGTAATTGAGAGGTTACCAACCCTCATGACACAGTATATTCATCCAAAGAGCGTTTAAAAATCCACATGTCCAGGCTGCATCCCAGACCAATTATATCAGAATCTCTGAAGCAAGCAGCCTCGAGAGCCGTATTCTTTTCTTAAGCTTCTAAGGCAGTCCCATTGCAGAGTCAAGTTTGAAAGCCACGGCTCCAATGTTTTAATTTAGATGATTGCATTAAAAGTCCCTCATTTCCTCAATGTCCTGAGTGCCAGTTCAGCATTTAGATCCTGGAGACTTAAATTCACTTGTTGAAAACAAAAAGAAGACCTTTGACTCACCCCGATGTGCTGAAGATGGGTAGGAATGCGCAGCATGGCGCCAGTTGTTGTCTGTCTGTGCTGTGTGTCTGGTGAATTTGAAGCTCCAGCATGTCAGCCAGGCTCCTTTGGCCAGAACTTGCCTTCATGCAAGAGAAGAAACCTTCTAGGCATGTGATCGCTGGGCCAGGAAAATGTCACCCATTGCCAGAGAAAAACCAGCTTTTCGTGCAACTAGAGTGAATGGCACATGAAAGCAATTTAGGCAAAGTGGCTGGAACAGCATTGCAAACATGGGATGAGGCCTGTTCTTGAAATGAAGGTTGTCACTTGGTCATAGTGCTTGGGAGAGATCATGCTTTAATTCAAGAACATGGAGCCATTCAGCCACGCCGGTGTCCCCTTTTGTAAGGGAGGCCCCTATAGAGGACAGCCATCAGGGTTTGAGGAAGGCAGGCAATGCAGAACAAATGTCAGCTGTCTGCAGGCCAGGAAAATAAATAGGTGAATGACAAGGTCTAGTAAACCAAACCACCCAACTCGACTCAGAGAATGTATGCTGTGTTGGAACCCTCTGAACCCTGTTTGCAAATATTTGGGGTTGCTCCCAGAGGGCTTTCCCATAGCCTTTCCCTCCACAGCGAAACCTCTGTTTAAATAAAGCTTAATCCATTCTGATTCCTTGAAACATGACTCACCAGCATCTCCATTCTGGAACAACAAGCATCTATTTAGCATCTAAGATGCCTTTGCGTTTGGCCTTTTAAGATATTTTTTTTTCTTCATTAGAGGGGATTCAAATAGTATGTTCACTTAGTTGAGAGGCCACAGAAGTCTTCAGAATCAAGAATTTCGACCACTCCATGGTAATTAATTTCTTCTCGTTTGCCAAAGAAGTGATTGTCTGTTTTCTTTTAAGCCCCAAGTCCTTTTTGTAAAATTGAATTTAATAGTTTCAATGAAATCTGTTAGAGATTTGTCCACCCATAGATTCTCACTTTCCCCACCAAGCAGCTTGCTAATGCTCCTACAGTGTAGTCTACTAACTCTGTAGAACAATCCATGCTTGCATTGCCTGATACTAAAAGGGCAGTGGATTATATACTAGCTTTATCATCCAAGGCCTCAACGTGGACTTCTAAACACAAGTGGTATGATATTAAGTTTTCAAACACCCCAAGATAAATGTAGAATTCAATTTGGAGAATTAAGAAGATGAGAATATAAAAATAGAATCTCTGAACCAAAGGGCTTAGGGGCTTCGATGTGCTCAGTAACTATGGTCTCATGCAGCATTTAAAAATTTCGGTTAGAGCTCTTCATTTCTCAATAAGGGATCTAACGTGGGAAACAAGGGGAATTGGATTGGTTATGCCAGCAGGTAGGACTAAAGTTGTGGTGATAAAATGTAAAATCACCCAACAAAATACAGTGACATTAGCCATATTGAATTGGTCCATGCCACAAGCCCTGGTGCTTGGAGTATCTTTGTTTTTCTTTACTAAAATGTTAAATTCAAGATACCATGTCAAGGGCATCAGAGTGAGGGAAAAACTTAAGCTCAAGATTGTTGTCAACGGTTAGCTGGTGTTATGGAGACATTTATACAGGAAATGAAGTCATGGGTCTTGTCCTTGAAAAACTTACAATAAGGAGAGTTTATAACATCACTACCAGAGACAAAACTGAACAGCAAGGGACTCGTAACAACACGGGGCTTATCCACACCAAGGACAGATGTTCAAGTGACTTAATACATAGGAACATGAGAGAATAAACAGGAGCACAGAGTGACTAGAGCTGGCAGCAACCATGTTCTAACCACCAGGACATCCAATACACAGCAGCAGATTTTTTTTTTACATATAATAATATTATTATTATTGAGTCAAAATCTATCAGTTTTATACAAGTAATCATGAGTTTGCTATTTCAAGAAAAGATCAGACAGAATTGCAGCAGAGAAAGACAGATTCCTAACAGCTACTGGTAGTCATATGGGTGTTCTCTAGGACCAGGTTCAGTATCTACTGTACCATTTATTGCCCTAACCCAAGTTTTCATGAAATGGTATAAAGACCATTGCCCTCAATGATACTTAGGGGAGGGGAGGGGGAAGACTGAAGAGGAAATGTGGCCTTCACAACAGTTTCAAGAATTGTTGCTGTAGACAACGCTTGCTGCCAAGATTCCATGGTGCATGGTAAGACGACATGGCTTAGACCTGAGCAGCGAGCAGTATTCGACATGACAACTTGACGTCTCTAAGTCTTTGTCCAGCTCCCCAGCACATTCAGGAAGGACATTAACCACATTCTATTAGGGAGTTATTGGTCATGATAGCAGGTCACCAGTAATCACTGACCACTGTTAGGGTAGGATATAATACTCCTAAACCCACTACCTCAGATACAGAGGATTTTAGAATGTACCTCATGAAAGCAGGGGATGAGGCATGTCATTGATATAAAGAAAGATGCTGTGGAGGGTTTGGTGGTTGCTTTGCATTAATTTATTCAACAAATAAGTATTCTGCACTTACTAGACAGGAATCTCCGGATTATGTACAATGAGTAAATTTGGTGGGCGGTTTGTGTGGCCCCATTCAGCTAAATTATGTATTTAATGTCTCTTTAATCAAGTATGTGTTGCTGGGAGGAGAGGAAGGAGGTGAGGCTGTGGTAGGGATATATTATATGAGAAATATAAAGACAAGAGAAAGAAACAAACAGAAAGGAAAGGACAAAATAAATTTAAAAAATATTATTTTTTAAGACCTCAAACCATGTCTAAACAATTGCAGCTAGAATCTATTACTGTATTTTCTTCTAGATAGTAAAAATCAATGCTGTTATATAATCAGAGGTATGTCATAACATTGTGGATTTAAGTTTAACAGTGAAGCTTTATTTGATCCAGGCCATATGACACCAAGTTATGGTCTAAAGAACAAGGCTCTGTGTCTATGGGTCCTCTAGGATATAGATGAATAGCTTGATGCTGGCGGGCCTTCGCTTCAAGTCCAGTAACCACATTCCTGCCTAGACTGCAGTGGCTTGTTGTCCACTTTTACCATTGCCCTTGCTCAGCTCTGTTATAAAGTCTAAGTGCCAGAGACAGTGATACTTACCTGTTGTCCCAGCTCCTTACGAGGCCTCAGATTTCAAACGGGCCCTGGGTACCATTCTGAGATCCTGTTTCTTTGTTAAAGAGTACTTTCTTTGATATATTTAGATGTGGCCATGACAGGTTGCAAGCAGATATTAAAAAAAGTTGGGAGGCATGAAATGTATAGAAGAAGATGTCTACTGAAGAGGGTGGAGAATTCTGGGAAATGTCTACTTTTTGATAAAAGGAGAATCAGTTTTACTTCTGAGCCCCATTTCCTCCTTCTGCCTTCTTTGAGTGCAACTGGAAAATAGAAATCACGACAATGGTGTTGTGACAGGGAGAGTATAAAGTCTAATGTGCTAAGAAGAGGAGAACAAAACACGGAGGACATCACCGATCAGCTGAATTGAATGGCAATGACCAAGCCTCAGCATCCTAGTATGACAGGAGCACCCTGCTTATCCTCTTGGTATTTAAATATCTACTAGGAAGAAATTGGGGATCTCAGTATGCCACAAATAACATCTACTTTGTTATTCGATCTCCTGTCTCTTGGGAATTCTTTCGGCTATTCAGTCTAGTATGTGGAGACCATTTCTTCTTGAATTCACTGTAAGGATTTACTCAAAATAACAACAAATGTATATTTAACATAATTGATTTCATAGTTTCTTTTGCATATGAAGAGCATTGGGCTCAAAAGGGTTAAGTGACAGAGCAAATTTCTCCTGGCCTTCCAACGTTAAGTCTCATGATCATGCTTTAGGCCTTGTTCCCTTTGGAAGAATCTAGAAAATGCCAAAGTTCTTAAAGTAAGTAAGGAACATCTGTATAATCCTTTCAAGTGTTGCATTTTCAAAAGTTTCATCAAGTTTGATTTTCAGAGTAACCTAGAAAGGTTAACATTAATATTCTTGAGTTACACAATTTCCCTCCACTTCTTCCCTAACCACGGCTGCCACTTGGCTCTGCGATGTTGCCATGATGGATTACCAGTCCTCACTTACTATTCTTTTTTGAGGATCTTAAGCTCTTTTTTTTTTTTTTTTTTTTGCCTTGAGTTTCTGTCTCAACCCATCTCTACTCATCTCACATAAAATCCCATTTTAATCCAGTAGGATACAAGGCCACAGCCACAGAACAGACATTGGCTTGGCTGAACTCATGGAGCTCTGGAGATTTCACTAGAGAGGCTGTCTGTATTGCCAACCTCACTCATTAAAAAAATGCTTATAGTATTAGGAACAAAATGTGATTAGAGCCAGTCCAAGCCAGCATTTACCGAGGTGGCGTCTGAGATTCTGGGGTAACTGCAGAAGCCTACTTTTTTTCCTGTCTGTAATGTGTAATGTGGTGTTTACTGGTAGATAATATTTCTTGGCCATTTTGGCCCTCTCTTCTAGACCTTGCCTCTGATTTCCAAGAAACTTTCCAAATATATTGTCCCTAATCCTGATATACATATACATATATATATATACATATGCATGTGTGTATGTGTATATGTATAGGAAGTATATGTATATGTATTGTATACATACGTGTGTGTGTGTACTGAAGCTGAAGAGACTGACACTGGTTCCCAGATGCACAGCTGGGGATGGAACTCACATTCACCTGGAGATAAATTTTATCTATAATCATTAAGACATGTTGCTTTACTCCTTTTCCCATTTCCCTTTTATTCCTGTGACTCTAAGTCATGCTTAGTGGTTCAACTGAGTCTGCTAACACTTGCTTTCTAGTGAATAGGCTTCTATTATTCATCCTGTTTAGTTAAATTTGGATTCAAAGCCATTCCAGACTTCTAGTGTTCTCCTACCATTCTTGACTGGAGAGTCAATCATTTAAATCCGGAGGAAGTATGTAATACAATGTCTATATCATACTAGTATGCAAAAATGGTGTCAGCAGATTTTTTTTTTTTTTTTTTTTTGGTCAGAACTTCTCATATTATTGTTTGCATTTGGAGGTCCACATTTAAGGGATGCTGAAGTGAATGTCGAGAGGAATATGGATGGTGGGAAATTGTCTATAGAGGCATCTTCTCAGTTGTGGTACCCCTTTCCCAGATGGCTGTGTTGAGCTGTCAGAAAACTAATCAGTACATCTTCCCATCTTAAAATCCCACCACTCATTCTGACATCAAACAGAGCGCTCATCCTCATAACATTTATAACACATATTGTTGAGACTGCTAAACAAGATTCATAATAATGCTGCTATGTTATTAGTTAAAAGCTTATGTGTGCATGTAGTCTGTTCAGCTAAACTATGGATCCTCTTGAGCACAAAAAGTAGTCTTTATATTCTCTCAGTGTGGAGAACAGAATTTTCCCAACAGCAGACTCCCCCAAGTTCATGTTTTTAATTTAAAGGACCCCTGATAATGCTAATTGGTTAAAGGAATGACATGAACTCAGAAGCCCCTCTCCTTGTCTACACAGAAGAGGTCCACAACTCTGCACTGCCAGGCCTTTGAGGCCAAATTGAAACTCACCACCCAAGCCATCTCCAGCACTGTGTTTGCAGTCAGCCTGGCACTGACTGGTTTGCAGCATGTAAGGTTTGGTTGTCCTGTAAACAAATTAGTTAGCATTGCTTCCTCTTCTATGAGAACACTCAAGGTTTAGAAGAAACTAAGGTCCAACAAAAGTCTCACTCTGAATAATACATAAAAGTATTTAAAAACAATCCCCAGGAGCTGCCTGCTCTATCCTCCTTTGCCAATCGTGACTTGGGTCTATGTGGATTTTATTAATCTAAAACGAGATGCATTCATGGAGCCTCAACCTTGTCTCATTATTTATTTCAAAGTACAGCCTACAGGGACTCTGACATAATACAGTAATCCTATTATAATATTTAGGTAGCCTCAGCTAACTTGGGCATTCTGTCCAAACACATGACAGGAACTGCCCTCTCCTCAACAGATTCTGAAATAATGATACCCTGCACTAGTTCTCTGCATAGTTCTTATTGAGGAAGAGGTCCTTCTTGACAGGCCTTGAAGATTTATTCTATAGTGAGCTTCAGGGGCCAAAGATTCCAGTATTATGGGAGGGAGTTTTGATTCATAGACTGAAGAACATGAGCAGAAAAGGATCCAACCCTTGCATTTTAGACATTCCTAATTGGGTTGACCAAACGACAAGTTCCTCGCACTGATAACTTGACTCCATCACAGGCTTCTACCTGATTAGGTCCATGGCTTAGCACCTTATTTACTAATTGCGAAACGGATGAGGCTAACACTGGTGCTCAGTGTCTCCACAAAATTGCTATTCATGCTAATCCTTGAGCACACTAACAGCATACTAATCGAGTAATAACTCTTTTTGCAGAGCATTTGATTAAGACCCATTCTTGGACCAAATAAATTGGCAAAGATCACATTGAATATGACTTGTGGGATAGTATTCCCTTAACGATGGTGTGTCTTCAAATGGTCGGTATTTTGATGGTACAATCGCTGGTGTATTAAGGACAAATGAATGCACATGTTTATAAGCAGTGTGTAACTATGCCTATTTTGAGGAAAGTATTTTAGTGAACCTTAATTATGGTAGGTTACTTAGCTATATGCTGAAATAGGCACATAAATCTTTTAAAACTAATTTAAAAGTATCCCAAACTCATCCTGGTTACCTTTCTCCGTGTGAGGGTGTTATTTTTGCTTGTGAAGCCAGATAAGTTTAATCCTTTGATCGTGACAATATCAAATGAGTGCAGACTTGTAAAAAGAATCACGAAGGTGTATACCAATTGTCCTGGCTAGTTTCTGTCAACTTGACACAAACCTCAATACACATGGAAATAGGAAATTTTAACTGAGGAATTTCCCTCATTAGCTTAGCCTGTGGGTATGTCGCTGAGGCATTTTCTTGATTGATAATGGATATAGAAGAGAATAGCCCAGTATGCATGGTGCTACCTTTGGGCAGGTGGGCCTTGGAGTATGAGAGAGGTAAACAAACCAGGGACACAAGGCAGTAAGTAGTGTTCCTCTGTGATTTTTTGCTTCAAACTTCTGCCTTGATTTCTCTCAACTTAAGCCCAGTGAACACTTTCCTCTGCAAGTTGCTGTGGCCAGTGTTTAATTACAGCAACAGAAATCCAACTGGATCACTAATGCTAAGAATACCATATTTCTAAGTTATATAAGAGTGCAATTTTTTAAATTAAAAGTTTATGTGCTTTGAATTATGATAGTTTTAGTTTTATTGGCAGGATTGTTGATTCTCGGTTGAGGCTTTTTTGCTTGCACCAATTCAATTGGTTCTTTCCTTTGAGGTTCTGGCTGCCAAACCTGAGGACCTGAGATTGATTCCCAATTTGTTGCACAATCAAATGTTCATATAAGAAAAGAAGAAGAGTCTTGTCCCATTTATTTGTTTATGTGGGTGCACCCATGTGCATGGAGATCTGAGAACGGCTTGTGGAAGTTGATTCTCCCCTTCTACCATGTGGGTCCCCTAGACTCAACTCCAGTTGTCAGGTGTGGCAGTCATCACTGTTCCCTGCTAAGTCATCATGCCGGCCTCAATGGTTACTGTTTTTTGTTTGGTTTGTATTTGCTTAAGTGTTTTAAGACAGAGTTTCTCTGTGTCTAGCCATGGCTGTCCTGGAACTCACTCTGTAGACGAGGCTGGCCCTAAATTCACAGAGATTGACCTGCCTATGTCTTGAGACATAGCATGTGCCTCCACTGCCAAGTGTTTTGTTTTGTTTTTAGAGAATTATATCTTTAGAAAGTTCAGAGAGTATCTTTAATACTAATTTTTCATTTAACCATTCCACCATTTCTTTGTTTATATCCAATTATCTGCTATTTTATTTATTCTTCCTGAATAATTTTTTTTCCTTTTTTTTAATTTATTTATTTATTTATTTATTTATTTTGATATTTTATTTACATTTCCGATGATTCCCCTTTTCTTTAGAAACCCCGTGTCCCCTCCCCCTCCCCGCCTCTGTGAGGGAATTCCTCCTCCCAACTACCCCC
>CM052714.1:19147773-19200949 GCA_028551405.1 Uromys caudimaculatus | reverse complement strand
GGCTCTCTTATTTTTAGTTTGTTGGGAGATTACTTTCTTGTGTTTTCTAGGGTGTGGTTTCCCTCGTTGAGTTGACGTTTACCATTTAATATCCTTTGTAGGGCAGGATTTATGGAAACATATTGTGTAAATTTGGTTTTGTCATGGAATATTTTGGTTTCACCATCTATATTAATTGAGAGTTTTGCTGGGTATAGCAACCTGGGTTGGCAGTTGTGTTCTCTTAGAGTCTGTATGAGATCTGCCCAGGATCTTCTAGCTTTCATAGTCTCTGGTGAGAAGTCAGGTGTAATTCTGATAGGTTTGCCTTTGTATGTTACTTGACCTTTTTCCCTTACTGCTTTTAATATTCTTTCTTTGTTTTGTGCTTCCTGAATAATTTTATTTAACATCTTGTTATTTAGATTTATTAAAATGAATATTCAACTTTTATTTGATTGGTAAGTGTACCTTATTTTAAAATAAGTTTTTACCGAGCAAAGAGGTATAGATTATAGTTTTGTTTTGCCTTTCCAGCATGTCTAGACCTCACCACACAGATTCATGACTTAGATGTTTCTGACAAGAAATCCTTGGTGACTCTGAGGTCTGGTTCTGTCTGTTAAGACTTTTCTCCCTCTGAATACCCTTATATCTGCTCTTTATTTGGAGTTTTTGGAAGTGCGAATCTGGCAGATGTGAGTGTGCATGTATATTTGTCAATGCTTCACATTTATTCTTGGGATTCTTGGATGCATTTCTTGTCTTTTCTTATTTTTACAGATTTCCCCACTATAATGGTCTCAGCAAATATGCATATTCTAGTCTATTGGAGGAATTTTTCTTTGGAAGTTCGAGCTTGCTAATTGTCCCCCTCCCCAATTTCTTGTCCCTCTAAAGACACTATTGTCTAAATGTTGATCAGTTCCTGAAGGACCCAAGAGAAATAGAATATGTATTTTCTTTAGTTTTTCATGTCTAAAGTAGAGGCAACACTTTTCTTAGGAAAAAGAAAAAAATCTTAGTATATGAGTAATAAATTTTAAATTAGTATCACACGGGAAACTTTCAGGGTTGTAAAGGGGCTGACGTTTGGCCTACTTTTAAGTTAACAAGATGACCTGCAGCCATTTCAAAGATGTTTGCCAAACACACAAGACCCCTGGAACACACAGGTTGAGACTGGAACTCACAACAGTGGGAGTATTTAGAGCTTCAGTACTTTTTTTTTTTTTTTTTTTTTTTTTTTTTTTTTTTTTTTTTTTGTGCCTCTATTCCAAAAGCCAGTTTCCACATGACAAAAAGGGCCAAGCAACAGATATCCATGTAGTGGCTTTTGTTAAAAGGTGACCTCATGCTTAGGGAAATGAAGTATTTCATAACAGGCTCGTACATCTTTCTTCTGGGGTAGAGGAAGACAATGTTTCCTTTGATTTTGATGTAGGTAATCTTAAACAAAGGCACTGCCTTTGCTCTGAAGACAGAACACAAGCCAGTCCTATAAAACTGTCTCCCAGTGAAGACAAGATCACATGAGGTAATCCAGTTTAAACCCCATGCAGATTTCTGTGTATTGTAAGTGCTTGTTGTTTTGTGTCAATATGTGATATATACCATGGACCTGGTCTGTATTAGCCAATGTGCCAGGTCCTGGAGCTCTTACAGTGAACAGAGCATTCAGTACTTTTCCTAATAACAGGGTCCCTGGAGATTTTTTATGGACAGATCTAGCTATGTATGGACTATTCAGTGAGTGATAATGGAGTTCAGATCTTTAGCCCATAACACAAAAATACTTCTGTATCATTTAGTTTTTTATAATTCCTTCTCTAATCCAGTAGGGATTTTAATGCTAGATTATGTAGTTTAAAAAGAAAGTTTGACTAAAATTGTGTTATGCTATGTTTCACTGGACACCTCTGTCTTTCTGCCAGACATCAAACCCAGGATGTTAAGAATGTTGGACATGTGTTTAACAATTCAGCTACCTCTTGCTATAAAGTTTTACACTTTCTCTTATTATGCACTTAAAAAGAAGTGTGTGTGTGTGTGTGAGAGAGAGAGAGAGAGAGAGAGAGAGAGAGAGAGAGACAGAGAGAGACAGAGAGAGACAGAGAGAGAGACAGAGACAGAGAAACAGAGACAGAGAGACACAGAGACAGAGAGACAGACACAGAGACACAGAGACACAGAGAAAGACAGAGAAATCTTGCTTTTAAAGGTATTTTGTAGCCTCTTTAGCCCTATGTTATTTCAGTTGAAATATAGCAGTTCTTCTTTTCCCGTTGGATGGTATGATGGCTAGATAATGGTTTACTGGAATGTTTGCCACATCCAAAGTCTATGAAGCATTAGGCCTAACATGCAAATTCTGATATTTCCACCAGCAACGATTACGGCTCACAACCCAGATCTGCTGCTTCCTATCTTGCTCGGTGACAGTGAAAGATAATAAGGCTGAAGGAAATTTGGGTTTTCAAATGACTTGGATCGTAGTCATATCTGGAACACTGCTTTTACCATGTGTCCTTTTCAAAACAGACACAAAATATAATCCTTTCCTTTTTTTTCATTGCCAGGAATATGAATATGAAAGCATTGTTTCTGATAAACCATCACATGGTTTGCTGTTCCCTGCTTCTATCAGTAGTGATTTGAATTAGCCAGGCCAAGACAACAGGTTTTCTTTGAATTTTCCTTTGGCTTTTAAAGTTCATAAATACATATATTTATGCATATTCGTATGCATAAAACATATAAAGAGTCTTTATTGCTTTACACTTGAAATCACATCTTGAGTAGATGTTTTCATGCGCAGGACTTTCAGAGGTTTTGTAAGTGCTGACCTTTGAACCTAGGTATGTTTTACCAGCTCTTAACTGGGAAAGGGCTAAATATCAACTCTAGAATCTGTGTGCACTACTTGATTTAAAGTTGAAACTTGGCATTGTGTGCTTGCCTATTATTCTTGGAATGCAAACAGGTACATGTTTTTGCAATTCTTTTGCAAGCTTCTCTAAGGTTTTTCCAGGACCTGACTCTGATTTTGCTTTCAAGGCTCTGTTCCAATGCTCAGAGTTCATTTTCAGTACCTCTTAAGCAGAGGCTTACTAGTTTTGAAATCCACGCAGGCTTTCCTGTCCACTGGGGGCGCATAAATGGTCTATAGAACTACTACAGCATGCATTTACTGCCTTTATCCTTCCCTTGCTGCTTCAAGAGCTATGATCCCTGAGGGGCCTCAGAAAGGGGGCAGAGAGTTAGCTTGTATGCAGGTGGATGTCAATCAAACTCTTGAATCCATTTCAGCATTTGTTTGGAATCAATGGATGGTGAGCGTATAATGCCTGTAACTACCTGCAGCCAGAGAGAAGGGAAGAAAGGCAAAATGGTCTTGTATGCTGAGACCGTTGCAGATGGTTAAAAAGAGTGGGGTGAGATGAAGGACAGGGAAATTAAATGGAAGCTAATATGCAATAGGGGAGCATATCAAAAGAACATTTTGGTTAAGTTAAATTTTCCCTTTGGAAAGTTCATGTGATTTGTATCTTATAACTCTTTACTTTTGTAACTATGACAAGCTGTCTGATTCTTGCCTACCTTGGGATAATCTCTATGTGGAATGTAACCCCAAGTCACAAAATGAACAAAAGCTATGGCTGTGACCGAACTGGCATGTTACAGAGCAAAATCAGGAGCAAATCCTTATTTGGTGTTTATTTATTTGTAGCTTGTGCACAATTCTAAAATCTAGTTATCTCCCTTTACTTGCATTAATTAGCTAGTATTGCCATAGACGACATGCATTAGACAATGACATTTATTTCCATGTAATTCTGGTGCCTTGAGGTTCAGTGAGTTGGCAGGGCTGGTTTCATTCTGAAGCTGCTTTCCTTGGCTTATAAATATCAGTATTCTTCCATTGTCTTCAAGCAGTCTTTGTTTCATGCAAGTTCATGTTTATGTACAAACTTTGTCTTATTTGGGCACTGCTCATGTGGGATTTGAGCTCACTGTAAAGACCTCAAGGAATTGGGGGATTAAGGCTTGCAAACATCTGAGGACATGGCACATGGGGCCCATAGCATGGTTGGTGGCAGGTTTAAACAGAGAATACAAGCTTCATCTAACTGAGCAGGTAGGCGTGTCAATGCTAGCAATAAGCAAGAATTCAGAGCAAAGAAGACAGATAGCAAATTTATTTTAAATGCTCCCATCAGTATATTGAAAAGCATAGAAATGAATATAATCATCCTTGTATCTCTTAGTCAATCCTAAAAGTAGTGACAAAATTGTAACTAAATACATCATGAAAAAGGATGAAGAACTCCACAGAGCAATAAAGTAAATTCTCAGAGTAAAACAGTTGCGACCTTGAGTGTTAGACTGTCACAGGGACAAGTCAATTAAACTCCTTGAGAATTTGTTTAGAATGTGTATATTGAGAATAAAAATACTGGTACAAATACTAGAGATAAAAATAATACTGCATAGATGTTTCATAAAAAGATATATATCCCACAGAGAATGAGGTCATAGGTCAACAAAAGTCATAAAAATATGAAGTAAGGTTTAAGTGTACACACCAAGCATTTAAGGAGTAAAAGATTCAAATGTTAATGAGGATCTATAGTTATCTTTCTCTTTTTAAAAGAATTATTTTATTTATATGAGTACACTGTAGCTGTCTTCAGACACACCAGAAGAGGGCATCAGATCCCATTACAGATGGTTGTGAGCCACCATGTGGTTGCTGGGAATTGAACTCAGGACCTTTGAAAGAGCAGTCAGTGCTCTTAACTGCTGAGCCATCTCTCCAGTCCTATAGTTGTCTTTAAAGTTATCAAAAACAACTTAGTCAATATCAATGACTTTTCTAAACAATAGATTCGATGTAAAGAACCCATATATGGCCACACATTGTAGTTGGTTAAAATAATTAGATGAGAAGGCTCAGGGGGCATTGTGGAAGAGAATGAAGAATGAATATAAAAGGTAGAAACAAGAAGAAGCGATGTGAGAGGCTGTCTTCAGGAGCTGGCACTGCCTTTGCAAAGATGGTCTCCTAGTAGCTGTTGTTGCCTGTCCTGGGCCTGTACTAGACTGGGTATCCCATCAAGTAAGCATGGATATGGGAGGGGCTCATGGGACATTACCCCTCCCACTGAACTAACCATTCCAGTGACAATGGAATCAGTTCCAGATTCCAGTGAGAGCCAGCACCTTCAGTTGTCTATCAAGTGGTAAGCCTACATGGCTCCAACCCCGTGGACACACACTGTGCTCATTAAAATCAGAGAGTCATAAAACAAAACCAAAAGGAACAAAGACGCAGGAAAGACCTGTAATGAGAAGAGGAGATAAAGAGCTAGCAGAGAGAAAGGCAGGGGTGGAGGTAAGAATGAATGAATATGTTCTACCCAAGCGTGGAACTATCTAAAAGCAAACTTGTTCAATAAAACCTGTAATAAACAGATTAGGTCCTCCTCATCGGGATCAGTTGTTATTCAGCCTCAAAATCCGAGGAAGAAAGACATAGGAAGTAATACAAGAGTGGAGAGTCCTGCTCCTTAAATTAAAGAAGTAAGATTTTTGTTCAAACATTGCAGCCATCTTGAACATGACTTTGGTTCTCTGGTTCTCTCTCCATACTTGTAAAAGAAAGCAATGGGAACTAAATGGTTTCATGGGGTTTTAATTGTGAAATTGTATGCCAATTCATTTCTGTCTCCTATGCTTTCACTATATGGAATTGGAGATGATCTAGATGATGTAGACTCTACTCATTTACTGATTCTCAGTGGCCTTTACCAGTTTCTGGTGGGAAGAAGGGTGAGAATGGGAGATTGTCAGGAGCCTGTTCTCTATCTCTACAGCTTCTTGGCATAGCAACCTTTGAGTTAGGTTTTAGGTATCTGCTTCCTGGGTTTTGACTTCCGGGACAACACAGGACTGTCAAACCTAAATCCCATAATGGGTAGGTTGTTGTTTTAGAGTGTTAACTATGTCTCAGCAAGGAATCAGCCCTTGCCTTAATCTTCCAGCGTAGCAATCTCTGACATTCAGAAGCAACCAACACCAAATTGACGAGTCACAGCATGCACAAATGCCACATCAAGAAAGAGGTGATCCTTTAAAGGCTAGACAACTAGGGAGACCCAGTCCCTTCAGCCTTTCTTGTTGTTTAAAACCTCAAGAAGAAAGTCCTTGATGTAGATGTACCAGAGTTTCCCCTTAATTGAAATCACTAAGGAGCTACGATGAGGCATAAAACACATGGTCCAATCTGGTATCTAAAGTAGCTGAGGATTTGGGGTGACACCAGATTCATTAGAGCTATTATCCCTCAAGCCCTAAGCACTGTCGGATTGAATATGAAATCTCAACATTGATGGATATTTAGACTCAAGAGTAAGAGAAGCTTGTGAAGTAGTGATATCAGCATAGTCAGGAGATTAGGCCACTTTTATATGAGAACTTGAAAAGGACAGATTTTTAATTCGCAAAGGTCAAATTTAAAACATCACTGACTAAATTAGTCATTGCCATTTCCCCGAACCAACCCTCTGGCTACTTTACCCAGCCTGTAATGCAGATCTTCTGCACAGACAGTAACTTGCACTTGTTGATGTTCTCTAAATATGTTTTTTTAAAGACTCAATCCCTGCGTCCCATTTTCACTATCATAACCGCAGTTAGAATTCTGTCTACTTCTCATCTTCACAATCTCCAATCATCTTTTTCCTCAATCAGCAGGTTATCTGAGTAGAATTTAAATTTAAGTGCATCGCTTCTTTTTCTAAAACTCCTCTACATGTCTAGACGTTAAGCCATTACACTCTATGAAGACTGCATATAGCATCCAGTATCTGGCCCCTTAAATGCAGACACCCTACTCACCACTTTCTGCTGTCCGTTTTCAGTCTTCTCTTCTGGCTTCCAAGTGTCCCACGACTAACCCACGCGCCTTTGTTTCCATGATACTTTAACATGCCTTCTCTCAGAAAGAAGATCCTCAGCATTGGACATTTTAAGTCCCCCGCTGCCCTGAAATGGAATTTCATTAACTTTTAGGAACAAACGCTAATGAAATTCGCGTGCTCAGCTGTATACTGAGTCATTAGACCTGGTATTTTGAACCTGGGACTTTTCAATGAGGATAGAACCCTAATTTTCTTTCTCAGGGAAGCTAACAATCATCTTTATAATCCAGCAGACTTTCTCTTTCTATAATCCTCATAGATTATATCTTCACACACATCAGACCAGGCAAAGTTTTGCTAAGATAATTGGTTGATATGGTCTAAGCTCAACAGCAATAGAGGAAGAGAATGGCAGTTGTTTGGGACGCTCGCTCCCTGCAAAGCATTTCCCTCCCTAGACATACATACAGCCAGTGCAGGGGTGCGGTAATAGATGGAAGATGAGCTACTGTCCATGGTCCTGATATACAAATACCTTATGACATGGCAAGTTGCGGCCAAGTGTCTTATGCCCTCCTTCCCACTTTTATAGTCGCCTATCAGCCAAGGATTCTACCAACACTTCTACTTCTGATTTCTGTGAGTCAATGTTTTATGCGATTTTTATAAAGGATTGTTTCTACCTAAAAGATATATTGAGGCCCTAAAGCCTAGGATCTATAACTGTGGCTTTGTTAGGGAAGAATGTTTGAAGATGTAATTAAAGAGGTTACATTGGATTGAGATAGGCTTTTACCCAGTGACCAACATTGTTGTATGAAGAGAGGAATTTTCTCATGAACACACAGAGGAGAAAGGCCATGTGAGATGGAAACTGAGGTTGGAGCAATGCATCTAAAAGCCACAGAGTCAAGGATGACTGACAACCACTAGAAAGTAGAGACCGGGTAGGTTGTCATCCGTATCTGTCATAGACAGACTTTAGGACTGTGTATGAGACAGACTTATTTTGCTTTGGAACAACCACTAAATAACACTTTGTTATGGTAGTCTTAGAAACTAAATCCTTTAGATCTATATTAGGGAAAGGGGGATTCAGGGCTTTGGGTAGTTTTTCCTCTGTGTGTATGTATGTTTGTTTGTTTTTTATTGTATTGTTTTGTGTTGTTTGTTTTTTGTTGCTTGGTTGGTTTAATTTGGTTCTTTGCAGATATTTTGTAGTCCAGGCTGGCATTGAACTTATGATCTTCCTGCCCCAGCCTCCCAAATGTTAGGATATATTTATTTTGGTCATAATTTGTAGCCCCAAATCTTAACTACTCATCTTCATGTAAGAGTTAAGTTTTGACAATAAAAATCCTAAAAGCATTGGGGAACCTTGAGAAGAGGAGTTCCAGCAGAAGAGAAAGGGGATCAGAGAGAGGGATTGGAAGGGACTATGGAAAAATGACTAAATTTATTATAGTAATTGATGAAATCGTCAACAGCAAAAAATGTTCTAAAAAAGAGCTGGGGTTAAGTTATGTATCATTGCACATAAAGGCTATATTGTGCACACCTAAACTATGGTTAATGACTGACTCTGAAGGACCAACCTCAGGCTTCATGTCTCATGTCTGACTTGTTGATATTTCTCTATTCCTGCTTCAACTCAGGCAGAAGACCTCTTTCACTTACAGCAATGCATAGCACAACCCAATCTGACATCATGCTAGTAACACATAGGTGAGTTAAAATGCTGTTGCTTCCTTCTTGCTTGGAACTTCCTTGCTATACCAATGTGTGAGAGTCGTCTGAGATCAATTACTCCTTTCTGTTATAAGACAACTGAGAAAAAACAAGAATAGGAATCATCTCTTAAGGAGGCTGTTGTTCCAGATCCTTCTGCATTAGAAGTGAGACTGTAGCTGGGCACTGGTGGCGCACGCCTTTAATCCCAGCACTTGGGAGGCAGAGGCAGGTGGATTTCTGAGTTCGAGGCCAGCCTGGTCTACAGAGTGAGTTCCAGGACAGCCAGGGCTACACAGAGAAACCCTGTCTCGAAAAACCAAAGGAAAAAAAGAAAAGAAAAGAAAAAAAAGACTTTAGAAGTGAGACTGTGATCACACAGCATGGAAGGAAAGGTGGTGCAGTGGGCATACCACATTTGGCAAATTACCCAGGCCTCTTGAGACCTGGAGCCTCATGACTGTGCTAATAACTGGCTATTTTCTCCTCTTTAGCACACAGTCAGCAGCAAGAAGATTATCTTTGTTCTTCATCCTTGTGTGTTCCGCTTTGTTATTGAAGAGTAAACACAGATTCCTGCCTTTATTGCCTTCTTGTGTAGGAGCGTATGTGACCAAGAAGCATGTATCCAACACACTGATGACTGATGTTATCGAGACATCTTATAGAGGATGCTCTTACGGGTTTCCTGTTTGTTCAGAACAGTGTGTTTGAGTCTCCAAACAACATCCTTGGAGAGGCAATACTGACAGACTGCACGTTAACTCAGAAAGGGCCAGTATCACAATTGACAGCTTGGTGTCTGATTTTTAGGTAATCTTTATATTTTAAGAGGGTGATACTTTTCACTGTAATTGTTTTATAGACTTCAAAATACATTGTCTCTCCCAAAGTATGCACAGATAATATCTCTGCAAAATGATTTTCCAAGATGAATTTTTCTGGGCTGAATTTTGAGACCAATACTTAAGATTGTTGTATAGACAGATGGATTTTAGTGGAATTGCTGTCAGCTTGAATCACTAGTTTATTAGAAATATGCCCCCCCCCACACACACAAGTGATGGTTTATCCTGGAGTCTCAGTATTTACAAGGCTGAAACAGGAGTATTGAAGTGGGTTGGTTGTAGGCCAGCCTGAGCTACAGGATGAGAGCTATCTTGAAAGAAAATAAAATAAAAAGGAAACTTGCTTATTTCATTTCTATCATTTGCAAATAAATAGTAATATCATGGCCGTATTTACTAACTTCCTTTTAATTTGAGACAGGATTTTATTGTTTAGCCCAGACTGTCCTGGAATTCACTATTCTGCCTCCATTTCCCTGGTGCTGAGATTACAGGCATATGCCATCATATCTGGCTCCAAAACCATAAACTTTTTTTCAGGGTCACTTTTTAAAAACCAGAGTTAACCAACATAGATAGCATTCAAAGGCAATTGACTTTCACTTGTAGATGTCAAGAGAAATAGTCTTTCCTGATTGCCAGGAAAGGGTGCCTTAGGAAAGGACTCACGTTTTATTTTGTTATGATAGAGCTGACAAGCTTAGTGTGGGATGAATAGTTACGAGATTCTGTCATGATTTGGACATGGAATTCCATCAAGGCACTCAACAAGGCTAGGCTTATTGATGCTCAGTGACTTTCAAACAAGTTTTAGTCTGTATTCAAAGAAGCATAGGGCCATACTATTTCTCCCTAGTTTTGGATTAATCAACTCATCAATGGACTTGCAGTAGCAGTGCCTGACTTTCCAAAAACACTGAGTATGGGCTTCTGTGTTTTGACTTAATGAATTTTTGTTACTTTATGGTGGTTCAAAAAGCTGTGTAATTCAATAGAAACCACACTTGGCTTTCGCCCAGGGTAATGCTATGCTATATAATTATCTCCTATGATCCGGGCTGCAGTTGTGGTGACTCCCAGTCATACCAACGATCAACATAGGAGGGAATAAGCACTCCATGGAGCCCCAAGTTGCTGTGCTCTGATGCTTGTTAAGGTGCATGCACGACATGGAGTCATTTGTGACGTAATGCTTTTACCGTAAGACGGGCCTCCCGGCTTGCAACCCCCTCACTATAGAAGCACTTCATTCTTAGGACTCTGGGTACCATTCAGTAAGAACAGTTGGGAGATTTGAAGTATGTCAAGCAGTGCAGTACTTAGTTACCTGCCAGGCTGTATGCACACTGAGGAGATGAAAAAGTAGGTAATAAAACTGCCTTGCCTGTGGAAACTGCGGTTTTATCAAGGAGTCAGAATTAGTATCTAGGAGGAGCTGCGAGGTACACTAGCTTTGTACTGCTATAAAAATGAGCTTAATGCATTCAATACAATCCAACAACAGGGTAGGGGTTTTGCCTTCCAATTCTCAGTCTGCAGAAGCTGAGTGGCCACCCGGCTACCCTATGTAACCTCCTCATACCGGCTTCATGCTTGTTGTGTCTTAGAGAATAGGGTCATCCCTGAGTGCCAAGCATTCAGTTGAGAACGAGATTCTCAAATTCTGATGTCCTTCACTGGCTTATAACTTAATCTTTCTGAAGGAAGTTGCTCCTTTATGGCTGCTTTGCAATTGTTTATCTTACCCTATCTCTTGTTCCTATAGATAGAATTTTTTCTAATGCAAAATCAGCTATTGTTACCCAAGCAAATAACTGGAGACTAAGTGTTCATTTCCCAGATCTTGGGGATGATGCATCATTTTAACTTCTTCCAGTCAAATGTACAGTTTCCTCCATGGGAAACAACTGTCTCTACAGAAAAATAAGCCCAAACCTTGAGAATGCGTGCTATTCTCTTTTCGGAGACAAGATGAAAATTATTTTTTATAACTCTAAAAAAAAAAAAAGATAAATAATCAACTATAAAGTCCAAGAAGTCTCAGTGGATCGCTAAATCTATGTTATGGCCTGATGAAGGCATGCGGAAGCAATTCATATTCACCCAAAATACATATAATTTTATTCACATTAAAAATAAATGTTGTTATCTCTCTGAAGATAAAGTGTTTTTTTCTAGTGGGATTTGTAAATCATTCAGGTACATAGTGAGAATGATTGCAACTGTCAAGATTTATGTATAAAAATTAATATGTATTACCCATCACTGGTCATTCATATTACTGTTGATAGCTACAGACACTAATAATAAATCAAAGTAGCATGTATAGAAATAACAGCAACAGGGATTTTAAAAAAGAATTCTTTATGAGCTTATTAACATTTAATAATAACTGAGATTCTAAAACATAGCTGAAGTTAGGAATTGTTCAGAACTAAACAATAGACTCTTATATTTATTTCTGGATCCCAAATTTACTTTTGAAATACAATATATATATATTTACAGTTCTGGGGAACATATCCAGAAACCCAGACATCTCCATTAATATCTTTTATTCTAAATAATATAAGACCATATAATTAGATGAGTTTTTTCCTATAACAGGGAAATTCACCACATTTCTCCCCCCTTGTGTAGAAACTGAATGGCCTTTTCCAAACCAACTTGAGATTCATGATTATGTGAGCCACTTTCCTCATGTATTGGAAAAGGAAGGTTATTCTTAGGTATGAACAGACAGATTGACCTTTGGATTGATTCGTCTGCTTATTGTGCAGCTTTGCCCAGAAGAACCCTAGAAAAGGAACTCTGAATAAATAGGGGAAGAAATTCCTGGGAGAATTACACAAAACAACTGGATACGGAGGCTGATATTCATCATTTGTCAGTTTGATATTTTAGCCTCTAAGAAATGTTACTTTATGTGCTCAATTTTTAATTTATAAACTTAATTGTTTTAAATCAAAATGTACAGTGCATTATGTATACACTGATCATTTTCATAAAATTTCAATGTATTAAAAAGTAGACAACTTAATTATATTCTTTGTGGCCGGAAAAATACTGGAAAACTTAACCAATGTAATTATCTACTAGAAACATTATTTTAATCAAACCAAAAGAAAAATTTATATTTTTGTTTAGTCGGTAGGAAACTATTAGGGGCTCACTCTGAGACTTGAGAATATGCATATACAATTTTTCATTTTCTTCCAAATTCAAAAGTGGTGTTGAATTTGGCAATGTTAATAATTTCCTGAAGTGCACAAGGGTGTCAGTGGTACAGCTGGGACTCAACCTCAAGAAAGATCGTCTAAAAATATTCCCTATTTTTCTGATGCTCTTCTTTGGAAATTGATCTGGTCTGCTGGTAGACTTTCTTTTCTCCATATCTAGTTCCTTGGGGGTGTGAACGAGGTCGTTCCCTTGCTACCTCATCTTTTTTTCCTCACACAGAAATACTTCTTGAGTGTTGGTAAGCTTTAACTTCTAATTCTAGGTCAGACGTGTCACCCAAGTTCTGTGTTTGTGGATCAGATGTATGAGGGTTATCTCACACTAAAAAATGTATGTCCTTGATTCCTGTATAAACACTCTCATGCTATCATCTCCAGTTTTTTCCATCTTGAGTTATGGTAATTTCACCTGCGTATGTTCTCATGATGTGAGCCAGGGAGCTACCATGGATTTGTCTGCATTCCCATATCTGACCTATTACTTTATTCCATTGAAATGTGCCTTAAATGTTATTTGAGTCCATCCGCTCTCCTCTTCATCTCCATGGACAATGATGAACGACAGAGTTGTAGAACCAAAGGAGGCTGATGGAACTGCTTTATTATCAATGGCTATCCTGGACTTTCTTCCTGTCTTCTGGACCCAGGTTCATATAGTTGTTAGAGCTGTCAATCAAGAGCTTGCCTTTGTTGCTTAAAAAAAGAGAGAGAACTATTTTCAGTCTTACAAGAGCCAGAATGACTTAGGGCTTTGGCTTTGCGTGCTAAAGCTCATTTCCTTTCTTCCAATGTTAACAGTTTCTGTCTTTGGTAAAGGCCCCTTCAAGTCCTTGCTGGACCTTTCTTAGTTCGGTTAATCCTCAAGAGCTTCTCTTTGTCTAATCAGCCTCAAATCACAGTTTCCTAGTTTTGTTTATATAACTATACATGTGCATGCATGTTATTCCAGCTATCTTTACTTATACCATAATGTTAAAGGAGAAGGTGACTTCCTTAGTAGTTCAAGTTCTATGAGCATGTCAGAGGAGAGTCGCCCTGAAATCAGGGTTTGGAAAATCCTTCAGAGGCACTTTCTATTCTTTAGAAAGTCCTAATCCTTCTGTTGGCACTTCACCCTTGTAGGCAACAATGTACGTGACAAATGTCCTTACACACTCCTGACTGCTGCCCTAGAAGCACACAAAGGAGCCAAAGCCCTACTGCTGACCTGAGGCTTGACAGGAGGAAATGGTGGATTTTCTTCTCATCAAACATGGTCCTCACTCCGCAGTAGCTGGGCTGGCTCGGTGTGCCAGCTGTCTTTTAATACCCGTGGAACTTAGAAAGAGTGGATTTCAAAAATATATTACAGTTCCATTGGGAGAATGGCTTGATTTTACAGATTCCAAGAATAAACATCAAAAGAACAGCTGTAAGAATAGAAGTCAAAGGTTAGCTCATATTTGCAGCTAACTTTAGGCAGATTCCTGTGACCTCAGGAACTGATGAGTCACAAAGTGTAAAAATGGATTTTTACAGGGTTTTGTGCAGGTAACAACATCCCAGCAAAAACTCCCATTAACCCAGCTTCTCGTCACTGGGTGATATTATCCTTCATCATTGTATGAAAACATTTATCTTAAATATAAGGCAGGAAGAAACATTTCTTAAGGAAAAGATGTGATATTTGAGAATCAGAATTATAGAACTAAAAGGATGTGCCATGAACGTTTCCAGACTCATGCCAAGGAAGGCTAATGGGACTGGTAAATTTCGAGTTCAGGATCTTGCAGTGCAGCTTACTGGTTGTGAACTCGAGAGCAAATCACCTGACCCTCTTCTTCAATTGTGGGCCTGTTTTATATTCAGTAAATATTTATTGAGCATCTATTACATGCCACAAAATATGAGAGTAAAATTTGGGTTATTTGGTGGATACAACACATAGGCAGACAAATGTGCTCCTGATCTCAGAAAATGAGTTTGTCAGGAGTGGGATGCTAAGCAAGTAATAAAGAAAATAGAAAATTTAATACAGTTGTGTTTATAACTATGAATGTACAGAGTAGTGCCCTAAAACAACTTGTTCCCAGGTTAAACTGATATAATTATTGATATTTGTGATAGGCCGGATAAATGATAGCCCAAAATGGCACATCTCTTAACCCAGAATATTTTCCCCTATAATGAAGACAGTGTAGATGTGAGTTTAAGTTCTTGAGATGGGAAAATTGTTCATGTACATCCTAAATCAAGTACGGCATTTTCAGAAGAGAGGTGGGAGAAGATTACAGACCGAGGAGGAAGAGAAGACACGGTCAAGGAGGCAGAAACTGAGCTGATTGAGCTAAAGACAGGGCCAGCTGCGGTCATGAAATACCTAAGAAGCAAGAAACTTACTGTCATAGTGTTCAGGGAATGGATTTTTTGCCATGTTTTTTTAATCATATAAACAAAGTCTTTGCTATCTAAAAATGATAACGGTTCTGAACTAGGACATAGACCTTTCTTTGATTTTTCAGCCCATAAAAAGTGACCCAGAAAACCTTGTTGAGCAAGTGTCTTTTTTGTTTTAAGCCACCAAGTTTGGACTCATTTATTACAGTAACCCTCAGAGATTAATATGTCCATATCATAGGGCATGTCGGCAAGAAGCACAGTGCCTAGAATACAGTAATCACCCAGCCCTTTCTAAAATACCTCAGTTACTGAAGTGGTTGGTCAAGCCACCTACTAGGCAGTAACAGCCATTGGAATCTGTCTTGTGTGAAATGTTGTGGACAGGTTTTATTAACCACCATTATATCTCTCACCATACTACTTTCTTGCTCTTGAAGCATTGCGTTCTAGCCCTCTAAACATTACTTTTATGCTACAGTTTTAAGTCTTGAGCCTGAACTTCTGCCAGTGGGAACCTACAGGAATTTGGCTTCTTATTCCTTGTTATATAGTAGGAAGTTCATGAGGAATGATTCATCCATGGGCTTTCTGAATAGATAGTTAAAGGACTTTCTGGTTGTCTGTTGCGGGAGGTATTAAAAAAGATGGAATGTACTGCATGTTGTTCCCGAGCTACTCACTGATTTTCTCATCCTCAGTGGGCTGGGCAGCCATGCACTGGTGGGCAATGGTCAACCTGCTTTCATCTCGTGGAGCTCTGAGTCAGAGCTCCACGATCTCTCCACCCAGCTCATTAAGTTCCCACTGGCAGGTCCCACGCCAGCCCCATGTTTCAATACCCCCATGGCCTCTGTGGTACACATCAGGTAAACGCACACTTTGCTCGCCGTGTGAAGGAAAACAAAAACTTAGTTCAGAAACAATGACAACTTAATCTCTGGGCGCATCAACTAAAACCTAATCTTGTAAACCTTATCAAAGTCTGATTCCTCTGGTGGCGAATCCTTGCGGATCCGCCATGATACCAGGAGACTCTCTACTAGCTACATCTTATCTACTACATGCTGTCCCTGTTCCAAAAGGCACTCTCTCTCCTCCTTTTCCCTTCTCCTCTCTAACCCAGAGGTCTCTCTATGCCCAGTGATTGGCTCCTTTATTCATTAGGGGATTGGTTCACAAGAAGTCACAGGTGTAACTCACTCCTTGTCTGAAGCCCCTCACGGGAGGGCAGAATTAGCAGAATACAAAAAGCCTCAGGGCTATCCACAACAGTTATCTCTTTCAAATGTAGTTCAGAATAAAGAAATGAATCAATAGACAGGTATAAGGGCACAGGTCTCTTTGGAGGAAGCACAAAGTTGCAAAGGAAAAGACTGTAGCCACATTGCTTCACAGGCTGTGGTGCTCATTCATTGTCTACTTCTGTTCCTCTGGAGAATGAAGAGTTACAGCAGTTTCCATAATTTATCCACACAAATGCTACTTATAAAATCTTAAGCCCAGACACTCTTGCAGGATCTGTAAATACAGTAATGAATATGACAATGAGACCTTAATATTATGCTGCTTAATATACAATGGGAGAAGACAGGGGAAGTGTCAGAACACATAGAGCAGAGCCAATGAACTATGATTTTTTTGAGTATTCAATAGGAGACTTTTGTGTACATGTATGTGGGGATATTTGTGTGTGTGTGTGTGTGTGTGTGTGTGTGTGTGTGTGTATGTATGTATATATACACTTTTTTATAAATTCACTTTTTTATAAATTGAGATAAGATCTCTCACTGGCCTGCAACTTGAAGTAGGTTAATTTGGTTGAACAGTTGATCTCATGGATCTACGTGTCCCCACCTCTTCTGTAATGGGATTCTAGAACTCTATCATTGCTCCTGGCTATTTCTTAAATGTTGATACAGGAAGCCAACTCAAGTCCTCATGTTTAAAATTCAAATACTTTACTGACTAAGACAGGGAGGAATTTTAAGTGAAATATGAGTAACAAGGAAGGGAGAGTCAGACATGAAATAATCTTGGTAAATTGGTCCAGGCAGAGGGAGAGTACAGGGCACATGCTTTGAGACAGGGTGAGCTTTGAATTCTGTGGAATAGAAAGACAGCAAGTGTTACTGGATAGGTCTCGCCAGAGACAAGAGTATATGATGACAGCAAAGATGTTCAGAGGAGTCAGGACAAGTAGAATCTTAAAGAGGAGGATAGTGAGGTTGTCTGGAGGGTGTAAACAGGAAACTGGTTTCTTCTGGACTACTTGTTGTTCAGAACCATTGCGTGTGAGGGCGGATTGCAATACCATCTGGAGCATCAGGTGAGAGCGGAGTCCAGACAGGCCAGTGCTGATAACTCCCAACAGAGTGAGGTCAATCCCAAAGGAACGAAAGGGCAAGTCTGGAGTCTTTCTTGGAAGTAAAGCTGACAAGGCTTTCATATGGAATGGTTGACATAGGATAAAGAAAAGAAATCCATAACGACACCTAAGTTTTATCACCAGAAACCTGAACAAATTGTGGGCAATTTACCAAGATAAAGTAAATAAAACAGAAATCGGGTTAAATGTGAGAACTGCATTTTCTGTTTGGAGGTGTCTTTTAAGGGTAAGTTAAGTGAGCAGTCAGATGTGTGGTGGGTAAATGAAGCTTGGTCAGGGTTGGAGATTTCTAGGGGAATTAATAGAATATCTGGCTGGTGTTCTAGTTAACATAGGCTGAAGTATCAACGTTCCCCAAACTATATGGAGTCAAACAAACAAACAAACAAACAAACAAACAAAGCACACTATCACACAAGGGTAGAAGCTTCAGTTAGAAGTCAAGGTTTGTCATCAGGGATACGCTTTCAAGTATCAAAAAGAGAACTCACTTCATGCTTCTCTTTATATTCCTTGATATTTCTTCACTGGAAGAAGAAGGCATACCATGCTAAACTCTGACTCTGTTTTTTCTCCCCTATTTGCCTAAAGATTTTCTCTCTATTCGGAGATATAATACTGGATTAGACTTACCCTAACTATTCAATCTTAAGGTGGTTACAGCAATATGCAGTTTCCAAATAAGTTCATGTTCATAGCAACTAAGAGTTACAGCTCCCGCATTATTTGGAAGAAGGCAATTCAGCATATGACCAATGGTTTTTAAGTCCATGAAGTTGAATGAGATGAACTGAAATAGATTACGTGAACAAAAGTTTCAACATCCAGGCTCTAGAGAGAGAGATTCAGCATCCAGACTCTAGAGGGTTCCAACACTTTGAGAGTAATCAGAAAAGAAAGCCCTAGAAGATAAGAGGAAAACCAAGAGGACCCTGGCTTCTCAAAATACAATAGAGATTTTTTTAAGTGATAGATAAAGGATTTTTAAATTTGAATATAATGTAATTTTTAATATAATTTTTGGGGATTGAGAAAGTGAAAATGCTAGGATTGTTCACTGAGATTACTTCTGGTTTGGTTTCTGTGATTTGTGCAAGGGGATTGATGGATAGATGATAGATAGATGATAGATAGATAGATAGATAGATAGATAGATAGATAGATAGATAGATAGATAGATAGATTAGATACAATAGATAGGTAGGTGTAGATACATGGATGGATAGATGATAGAATCGTGGGAGTGAGTGATCTATATTCTAAATGGTTATCCCTATTCATACACCAAAATACTAGCCCCCAAGGTTCATTGTAATGTCACACTGCATGGCTGTGATGGTAAAACTGAAGAGCACAGCACTGTGATGTCACAATTTAACATCATGTTGTCACAGCTCATCAAGCTGTTGTCACCGTGCAGCATTGAGACAGTACAATGGAACATTCTGAAATCACAACAGAGCACTGTGAAGTCATAATAGAACATTTTGATAACAGAGTGGAACATTGTGATGACACACTGAACCATTGTGATGTCACATTGGAGGATGGTGATGACACACTGAAGTACTGTGACATCACCCTGGGATATGGTGATGACACACTGAAGCACTGTGAAGTCACACTATATAGAGCATTTGAACACATATTGAAGGATGGTGCAGACATAGTGGGAGATTGTGTGACCCAGTAGAACGCTGTGATGATTGAGATCAGTGTTGTGATGTTAAAAGACAGGATTATGATACAACGGAGCACTGTGATGACAGGGAAGAACGTTGTGTTGCCACAATGTAGAATTGTGGTAGCATAGTGAGGCCTTGAGATGTGTCAATGGGTCATTGTTGTTTCATAATGAAGTGTCCAACTGACACAATGGATCTTTGTAATGTTAAAATAGACCTTTGTGAGCCGGGCAGTGGTGGCGCACGCCTTTAATCCCAGCACTTGGGAGGCAGAGACAGGCAGATTTCTGAGTTCGAGGCCAGCCTGGTCTACAGGTGAGTTCCAGGACAGTCAGGGCTACACAGAGAGACCCTGTCTCAAAAAACCAAAAAAAAAAAAAAAAAAGACCTTTGTGATGACACAATGGAGATGTGTGAAACAATACGACATCATAATAAAGTAATGTGAAGACACACAAGAAATTTATGATGTTACAAAAGAAGGAGAATTGAGATACTACAATGTAACAATGTGATGGCACACTGGAGGTTTGGATGTCATAAAGTGACATTATGATAGCACATTGGTACCATGATGTCACAACAGAGACCCGGGTTGGCACACGGATCATAGTGACCTCACAGTACAGCAATTGCGACATGAGCTCACACAATGGATCCCTGTTACTGTACACTGCAGCATTGGTACCAGGAGGGTGGGCTCTGGGGTTGGTTAGATTCTGTGATGGTGCCCTCACCAAATTCCTTAGCACCTTTTTATAAGACACTACAGAGAGTTCACTTACTTCCTTCGCCAACTGAGAGCATGGCAACAGTATCCTCTTTATGAGGAAGGTACTATCTTCAGGTACCTAATCTGCTGGCACCTTGATTTCAGACATCTCACCTTCCAGGACTTCAAACATTTTAAAAGTTACCTGCTTCATGATATTTTGTTTTAATAATTTGAACAAACTAAGATAATCTTGGATCTTTCTCTCTATGTTCTGAAAATCTGCAAGCAAATTTTATATATAGGCAATATATATGCATTTATATGGAATTTATCATTGAAACAATAGTATCTGGATGCTTCAGATCAATCTTTGCTTTAACGTGCTCTCTCTCTCTCTCTCTCTCTCTCTCTCTCTCTCTCTCTCTCTCTCTCTTTCTCTCTCTCTCTCTCTTTCTCTCCATTCCTGATGATTTTATAGAGTAACTTATGACTTGGAGCATATATTATGTATTATGGAAAGCTCATTGTCACGTGCTTACACTCTTTAAAATTTACTTTTTGTTTATTAATCTCGCTACTATCTTGAGGTTTCAAATTTTTATGTCATTAAATCATAACCTTTTCTATTACTTTATACTTCATTTGCAATAGCATTTGCTCTTTCCGTCTGGGTGTTAAGCTCTTATCATTTCTAAGATCTTGCTCGCTTGTGTCCCCATCTTCTGTCACTATGCAAATCACCCTGAAATGTGCTCCCATCCAAGCCAGAGTGTCAAGCCCCGAAACCTTCATGACTCCGTACTGCATAATGCAGACTTAGTATGCAGAGGACACAGTGTCAGAGCTAGGTGAATGATCAAAGTCATTTTTTGTTCTTTATGTTTTTATAATTGCCTTTTCAATGCAATTGAAAGAGACAATGAAACTAGGAGCTGTCGATGTAAAGATATAAATGTATTGGTAAAATTATTATTACCACGATATGCTGATTAGTACTATAAAGAGGATATAATAGAGATTAATACAATGTACTATAGAATATCTCCAAGATTGTCTCTTCTTCAACATTTCCTTTTTGCTTCTCTCTCTCTCTCTCTCTTTCTCTCTCTCTCTCTCTCTCTCTCTCTCACACACACACACACACACACACACAGACACACAGACACACACACCCCACACACACACTCCATCACCATCACCATCACTGTTAGTACCACACCTTGCTGTCAATCACTGTACTGCTCTTTCCTACATTTCTAAGACAGCACTCATTCCCTGCCCTTTCTTTGTGCAGATTTAGCCATAGTAGAGAGTCCATGGTCTACTGTCACGTACAATTTTTGTTCTTTTGTGCACTAATTGAAATGGATTCATGACTCAACTCTTAATGAAACACTGTATTGTCAGGCTGACAGATTTGGAAACTGTTAGAACTCCTGTAATAACCAGAGCTGTCTTTCTGGTCTCATGTTCTATCATAATTCCCATTAGTAGCTGTCCGTGCTTGGAGACTCTCTTGAATTCAGTTGCATGACTAGAGGTAATGAGGAGTTTAAGAGAATTGCAGGTTAGAGATGAAAAAATTGTACCCTGTCTTCTCAATGGATTACTTAAAAGGTAAGGGGCTGCTTACATCAGAATTTACACTTGAGATCTGGGAGAAGTCAAACAGAGTTCTTGGGTATAAAATGCCCTTGAACCCTGACTTATAATTGATGAGTATGCTTGTAATCTCTTAAACTGGTTCCAACTCAGCATGGTCCTAGTGACAAAAGCCATACCTTGCCTAGGTTAAACCCTAGAGCTTGGGTTAACCTAGTCATTTTCTTTGACTTCCATTCCACAGAACATTTTGTAGGAAGAAGTTGATACCTGAGAAGTAAAGTGTTTCTTGTCCTTTTAGGAAGGCTCGTGGACTGGATTTGAGTGCTCCCAGGGCTCTAGGGATGGATCTGAGTGCTCCCAGGCTCCAGAATCACCACTCTAGCTCACAGTAGGCACATGCTCAATCTTTATTCTCATCTTTTAGGCAGGTGCCCTTTCTACAGATGCTCAGTGGGTACCGGACCTTAGCCTCGTGGGCAATGCCATCCTCAATTAGAAGAGTGTTCACGTCATGCAATTTTACACTCATTTGTTCATATAGATAAATCAATGCTTCTCCGTGACTTACACCTCTGTGCTCTTCCTGTCACATCACTCCTCTCTCTTTCCAGCTCCATCTCTCATCAGTGAAGATAAAGCCATCTGTCTACAACACTGATCTTTTCTTTAATGACCCTGTTCCACTTTGCCTTGTCTCCTTCTTCGGCACTTCTATAGTTTTTACTCTCTGATATCTGTGCATGCCGTATACCCTGTGTTTTCATGTTAATTGTTTGTTACTCCCAGTCCTCAAATGCTACCCTGTTGCCTTGGCACTTGTTAGTCAGCTTAGTATCATTCTCTGTGGTCCTGATTCCAGTGTGCACAGTTCTACTCTGCCCGGAAGTTCACTCTTTTGCTTTAACCTAAGAGAAGGTCTTGGAGAGACCCTTTAACTTTATAAACCACAAGTGATTTTACCCTGAGGCCGCAGAGCCGAAGACTTCAGTCATCACATTCCTGATTCTCTCTGGATTCATTGTTATTATTCTGAGTTGTTTCTCTGCTCCTGGTCCTACTGAGAAGATCCAAGCTAGTCAGCTTGCATCACTCAGATTCATACAGAGCAGCCCTGTCTTAGAGCCATAAAGGCTACATACTGCCTCTCAGATCTGTTGCAGTCTTCTTGTGGCTCTATTGACAGCCCTCAGCAGGCGAGGAGGGTCTGTCTTGTCTCATGGTTTTGAGTAGAAAAGAGTAGCTAGCTGCCTGGTGGTCAACCAACAGAGACTAGAGTTTTAGTAAAACAACAACAACAGCAAAAACAACAACAACAACAACAACAAAAAGACAGATTCTTAGTCCATTTGCCTTTTTCAGATTCTTGATTTCAAATGCCCCTTTGAGGCCAGATATTCAGTCTCTTTTATGCAATTCTGCCTGCTAGCTGAGGCCCCAGAAGAAGGCATGCGCCCCCTCTTGTCTGCCATATGGCTGACAGCCAGGCATCCATACTTATTTTGTTAAATGTTAGAGCAGTCTAATTCAGAATGCCATTATGATGTGAATAAATAATGTCCTTTTTCAGGATAAAATCTTGTCCCAGACCTTTGTAAATAAGATGTTACCCTTAATGTCAAGCATACTCTTATGAGCCTACACAGTGAACACAGAGTACACAACTGTCCCTCAGAATCCAAGTCACATATACCAAATAGCATAGCATGTGCACAGCACACATACCCACCTTCCTTTCTACTTTAAATCATCTAGGCATGACTTAACAATACTTAGTGTGATGTGGCTGACATGGAGGGAGCTGTCGTGTTAAATTATCCAGGGAAAGATGGCAATAGAAGAAGTCTATATGTGTTAGACTACGGGGAAATGATGCATTTCCCAGGAATTTGCATCCAAAGTTGGTTGAATCCACAAATATAGAACACATATATATGAGGGTGGATTATACATCACTGCAAACACTGGATGCACACTCTCCAGGACGCTGCCATCTATCTCATTGGGACCAGTTCATGACTGACCAAATTGCATTACCCAAAAAAGAAACCACTTTGAACTCAGCTGCCATATTGCTCAAGTAAATACACAACTGACCCTGTTTTCCTTTTCCAAACCACATAGATTTCAAGTCTCTCAGGCCCATGTCAACATCTTACACTAAAAGTACATACATTAGTTCCGTCCAGTGTGCTACTATTTCAGCCCACACTTGTTCATCTGAGGCCCCTCAACCATAGCTCCAGACCTCCTGAGCCACTTCAGGTGATGTGTTCTAGGATCACCCCTAAATTGGTTCTGCTCCCAGATTCCATAACCACGCACCATGTCTGCATTACTTCCCTGGGATGCTGCAATACAAGATTGAAGCTATTTGCTTGCACAACTGTCTAAACATCACTCTATGAGCTACCAGGAGAAGGGACCTACCTTCGTCTTCTCTCTGTTCCCTGTATTTTTAACATATTTCCCAGAATCTTTAAAACACATCCTTCAAATGACTGCCTGTGTGCAGAATTGATCTGCAATTGATTTGAGACTTTACTCGTGCACTCAGATCAAGCAGCAGTGTGGCCAAACCTAGTTATAATACTAGTTATAATGGTGGCATGGTACAGACACACGTTAGAGTTTCTGTGGCAAAATCCTACCGGGAGGGTCATTTCTGTAAGATTTTCCCTTTCCGCGATTCTGCCCATTGCTGCTGCTGGCATTCTCCAGGAGACCTTTGTATCCGATGTGCTAATCAGCCTCTCTCCTGTGTTAGTTCTGCATTGTGTTGTTGTGAGCTGTTGGTGCATTGGCATGCCCTTTCCTTTTGGACAGTTTGTTGGGGGAATTTTCTTTGACTAGGCAACTCTGTCAGAGTGACATGTCTGAGGAGTTGATTGTTATTCAAGTTGAGGATTAAGAACGTGTATTTAGTCATTAGTATATACACTGTGTTTTCTCCTGTCATTTCAGTGGAGGAATCAATGGAGACATCTTAGCATTCTTAGTAAGTTACAGATAATCTCTCATAAAATATATGTTTTACTACCTATAGCTTGGGGCCAAGTGTTGCTCACTGCAAAGAATGATGTCTACTTCTTTGTTTGGTGTTGGGTCTATTTTGATTTGGGAATTTAAATAGTCACCCCTCATACTCTATACCAATACAGAAATGCCCTTTTTGCAATCATGGTTATGCAACTTTACCTGTTCCTGTGTGTAGTATTCTCCGTGTGGGTATTGGTATTGATCTCCATATTATGAGCAACTATAAAACTTAGATTTGACTATAGTTTAACTTTGCATTGCCTATGAACATGAGGTTCCTAAAGAAGTTGGAAGCATAAAATAGTTAAAAAGGCACAGTAAATCTTGGGCAAAACCCAGGAAACTATAAAGGAGCCCATAATATGGGATAAACAGTTCCGGGACCCATGGCAAAGGTGATAGAACATGAGATATTTCAGTGGAGGGGGGAAATACTGGAGGAAAAAGTATACAGCAGAGGGAGAGGGGAACAGTAAGATGAGGGAGAGAAACAGGCAAGGGAGAATCCATCCAAACAAATTATGCATGCAAATATCAAAATAATAACAAATAAAGAGCTGGTAAAATCTTCCTTAGGCAGCTGAGTTAGGAGAATCATACTTTGAAGGCCTGCTTGTTCTAGACTGAGTTCAAGACCAGCCTGGTAAATTTCATCAGATCCAGACTCAAAATGTCAAGATCTAGCTCCCTAGGAAGGCACCTACCAAGAATAAACAGGGGCCCTGCTTCCATGCCCAGGACTGAAAAATAAACAATTACAAAATGAATAAACAAAGGAAATCAGACAATGTAAAGTCCATTTGAGTTCATGGGATCACAATAAAATGGATGCATGACTGGTTTCAGCCCAGGGACAATAGTTTCAGTGCCTATGGTATGAAGAACTATTTGTTTCTTCAGAACATGGGAGTAGAGAAGCTTTGAATAATGACTGGAAATCTGAATTTTTTTTATGATTTAGTATTTGAAACATTTTAGACTTTGATCTTGTTGGTAGTGCCCAACATAGAACACTTTAAACCCTTTCCCAACAAGAGATAGACATACATGCACATACAATGGGTTGAAATGGAGTTAAGAAACTTTCAAATAAATATACATGTCAAGAAGGCTCTATACACAGAAATAGGTTATTTATTGGATATTCTTCCATGTTTTTCTCCACACCACACCTGTGTTTGTTCATATTTACATACCTTCATCCTACATATGATTATATAATCATGCATCCTACATATGATATATTTATATATATACATATATATGTATATGTATGTGTATATATATACATGTGTGTGTGTGTGTGTGTGTGTGTGTATATATATATATATATATATATATATATGTATATCCTTATATGCATGCAAAAGTCAGATAACTTTGGAGGATTTTGTTGCTGTTGTTGGTTGATTGGTTTTGAGATATGGCTTCCATCCCAAGCTAGCTGCAAACTCACTATATAGCCAAAGACGACCTTGAAGTCCTGCTACTCCTCTCTCCACCTCCTGAGTACTGGCATTATAGGTATGTCACTACATGCCCACTCTATGTGGTGCTGGGGATCAAATCCAGGTCTTCCTGAATGCTAGGCAAGCAATCTACCAACTGAGCTTCCTCTCTAGTGTCCAAATTTAGGTAAGTCTGTGTTAATCGTTTTGTCTGTTTTAGATGGGTATTTCTCAAATGCTTTATGATGTAAACACTGGTCCTTCCAAAATAACTCTAGCCAACATGTTATCTTAACAAAACACCATTGCATATTTTATTAGGTTGCTTTCAATACGAGGGACTAGGTTGATACCACAGTATGAGGCAACAAGCCAGAAGCAACCTCAGAGTGTTCTTTGGTAATCTATGATAATGAGAGGTACATTTATGTTAGTAGAAGGGGTCAGCTGCTTCTTAATGGGAAAAATAGCCTACACACACACACACACACACACACACACACACACACACACACACACACACACACACACATATCCTTACCTCTTTGCCAAGGTGTGGATATGCTGCACTCTGTGGTATTTTTCTCTTTTCTTTTTTTCAAAACATCATTTCTCTGTGGTAGTCGTGGCTATCCTAGAACTCGCTCTTTAGACCAGGCTGGTCTGGATCTCATAGAAATATGACTGCCTCTGCCTCCCCAGTACTGGGATTAAAACCGTGTGCTGCCACCACCACCCAACTGATTTGCTTTTTCTATTTTCCATTTTATTTCACATCCCTCCACTTCTTGAGATCTACAACCTATACTACACTTAAGGCGTGCACACATACCCAAACTGCTTCTGCCTTCTGCTTTCCTTCTTTGAAGTATGGTGATCATAACTGGGTCTCATATTTGTTAGACAAATAGCTCATTTTCCACATCAGATTACAGTGAAATAAAAATTTAACTTCCTAGAAAAGGCAGAGTCTGTTTTTTTTTTTTTTTTTAAATTTACCTCAGTTGAATGTGCTGAACTTTATAGTTATAGAAAATTCTATTTACCAAGGCAACCCTGACCTTAAGTGTTGGCAGTAAAACTCTTGATGAAGAAATCTAAACTCATATGTAGTGTTTATCATGGAAGTTAAAAATAACGATCCCTTGAATATTATAACAAATGTTGTAAAAATAACAATGTCCTAGAGGCAACCATAAGAACATCTGAATCTAAAATGTGTACAGTAATATCTTTATCTAACAAACTTATAAGTTGTCAACCAAGGATCCTAAATCACACAGCACTTGACCTGAATGCACAGGTGGGTTTGTGGAGAAGGCATCTTCAATGCTACTTTCATTTCTTACCTACAAAAATGAGCCCTGCAACATCCCTGCTTCTGAATTGGAAGACTAACATTGTGAAAATAGATCTACTACAGACTCAATACCCTGGCCGTCAATGTGTCGATGACATCCTTCACAGAGACAGAAAAGCCATCTCAGAATTCATAGAGAAGCATGAACGCTAAAGCAATTCTGAGCCAAAAGAATAAAGCTGGAGATCACTCCACCTGATTTCCTGTGCTACAGAGCCATAATCACAAAACCAGCAGGCCACCGATACAAAACAGAAACACAGATGACGGGAGTAGAATAGAGGAACCGGCTACAAACCCGTGCAGCTACAGCCACCTGAGATTGACCAAGATGTTTTGAAATTATTAGAAAAAAAGTAGTGAAAACACTTCAAGATATAAGTGCAGGGAAAGACTTTATGAATAGGAACCCGGCTGCTTAGGACAGAACGCCAGCAACATGCAAGTGGGATGACATGAAATTAAAAAGCTTCTGAACATCAAAGGAAGCAGTTAAACAAGAAAAGAAACAGGAGAAAAGACTATGCATCGGACAGAGCATTGGTATTTAAAATATGCAAATAACTCATAAAATAAAATAACAAGAAGTCAAGTAACTGAATTAATAAATGGGCTAATGAAATGAACAGACAGTTCATTAAAAAGTTATCTCTCTTGTTTCTTTGAGATTATAATACAGTTACACAATCCCCTGTCTCCCTCCAAGCCCACCCATTTATTCCCCCATGCTCCCTTTCAGATTATGGTCTCCTTTCTTTATTAATTGCACACACATTTGCAAACATATAAATATAAATAAGCAGACAGTTCTTGCAAGATGAAATGCAAATGGAAAATAAACAGAAAAAAATATTCACTATCATCAGCAGTCAGAAAATGGAATTTATAATTACCCTGGGATTACATCTCACCCTGATCAGAATTCCAGTTATTAAGGAAACTAATAATAAATACTTTTAAGGATTTGGACAAGAGAGAACCCTTATACAGTTCTGGTGGGAAAGGTAACTGTCCATTCACTATGGAAACGAATTTGAGAATCCTTCAATAATCAAAACATAGGTCATGATAGGCCCAGCTAACCACTCCTGGGTATTCGGCCATTGGACTAAAAGTCCACATGTCACAGGGATATTTGGCAACTGATAATTATTGCATACTAATAACATGATCTAAGTTAAAGGATTAGCACAAATGTCCATCAGCAGAGAAACAGATGAGAAAATGTGATACAATAGAACCTTTTTAGCAATAAAGAAGAACAAAGTTATGCCATTTGCAGAGAAATGATACAACTGGAGATAAACATACTAAATAAATTAAGACAGTGTCAGAAAGATATATACTTCATATTTTCTCTCATTTGTAGTTCCCATATTTTATATAGTTACATAAAATCATGTATGCATTTATAATTTGAAAGTAAAAGTCAAGCTATCTGGGTAAGGGGAGGAGAGACTGATGCAGAAGGCTACTGAATGGGAGAAAGTATTGATGAACATTATATTCTTGTATGAGAATGTCTTTATGTAACCCAATACCACTTATATAAATCCATACAATGAAAATTTGAAAGAAAACCCATTCTGAACAAAGATAACGTCTAGATCTTTGGGGGACCAGAAGGATGGAGATGATGCATGCCAGTTATGAAGAAGCTTCCAGAATCTCCCCCTTCCTGTCTTCATGCCATGAAGCAGTTGAAAATATTGGTTTCTTTTAGGATAGATGAGAATCTGAGGTTCAAACAGGGCGTATAACTAATGTAAGCTGTCCTTGAAAAGGAAACCACTGGATGGGTAGCTACTTGGTTATTTAGGAAATTCTGTTGTGGGCAGAATTTGAAATAACTTTTTGGAGAATTTCCTGGTCTCCAGCATATGCATCAGAGTATTGTACCATTCATTCTCTCTCTGTGTGTCTCTGTGTGTCTGTATCTGTGTGTCTCTCATCTCTCTCTCTCTCTCTCTCTCTCTCTCTCTCTCTATATATATATATATATATATATATATATATATATATATAATATGGCATACATATTCTATCTATATAAAAGATATTATTTTAATTTAATCACTTCTAATAATGCAGAAACAGAAAATGTTTGAGGAGCCAGTGAGAGAGCTCAGTGGGTTAAGGTATTTGCCGCTAAGCCCATGACCTGAGTTTGAGCCCTAGGAGCCACGTGGTAAAAAGGAAAGAATCTAATCCTTCAAGTTGTCCCTTCACCTCTACACACGGGACCCTAGCACTTGGTCATATCTCACCACACAAAGTAAATAAATATATAACATTTTTAAAAGAAACTGTGAAATGCTCTTGTTTCCATTTGGCTCTGCAGCCTACAAATTCTTTCTGATATACCACTGAAAATGTGGTTTAAAGCTGGTCTGACACAGGTACCCATGAAGGCATGCACTTGGTATTTGAACCCAGGGCTCTGAAAGAAACTTTCTCTTATCTCTCTAGGAATGACTTCGAAATATGAATTCCCCTCCAGGCACAAGGCATTCCACACCTTTGGCAGAAAACATTTACCTGGCTGAGAATACAAAGATAATTGGCTATAAAAGTTCAATGCCAGACGAAAAGGAATTCCAGAGGTAGGCGCAGCACATTTAAATGAGCCCTCCAAATGGTGTAGCACTCGGCTGTGGGTGTTCAATTGGGAGTGGGCGTTGGTGGCAGTGTTGGTGAACAAGATAGTGTGTGTCCCAACAGGTTATAAAGCTTTAATGCATCAGAGTTTCCTGATCCATAGACACAGTTTCTACCTTCCAGGATTATTGTGAAGAAGGGAACTGAAAGAAGTTTTAAGATGCCAACCATAAAGTTTGGGCACCTTAGACTCTTGCCCCTGGCCAGGCCTCTCGGTAAACAAAGTCTGTTTTCCTGCTCCATTGAATCACTGAAGCCTTGCCATGAATATAAAACCACTCAAATTGAAAATTCACCCCTTCACCCTTGAAATGGAGCAAATGTTTTTTATCCCTACTAAATTTGTGTGTTAAAAATTTAGCTCCCAGAGTGATCATATTACAAGACAAAGCTTTTGGAAGGTGGTAGAGATCTCATAAATGAACTGGACCCAGGACCCCTCATGCCTTCCTCCATGTGAAGTTACAAGGAGAAGATGGTCCTTACACATGTCAGTGCCTTGATCTTGGGAATAGAATGGTTCAGAACTGTAAGAAGTAATGATTTAGTTGTTTTCAAGCCACCTTGTCTGTGGTAGTTTTGTTACAGAAACCCAAACACACCAAAATAGCCATTTCCTACTGCTACTATGATGTCTTTGTTCCTCTTGCAGGAAAATCTCAAAGAAGTTATCTACTTTTATTCTACTCTTTTCACTCTTAAAGAAACCCTAGCCAGACTTCACCTCATAAATTCACTGAAATTGCAACTTGATCTCAAGTAGCTTGATCCAATGAGCCATTCTCCATCATGGTGCTATGTCATAGGACCCACGCAAACTGTCAGTGGCACAGTTGCTGGCTCCCTTCTCCATGATTAATTTTGCTTGTTTGTTTGTTTGTAAGAGACTTGCTTCTCTTGGTTTTTCTACTCCCCAGCTCACTAACCTTCTATCTAGTTCCCCAGATCTGAGATGGTAGATATTGGAATATCAAGGAATTCAGCCATCTTCCATCATCCCTCTGTGTTCGTTACTTTTATCTGTCAACTTGATGCAACCTAGAATCACTAGAAGTCATAATGAGGAATTCTCTTGATTAGGTTTGCCTGTGAACATGTCCGTGGGAGGTTGTCTTGATTGGTAATCGACAGAGGAAGACTGAGTCCACTGTGGGCGGCACTACTCTCTAGATAGGGGATCTAGAACAATACAAGAGGACGAGTTAGTAGAGCAAGTAACGATCCATGAGTTTATTCTCTCTGCTGTGGATATTGAATGTGATGCTTTAAGTTCCTGCTCTGAATTCCCTGGAATAATAGACTGAAACTTGTGAGCCAAACAAGGCCTTTCTTCCCTAAGCTCCTTTTTGTGAGAATATTTGTCACAGGAACAGAGTTTAAACTAGAACACCCTTGCTACCTCTCCCCCCCCTAAAGCTATAGTTGCAAATGGGTTCATAAGCTAACAACTGCAACTATACAGATCCACGTTCCAAACTTCATACAGCCAGTTGGCTCCTGGACGTCTCCTGGCACCCAAAGCTCAATGTGTATCTAATTAAAATTTACTTTTCCATTTTCCCTTCTACCTTTGTATTTTTTTTTTTTTTTAAGTAAGAAAAGGTTTCTGGGTAGCAAAGCCTTGAATTTCATATATAGCTAAAGATGATCTTGAATTTTTAATTCTTCAATCCCCACCTTCTGAGTGCTGGATTATAGGCTGCACCATATCCAGTTATCAGCAAAATTCTGGAACCCCAGTATTCACAGAAGTCTGTTTTTCTCCAATGCAGTTGATGATAATTTGTGTTTCCATTTGTGCAAAGCCAGAACCTTCAGATAATCTTGCTGTCCCATCCCTTAGGAAATCCTGTTTTTAAAATACATCAGCACCTGACAATGTCTCCCTCCTCTACTGCCTACTAAAGCTAGGAGGATACGGAATCGCTGACCACTCTGGTTTGTACGCCACCATCCCTCACCTAAATCGCTGCTATAGCTGCCTGGATTCTGCCCCTGATCCCTAGAGAGAACCTTAAGTGCTTCCAGTTTTCCAAGGGGTATTTACATCTGAATAGCTAGTAATGGCTCCTCATTGCAAAGACAATAAAGGACATAGTTTTGAAACACCCTACCATGTTTATTGTCACATAGCCCTTGGTCCTCTGTCTCGAGTGTCTGCTACTTCCTCCCTCCTCTGCAACCACACTGTCCTTGGTTTCATTTCCGGAGCCCAGACACATTCTGCTTCAGGAACTTGGCTCTAGCTGTCCCTTTCTTGAAGGTCTTTCCCTAATATATATTTGATTAATTTATCTCCTTCAGGTCTTCCACAAATGTCAGCTTCTAGAAAGGAACTGTATTTATTTAAAATAGGTTGGGCGATTCCAAGTTAAAAGAAAGTGCTTTAGATAGTATGAGCTCCAATTTTGTGTGAATTATCATTATTCTGATGGATAACTTTCCTAATTAACTGTTCCTCATCTTCTGAGTGTGTCTCAAGGCACTGTAAACTCTTTTTAAGTAAAATAACCTCATCTCTTATTTATCTTGAGGTATAATTACCAACCAACCTAAATTCAGGCTCAAGAAGTTGTCCTTTTCTGAAATCAACTTGTCTTCTGGTATATGGTATTGACCAAAACAAATTCCATTTGAAAAATGAAGATATTCAAGATGGTGACACATTAAACACCCCTCCTTCCAAACCCAAGCAAGCAACAACAAACTAAAAAAAATGGTTCATGTATGAACTGAAGGTGCAGTAGACAAAGAATACTTTGAGGATCATTTGTTCCCCTACCCCCAGTGGAATTTCCTATGGGACTCTTGGGAGGAATATTGATTTGAACATGCCATGTATGTTTCAACTTCTGGATTTAGGGGAGGCCATGTGAGCCAGAATTGCATGTATTTAGTGCAGTGGAGGAGAAGCATTCTTCAGCTCTCCCTTCTCGGGCCTTTAATTGAAACAGAAAGTAGGAATCCTCATAAACACGACCTGGGCTGCTCAAACCATTATATGATTTGCATAGACTTTTCTTGTTCCTTATCACCAGGAATATATTATATTTGGGATCTCCTTGTTGTGTCTACATCTCTCTGAAAAGGAAATAAACATTCAATGAGTTCATCATCCCAGCGACTCCCTGAAGCTCTGGGTATATGTGACTGCATGACACTGATTTTTCCGGCAACACCTTGTGAACTAAAACAGTCACTGTGAATTCCATTCACTCTAAAAGCAAAGGCCTCCAACAATGATAGAGTATAGACAGAACTCTATAGCCTATTAGCCTATATAATTTATAGTAGCAGTAAAGTAAAGTGGTTCATTCTTCTGGGCATCTTTATCAGTACGTTCCCAGACTTATCTAAAAAATACTAATCATAGTAGGGAAAAATACTTTAACTCCTATATTTGGTTGTCAGTGAAATTGGTTTTTCATGATGTGGATGAGCTATAGTGTCACCTTGGAAGACTTTAATACCTATGTACACTTTTATCAAGGTTGATCTGAATTTCCCTTATTTGCAGACTCTTTGTCAATAAGTAAATAAGTGTTCTTACTTAATTGCTAAGTTGGTAAATTAAAGCTGTGTATATTTAAGATGAGCCTGAAGGTGTCCATGATATGCAAACATGGAGGCCTTTGGGTAAATTCCCAGAAGTGTTGTGTCTGAGTCACGTGGCACATCTATTTTCAGTTTTCAAAGGAACTCCACCCTGATCCTCACTGTGCTTGCACAAGTTTACAACCAGCTGTGAAGAGTCTGAAGACATTTAATGGCTTGGGGTGGTTTGTTTTGCTTTGTTTTATATTCTAATATCCTGTTAGAAGACCTGGTAGAGATTTTCCCATCTTCTGTGTGCTGCCTTTTTATTGGCAAAATGCTTTCCTTTGATATACAGAAACGAAAATGTTTCTATGAGATCCCATTTGTAAATGGTTGTTCTTTCCTGAGCTAGTACAGTCATAGTGAGAAAGGCCTTATGTGTGTCTATAGATGGAAGCAAACTCCCTCCTTCTTCCTCCTAGCTAGAGTAAAGAGTCATTGGATATTTGTTTACTTTTTATTTTTATTATTATACTTCATAGCAAGTATCTCTAGCCATTGAACCATCTTACCAGCTGTAATCCTTTTTTTAAAGATTTATTTATTTTATGTATATAAATACATGTAGCTGTCTTCAGACACACCCGAAGAAGGAACTGGATCCCATTACAGATGGTTGTGAGCCACCATGTGGTTGCCGGGAATCCCAGCTGTAATCTTATAAATAACATTTAAATTCTTCATATAGTACTTTGCACATTTCAGTATCTTTAGACTCAGCAGCCAGGGATTTACATTCTGTTGGATGAGTCATGTTGTCCTTCTTCATCACGGATAATTTTCTTTTCTTTTCTTTTCTTTTCTTTTCTTTTCTTTTCTTTTCTTTTCTTTTCTTTTCTTTTCTTCTCTTTTCTCCTTTCTCCTTTCTTCTTTCTTCCTTCCTTCCTTCCTTCCTTCCTTCCTTCCTTCCTTCCTTCCTTCCTTCCTTCCTTCCTTCCTTTCTTTCTTTCTTTCTTTTTCCTTCCTTCCTTTCTATTTTAAGTTTTCTCTTTTAAAGTATAGTCAGGCTCATGTTGCACATTTCACAATCATGAAAAACAAAATCACCAAACAGATAGACAGAAGGACAGAGTTCAACAGAAAAAGCTAACTCAAAATGAGGCTGGACATACCACCAGAAGGGTTTCTCCTGGATGGCACTGGGGCCAGGACCACTAGGCTGGGGAAAGAAGCAGTGGGAGCAGGCTTTTCTTTCATCTGCCCCAGGTTACCTTGGAGGTCTGTGTCCACATTTTTATGCATCTCACCATCTCCCTTAAGGCCTAAGAAGTCTTCAGAGCTTGCTTCAGAGGAGTTAGTTCTCTGTGTTCCAGCAACTCTAAACCTTCCCTGTCTCCACTAGGCTTGGCATCTGCTGATGTGGCCCAAGATGGGGGATTTTCTTCAGGTGTCTCAGAGATATTAGAGGCCATTTATTCTTCAGCACAACCTGTTCTGTTGGTTCCTCAAAGCCTAATAAAAAATTGGACTCACCACCTGGAGGTTACAAAGCATGGAGGCTGCCCCTGCTATTGAGGTCTGCACCCTTAAAGGTGATAAGAGTGGTGGTGGTGCTGAGGGGTGAGGGAGGCTAGCTCAGGGAGAGCACTGAGAGGATTAGGCACTGAGAGGATTAGGATCAAGAGGCAGGCACACACAACTCCTCAATCACGACCCACCGCACTTCACCGGCCTCTGATGCATTGGTTTTTCTGGGTCTTCTCTGTGCTGTGATTTGTGTATCTGTTGGGATGGATGTTTCTTCTGACTTATTTGGGAGTTTTTTAGTGAACAATGCTTTGGTGTAACTGCAACAACAGCAAACAGAAGAGATATGGAAACATACTGTAAATCAATTAAAGCCAATTACTATGCCTTAAATGACCATAGACAATAGAATGGCAAAAAAAATAAATAAATAAAATCCTGCAGTTAAGAATTACTTAGAGTAAAAATGATAATTGAATGAAATAATGAAGGCGAGGCAATGGGACTGGAGAGATGGCTCAGAGGTCAAGAGTACTGGCTGTTCTTCTTCTAGAGGTCCTGAGTTCAATTCCCAGCAACCACGTGGTAGCTCATAACCATTTGTATTGGGATCTGATCCCCTCTTCTGGCCCACACATGTATGTACAGCAGAGTGCTTATACATTCAATCTTTTTTTTTTAAAGGCTGGGGTTAGGGAGGCAAGAAGGGAGGGAGCAAAAGAAGAAGCTAGTCAGGAAAAAGTGTCACAGAGGCAAGGGATTAATGTTAAGAAGAGGGGACAATCTATTAAATGTAATTGCCAATTTGACAGAATCTAAAGTCCTATGAGAGGAAATTATCAAGAGAATTTCCTCTATCAGATTGGTCAGTAAGAGAGCCAGACCATAATAGGCAGTGCCATTCCGACATAGGTAGTTCTGGGCTATGCAAGAAAGCTAGCTGTGCTGATGAATTTTCTGTCAACTTGACATAAGCGCTAGGATTGTTTGAGAATTGGGACCCTTAGTTGAGAAAATGTTTCCCAGCAGATTGGCCTATAGGCAAGCCTGTGGAGCATTTTCTTGAGGTGGGAAAACCAGCTCCTTGTGGCCAGTGCCACTCCTGGGCTGGTGGTCCTGAGTTATCTAAGAAAGAAGGCTGAGCAAGCCATGGGGAGCAAGCCAGTGAGCAGCATCCCTCCACGGTCTCTGCATCAGCTCCTACCTCCAAGTTCTGGATTTGAGTTCCTGCCAGGACTTCCCTCAGTGATACTGTGACCTGAGAGCTGTGCTTGAATATGGAGGGGGGGGGGGGCTAAGGAGGGCACTGAGATTTACTGCAAAAAACCCTTTCCTGTCCAGGTTGCTTTTGGTTGTGGTGTTTATCACAGCAATAGAAACCCTAACCGAGATACTAGCTAGGCAAGAGCCTGTGGGTGAGCTAGAGTATGAACCAGCAAGAGTGTTCCTCCAATGATTTCTGCCTTCAGGTTCCTGCCTCCATCAATTACCAAGGCCTGGAAGGTGTAGGCCAAAAACAAAACAAAATAAAACAACAAAAAAATGCCACCCTCCCTTAATCTGCTTTTAGTCTGAGTGTTTTATCAAATCAGAACTCAAACTAGAATAGACTAAAAGATTTTTAAAGGTATAGAGTAAATAAAAAGGTGTACAAGGAAAATTGAATAAACCTAAGAAGAGGAATAAAAACCTATAAGCTGACTTTATAAATAAAGTAAAATCAATGGTAAGAATATAGTACATAGAGTAAATGGAGAATATAGTAAATTCCCTACAGGAAAGAGAGGAGAGAGAGAGAGAGAGAGAGAGAGAGAGAGAGAGAGAGAGAGAGAGAGAGAGAGAGAGCATTTCTTTGTAAGCCCAAACAGAAAAGCATGTTGGAGCAGTGTCTTCTGCAGACTCTGACACTGGAGCCTGCCAGGAGGAAGAGGTGGTCCGCTAAAGTTGGAGACTCTTATTTCACCCTGATTCTGACGCTGAAGAGACTGAAGGGTCAGTTGGTCATCAGTTTAGACCACTTTAGGTATAGCCCCCTTTTACTGTACTAGGATGCATCTCTTGCGACTTCAAGCTTTACAGCCTGTGTCCAGACTGATCTTCCTGCTATCCAGGGACTCCCCAGTTTGTCCACCTTGGGGTAACTACCTAAACCAAGGAGTATTTCCCAAGTCTGTTTGGATGTGGGAGAGCTAAGTAGGGCACTGAGATTTTCAGGAGAACCCTCCTCAGTATTGAACACTCCGAGGGTGGGAATAGGCTGTGGAGAATATCCACTGGACTCAAGAGCTTCAGAGCTCCCCATCCAATGAAAAATTGAATGGCTTGCCATGGAGTTTAAGCTGGACTTTGGGCTGGGTCTATGGGTCTCCACTGTGCTTATGAGTCTGTGAGGAGACAAAGGCAACTGAGCATGGCCCCCATCTGAGAGTCCTAGCATTTCCTTTCATGAATGTCTTCCTCCCAAATCGGGTGGGGGTTGGCCTGTTGGCTCCAGGCTTCATGAACTGTCATTGCTTTTTGTTTGGAATTGGGGGGTGACAGTAGGCTCCCTCTCAAGATGGTGACCAGCCAGCCCCAACCCTCTGAGCCATGGAGAATGGCGATGTAGCCCTCCTCTGTACCAGTGCTGATTTGTGTGGAAGGAGTTGCTAAATTTGAGGCTTATGAGAAATGTGGGCGTGTCCAGGACTGCCACCTAACTGTTAAACCTCTGTGAGGGCAAAGCATGAGTGTATAAGCCGAATGCAGAACCAAGTTCCATACACACAGTATTACCAGGTAACCTTAGCAGAATCCATGCCCCACTTGCTGGGAGTCCTTGCTGCTAAAGCCCAGACCATGCACTGTAGGCTGTATCCCATAGGATGTCTTTCCCACCTCCTGCCCCAGTCACTCCTTCCCTGCCCTGTCCTCAAAGCCTCCAGATATTTCCCGGTCAACCAGGCTATCTCCTGCCTTACTCCCTTGTTCCGTCTCTTCCCTCTGCCTTGTTTTTGTTTTTTGTTTTTATTTTTTTCCAGATGCACACTTAGTTTGGTTGTCCATCTCTAGAAAACCATGGCTTATTATAGATACCCTCTTAATGGAGGCCTCCCCTAAGTAGTGAAAGCTGGACTTTCCCAGTATCCTGTCTCATCCAGCCTGGCTACATTTCTGGCAGCACATACCACCTCACAATACTTTATTTATTGATCAAGAAAAAGCCCCAAAAGATCAAAGCTCTCATGTGTGCTGCCCATGATCACATCCTCAGCGTTGGTAATGACACCAGATTGGTTGCATGAGGTCTGTAGATTGCTGTTGATTGGAGCAATCACTGAACCTCTCAGATTAGGCTGCTTGCTTCCACTGGCTGGGTGAAGTAGGAAACCAGAGAACAGATGGACCAGGATGAGAGGTGAGACAGCGGCAGCCAGCCCATCCTTCAGGGGATGTGCTCATTGAAACCGTCAGAATCTGCCACCATTTTTGTCAATTTGGATGGATTTAGAATCACTGAGGAAACACTCATCTGGGTGTGTTTATGAACTCGTTTCCAGGAACATTTAAGTGAGGTGAGGAGGAAGGCTCCACCCCAAAAGTAAGCAGTTACATTTCATGGGCTTGGGTTTCCTCCTACATAAATTGAAGAAAGTCAGCTGAGGACCAGCATGCAGCTCTCTGCTTTCTGACTGTGGATGCGACAAGCAACCTTCCGTGTCTGCCGCCATGATTTCCCTGCCTTGATCAACCATACCATCAAATTGAGCCCAATAGCACCTTCTCTAGGATGCTTTGCTTGGGTATTTCTGTCACAGCAAAGAGGAAAGTGACATACAGAAACCTTGGCTTTGCAAAGCACCATTTCCTCAAAGGTGTGCACACAGAGGTGGCTTGTGTGCCTGTCCACCGTGGAAAGGACCTGCTGACCTTGGCATGAGTGGGCACTGACTTCTGGTCTGTGTGTTTGTCTAATGGGATGCGTAAATAGCATGGGTGCTTAGCATGAAACTTAACAAAAAAGAATTTGTCCTAAGTTTGTTACATGCTTGGGGACAGCTGTCCCTACAGCTGAGTGCTTGGCATTTCTATACAACGTGTTCTTAAAGATTTTTAAAAGCATCAGATTCTTAGACCTGACCCATCTTTTGAATGCATCATGGGAGATGAAACCAAGTGAGTGGAAGAGATAAGTCCCGCTAATCCTTTTAGCTTTGCCTGCATTTTGTGACATTCTTTGCATGGCTATCAGGAAGTCATGCTTCCTGGTGACATATTCTGATGGGAACTCAAGATGTGCCTTTGTACCTTCTCCTAATCTTCTCTCTTGCACATACATGAGACAAACAGAGCACTGTCTTAACAGTGTGAACTGCCCTATGCCAAACCATTCACACCAACTGTTTTATTCCTATGAACTCATAAACATGTGTTCCCATAAAGTCCAATGTTCTAGTTTGCTTTCTGTTGCAGTGATCAAACATTGGTCAAAATCAACTGGGGGAGAGCAAGGGTTTCTCTTACACTTCTGTTCCATCATTGAAGGAAGTATGGCAGGAGCTCAAGCAGGAGATGCAGAAGAATCCATGGAGTAATGGTGCCCACTAGCTTATGCCCACCAGTGTTCTTACACAACCCAGGCCCACCTGTCCAGAGATGGGCCACATCCACAGTAGGCTGGGTCCCCCTACATCAATTAGCAATCAAAGGAAATGACCCATAGACATGCCACAGGCCTTGGGGTGGAGGAAAACTCCCAATTAAAGTTCTCCTTTCCCAGGTGACTCTAGTTTGTGTCAAGTTGACAAGAACTGCAAACTCAGCATCTCAGAGTGTTTGGCCTTTTGTCACTTCTGTTTGCAAGTGATTCCTAACAGAGCTCCTTCAGTTTTCTCTCAAGATTTTGGTTTCCTTGGATGATGAGAAAATTTTAATATTAAGGAAACGAGATAGGTCTCTTCTCCAAGCTGCATGTCTTGGACTGCCTCTCTCCAGCCTGATGTGGAGCAGACAAGCTGGCAAAAGTATTTTGCTGTTGCTATAGCAACCCCTGACTCACCTACTGCTGAGTTTAGAAGTCCTGAAACAGCTGAAGCCAAGGTAACCTCCTTCCTAAGTTCCCCTTTGGTCTATGCACATTGTTGAAGAGTTTTTGGAAACAAGTGTTTGACAAAGATGAAGTGCTTGCCCAAGCATGACTAGGCAGGCAACTCAACACCAGGATGGCTTACCTGGTACTGGGATCCATGAGTCAGATGACTTGGGTTTAGGGACAAATACTGGCTATGCTTTTCTAAACCAAGAAGCAGCACAGTCCCCATTCTACTGGCTAAGAGGTTTGTGGTGAAATATCGATGAACATAAGTTCATTCTCTTTTCTAGAAATCATAAAATGGCCCACAGATGCTCCCATTTGTTCAGTGTTCCCACAGATGCATCCGATGCTAGTGTGATCTGCACTTCCTGTCTACAGCATGGAAGGCATGTGTTAATATACACCATGAGTCAACAGTTGTTTATCTCTTTGTTCTCATATGCTATGTGATTTTTCAGCTCTGGTTGTGGCAAAAAAACAGAAAATAAAGTGCACTCTTGGGTTTCAAGAAGACTGATATTAAGTAATTGGCATGAAAATGATGAAAAGGTGGTGGGCAAGTAGCTTTCGGGTCTATATGTGTGCCAGTATGTAGGGCAATGCAGGACCGTTGAGAAAGAAGTTGCTGGAAAAGATTTGAAGGTACCATACAGGAGGTACCATATACCTCCTGTCTCCCAACCTGAAGTCACATACAGCAGGCACCATGTGCTTATCTCCCAGCCTAGCCCAAGGATTAGGAACAGATCAGCTCTGTCAAGAGAAGTAAAGACAAAAAGAGAAATAAGAGGATCCTGAGAGATGGACAGAAAAGCCCAGCTTCTCTGAAGCCTTGGTGACAGTAAACAGCCTTACCAAGTACGGAGAAAGAAACACTGTCTACACTTACAAGTAGGGCTTACACAATATGGCTGGGCACCTGCAGGTATGCACTGGGGCAGTTGGGCTCAGTGAATTAGGATCAAGGTGACCACAGGTACAGGCAGTATTGAATGTCCTATGGAACAAACAAGAAGGACTCCAGGTCACAGAGGTGAGACCCACCAAGGGGGATGCCAGAAATAACTGGGAGAGACTTGGGGTGGCTGGGCGAGGTCCTGGTTATGCAACTTGGTGAAGTGAGCCGGTAAATGTCAGCTCATTACTCAGGGTTGGTTTCTTTGTACCCACATGTTGGAGATGATGCCCCTGAGCCGATTGTTGAAATCTTTCCAACATGTTTGAAGAGAGTACTGGTGAGGCAGATCTTTTCAGGACACGGCTAGTCACACAAGGAGGAGGCTGGGTGGAGAGAGGAGAGGCTCCGAATCTGGGTTAGTCCTGAACAAGTAAGGTGGGTACTGAGAGCATCATTTTCCATCTCTCCTCTTTGACCTCCTTAGGAGGTTTCAGTTACTAAAGTGACTTCAGAGGGTTTTAAGCCCCTGGGTGAAAGAGACTGGAACAATGGGGAACATTCTAGTAGCGGTTAGGTAATATCAGTTAAGTGGGACATTGCTCTTCCAGAAGTTTCCAATTATGGCCACTCTGCTGATTATAGCCACTCTCTTTTACTAACCAAGTATGGTAAAGGTTGAGTGGGGAACTTAAGCATGAGCTAGGCAGGTTGTGAAGGGGAGACTCCATTAAGACTTGCCAGTGGTAACTATCAACAGCTGTGGAGAAGAATTTGCCCCTACTATGGAGAGATCTCCAGGTGAGAGAAGAGCTCTGCTGTCTCAATAAGCACATCAACCTCCATGTTTTTTTTTTTTCTTCTCTCTTTTACCACCTGACAGTCTAACCAATCAAATTTATTACCTTAGTATTATGATCTGAAACCTGGGAAAATATTGGCACCTGACCTTCTGCTTACTGGGGTTACCACATCCTTGAGAATCTTGTGCAGAAATCACATGTGTTTTAGCAAATGTGTCACGAGATTAAAGACAATATGCAAGAAAGAACTTTCTTTGGTCATGTAGGCCCTGGTTTTAGGGATATTGCATTAATGAGATTTGGGGATGAAAACTCAGTGGCTAGACAATTCTCCTCATTCTTCTTTGATATGTGATTTGAAAGAAAATAGTGCGTTGGTAAATGAGACCTCTGAAGAAATACATCATGTTTGTTTCCTTACAATCTCTTCAAATAAAACTATTAAATGCCACATGTTCCAAAACCACTGGGGAAAGGGAGCCAGCCAAAGGCTCTGTGCCTAAAGCACTTGTTTTACAAGCTCGAAGATCCATGTTAGATGCCTGGAGCACACGGTGGAAGGAAAGAACAGACTTCCGAGAATTGTCCTCTATCTTCACACATGTGTCTTGACATGGCAGACCCACTATCTCACACAGGCCATACACAGACACAATAATAATTAACACAGTTAAATTAGGAGAATAATCAAGAATGGCTTAAAGATTTACTCTAAGAATAAGCTGAGGAATGAGTATGCCACAGTTTCATAGATGTTGGCAGGAGACGTGAGCCTCTTTGATCGGAGACTCTGGCTCTCATGCCATAGCCCTATGTAGGTATTAACATCTGTGTGGCTGGTCCCAGGAGCATGATGCAGAGAGCGTCAGCATGAACAGTAGACTCTACTACAGAAAATGAACCATAAGCTTCGAGAACTAGAATCCTCCATGGGGAACAATAAGCATATCTATTCTTTGACCCAGAGGGAATCTCCACATCTATCTTCCAAAACTATTTGCTATAAACATACTTGTAAATATTATCTCAAATAAAGGAAATCTACTCATCAAATACACAGAACACAAGATCTCTAGAGATACTCTTCTAAAACGTGTTCCCTTGATGAATGATAGTTACTCTTTAAGTTATGTTGCTGGGTCTTAGAATCACTGAGGAGATTTAGTTTTTTGGAATGCCTGTAGGGATATCAGAGGCATTCAACTGAGAGAGGAAGACTAATTCTGCATGTGGGTATCACCATCCCATACACTGGGGTCCCAGACTGAAATAAAAGAGGAAAGTGCAGGAGATGTGTCTCTCTGCTTGTCAACTATGGATACAATGTGAGCAGTGGCCTTCTGACATCCCACTGCTGTGCTTTTCTACCATGATAGATTGTACCTTCAAGTCACCTAAAAATAAATCCTTCCATCCTCAAGTTGCTATTGTTGCATCAATAAGAAAGTAATGATGCAATGTTTATGTCAAATACATTGACTAAATGCAATAAAAGACCCCAAGCAACATTGTAATATGGACATTACCCTGAAACTTATAATCTTAGTTCATATGAGGCTGTGATTCTGTGACTAGTTAGCATTTTACGAATGCTAATATAGCAAGATAATGGTAACAAAACAAAGCAATGTCACTCTTTCTGTTTATCTGCTTGGAGTTTTTGAAAGAGAATATTATCTTATATCCCAGATTGTGTTCACCTCTTCAGTGCTTCTTTTCTAAGGCACAAATTTTCGTTTGAATTTCTCTATTAACAATGATAATAAACATAGAAAAACCTGTTGAAGGAGACCTATGCAAAAACATATTTTATTATAAGAAAAATAGGAATGAAGACAGGTAAAATTGTCCTAAAGTTTTGAATAGAGAGATACCACTTTAAGTTAGTGATCAAAAGGATTGTTAGTCACTCTCCTTTGCTGGCAAAGAAGTTTGATCTGGGCATCAGGCCATTGTGAGACCCCATAGTCTGGCAAGAGTTTGTGACTGAAAATGTAGCAGTGGACAGCTGGGTCTTCCTGTAAGTATTGGCCCGATGCAGATTTTTATAGCACTAAATAGTAGCTTCTATGTGTGTGCATGTGTGTGTGTGTGTATGTGTGTGTGTGTGTGTGTGTGTGTGTGTGTGTGTGCCTGTGTGTGTGTATACGCATGCCTGTGTGTGCATATGTGCATGTGTGGATATGTACTCACGCCTATGCGCATGCGTGCATGTGTGTGTGTGTTACAGTTAGAGATACTTCATTGCTGAAATGCACATTCTTAGTCTCTCTTTCAGTTCTCTTGATCCTTTTTTTACAAATTCCACTCCAGAGTTGAATAATTCTACAAACTTGTTCTAGTTCCATCTCTGTTGCTGTGACAACCTCTCTGACCCAAAGCAATTTAGAAGATGAGGTTCCCTTGACTTACAACTCCAGGTCATAGTCTATCCCTGAGGGGAGTCAAGCAGGAGCTCAGGCAGCATCTAGCAGCAAGCCTGCTTACTATTCTGTACAGTGTATAGCACCTCTGGTCAAGGAAGTTGGTTCACTGCAGAGAAATACAGCATGAACCATGGAGGATTCTGCCTGCTAGCTGGCTGGCAATAGACTTATGTCCTGGGTCTCAGCTGGTGCCTGTGGGAACCCACAACACCCCAGCCTCTGTCATTTTGGCTTCTCATCAGACAATATGATGGCATTTTGACCAGTGAGTGGCTCCTTGGGCTTCTCTATTGTGGTGCTTAACCAGCACAGTAGCCTGCTGAATAGAAAAAGACACATCTTTGCCCTAAGTTACCATGGACAATAAAGGTTATCAGTCATACAATGCCCTTTGACATAATAAGATACAAAGAGAAACTCCACAATTCTATTTTCTGAAAGCCATGTCCTGATGCACAGGTCACCCTCTTTCCTTTGGTGGATGCCTGCTTGTGGTGCCCCTCATAAAAACTCCCCAGGACAAATGGCTGTCTTTAGAGTGTTTTGTTATTTAATCCATGTATTGTTCACAATTGCTCTCTTTCCTTGGATTGGAGACAATTCTACAGACATTTTCTAAGAACTGCCTTGGCAACTATTTAACACTCATAAAATCAACTTGGTCCTATTTGGTAAGGTCTCTAATGGGACATACAGTAGTAAGAGAGACAACAAGGAGCTGTGGTACAACTCAGCAGAGCATATGTATATATGAAAACATGGGGTCAATCCCCATCCCCCACCCCACCACCTCAGTAAATGATAAAACGTCAGAGAGACTTTGGAAACTATATAGTAATACATCAGGGAGACTTGGGAAACTGTAATAGCAATTCTATTTCTGTTAGAATTTGAAGAATCTATTTCCTTCCTAAGAAAAGCTAGCTAACTTGTTAGAAAAAAATAACTCTTGACATGGCATTGACTAGGTGTACAATATTGATAGTTCCCATTTATTTTAGGAGTCCCAGAAAATCTTCATTACAGATCAAAGGGAAGAAAATAATGGTTATGAGTAGAACTTTGGGCCCAATTTATACAATAAAGCCTTAGCCCTCAGCACCTGGGTTTATCTGGAGACAGGGTCTACAGAAGTACGTATGTTGAAATGACACTATGAAGGGAGCCCAGTATGATGAGTCCAGTATGGTGTTCTCACAGAGGGAAGGAGCTATAAAGGTCCAGGGAGATGAACATCTACTAGGCAAGGAGAGAAATGGATGGGGTTGGGGGTGGAGAGAAAAGAGGGTAGATGGAGGCAGGGAAGAAGAGTGAGAACAGGGCCTGCCTGAAACTTTGTCCCCAGCCATAGCTTCCAAAGCTGTGGAGACATAAGTTTCTGTTCAAGCCCTCCACTTTAGGAAGATTGCTATGGCAACCCCAGCAAAGGAATGCTGCAGCAGAAGACCAAACACATTTCCAGTCATATAAGCAGGGGAGCCATCTTCCATGCCAGGTGCTGACATAAGGAGCAGAAAGAAGAAAATTTTCATGAGGGGGGGGTTCCTTCACACATTTGGGTCTCCTTTCCACACTCAGGTCTCTCTGGTTCAATTTTGTATGGTCAGTCAGCCTCCTCAATCTTTCTGAACCTTTTCTTATTCATCTAACTTGGGCTGTGGGTCCTTTGAAGCGACTGTCTTAGTTAGGGTTTTACTGCGGTGAACAGACACCATGATCAAGGCAAGTCTTATAAGGACAACATCTAATTGAGGCTGGCTTACAGGTTCAGAGGTTCAGTTGATTATCATCAAGGCGGGAATATGGCAGCATCCAGGCAGGCATGGTGCAGGAGGAGCTGAGAGTTCTACATCTTCATCTGAAGGCTGTTAGCAGAATACTGACTTCCAGGCAGCTAGGATGAAGGTCTTAAAGCCCACGCCCACAGTGACACACTTCCTCCAACATGGCCACACCTCCTAATAGTGCCACTTCCTGTGCCAATCATATTCAAACCATCACAGCAACCATGAGATTCGTCCCTTAGTTTAATAAAATCTGGCCACAGAAAAGATGTTTTTCTGATGAAGGAAAGAGTGATATTAACAATGAGGAGTAGGTGTCTTCCTTCCTCAGGTCTTTGTAGCTTTTTTGAGGGAGTTATTGCTGGCATGCAGGAGACAGGCAAGGGCTAAATACTCAGGGCAAGGATGATCACTCTGAGAAGAGGAGCACATACTCTAGAGAAAGAGATCTATTGGCACATAACATTTCCACTCTAGACAAGAGAGATCAAGGAAGGCTTCAAGGACCGAGTGGGACTGATTTTCCTCTTGCTGCTTATGTAGATGAAATGGGCTAAGACAAGAAGAACAGAACCAGTTAAAAATAAAGTTGAAGGGAGGAAAATGCCAAGCATGTCTTAAGGTAGAAAGAAATAAAAAACAACTTCAACTGTGTATGAGACAGTTGAAGTAAAGCAACTGTCTCATACACAAGGCAGTACCTTGGAGCATTAGTGCAATGTATTAATTAATATGAGTCCAAGCCATAGAAGTCAATAAGGTTATTTGGCTAGATGCTGAAGACCAAATGAATATGTCCAGCCATGGAAAACAGTCATGGTTATTGTGGCAGGCAATTTTTTGTATAAAATAAAAAATATTTCCTCCAATTTGTCTGGCCTTGAGGAAGAAGCCTTCCATCTATTCCCACCCCCACCCTTCATTGACACCTGTGGTGTCCCCCCCCACCCCCCACCCCCGTCATTGCCTTTGCTCCGTCTAGGGAGAAAATATTTGCCAAAGAAGTCAACAAAATAAGCAAAACTTCAAAATGAATACTTTCAGAGCTTTAAATCACCAATGCCCTTCCAACTAGTATAATAAATATGAACTTTGTTAACCTTTCAGGAAAATGGAAATCCTAAGGATTGGAATTCAGTGTTGCCGCTAGCCTAATTTCACCCATTCTCCATGTCCTTGAAAGCCTGGGCTTTAGGGCTTAATTTTACAAAGCAAGCTTTCAGTTCATATTGACCTCTCTTGTTGTGCAAATAATGGGCTTTCCCCAGATTGTTAACTTTCATGAGTTAAATTGTCAGGCACTTGCCAAACTTCTTCCACACAGAATTTTTGCCTCAGAAAAGAAATTACCATGAACTAATGACAGTGATTTAGATACTTTCAATAAAGCCATGAGAGTTAGAAATCCTGGTAGTTATAAAACAAAATAAAACCAAAAGTTTACTAAAATTGAAGAATGGGTGGAGAGGCTGGATCTTGAAACTATTGAAAGAAAACAATTCGTAGTTAGTGGAGATGGCACTGCAGGAACAGGTTGTTAGCTGTGTGAAGTATATATAAAGCTTTCATTAATGAAAATGTTATTCCTTATTAATGGACAAGATTTTCACAAGTGAGGCTGCCAAAGCAACTTGCCTTGAAAAGGAACACAGAGCCGAGAAGCAAACTTTGCGAAGACAGCAAGAGGACAGCTTATAGCCTGATCCTCTGCTCTCGTGTGACAAGGAATGGGGAAAGACTGGGTGGCCTTCTTGGAGCAGGACTGCATACTTAGTGAAATTGTTTTAGCTCCAGAATGCATTTCTAAGAAGGCAGCAAAAAAGATGACCTACATGAGAGTTTGGTCATCTGAAGGGGAGGTGGTTAAGAGCCATTGTTTATAGTAGCAATGGTGATGAGGAGATTGTGAGATCCAGGAGATATTGGCAAAACAAACAAACAAACAAAAAACCAGATGGGGTCACAAAGTACAGGAGGCATGGGTAAAGGAGGGAGTCTGCAGTGTCCCTAGATGCTGGTAGGGGGCTTCTGGATCAAAGACCTCATAATGATGTCCAAGGAGGACAGGAAACATGATCAGCCATGAGCTCAAAGCTATCACTGTTTATGTCTTACATAGTTGCAGACACGTCTATGTTCTTTTGATAAATTGGAACCAACGTTCTTGATCTCCTGGCTTCTAAAAATCATGATAACAAGCAATGGAACTGTTGGCTTCTTCATCCTGAAACAGCTGTGGTGGGATAGAGGGTGTGTGTGTGTGTGTGTGTGTGTGAGCGCATGTGTGTGTGTGTGTGTGTATTCAATTTCAAAGTCTCTACAAATTTTCACTTTTAACTTGACTACATTGTATGCTTCTTTGATATTCAAGGATGTTTATACTGCCTCTGTGTCATTGAAAACCATCCCATGGAAGCAAATGAAAAGTTATGTTTTAAAAGTAAGATCATTACCATAATGACAAGAACAAGGACAAAAAAGAAATACACACTCAAAGAAGAACATACCATATTTTCCCCAAAGTTTCCACACTAGATGAGAATTACGGTAATTCTTTTAATCAAAGAATTAGGTTCTTCTGCTAGCAGATAATCTCTGTAAGAAAAAGAGGAATCAATTACCCCCGGAGATCTAACCCAGGCTCTGCCTTTTGAGCTGCATAGACCTGCAGGCATTCTTCACCTCTGTAGAGTAAGGCTACCTGGATTCTACTTTTTGTCCTCTAAGCAGTTGGGAACAGCTGCCTCACTGTCAATTTTGTTCCCAAGTCTTGACTCTTCACCAGCCACCAGGATATGTGCTTTTTCAAAGCTTTTCCTCTACTGGGACGAAGAGTGCCACGTCTTCAGCTTTGTCTTAGGTTCCCTCCTCTAATTTCATGCTATTCCATATTTATGAAAGACCGAGAACCAATCAGATTTCCTTTGGTAAAAGGAGCTTCACATGCTATAAAATGCTTCAAATGACAATACTCTTATGATAAGAAAACTTTATCGGAAGTCCAGAACTTCCAGTAAATAAAAAGCAGAGAGTGATATTATACTATGGAAGTTATAATGACTACAGTTGATGATTAAGAATCATCAATAATCACTGTAATTATGATTAATAAGCATCATGAAAATAATGATCACTAATGATCACTAAGCAGAAACACATGCTCAGATGTCTCACATTTTTGTTGGCTTTGACTAAAATCACATAGTTGATCCTGTATCCTTGGCATTCTATGTGGTTCCTTGGGATCTTCTTCATTTTGTGGTTGTGTCATTAGTTTTCTTGTTTGTTTGTCCACAGGGACTCGAACAGCCCAGGCCACCCTCAGACTTGCTATGTAGCTGAGGAAGGTGAACTCGGACCCGAGTTCCGGGATACCAGGTATGCTCCACCATGCCTGGATTGGACTGCTCAGCTTGGTCCCTAAGTCAAAGGTCGTCTGTGGACACTGGCTATTGGTTATTGCAGACCAATAGTCCTCAAGCTGCTATCTTTGGCAGAAAACTGTATTCTGGGTAATAGCCCTGGCATCTGTAGGACTCGTGTCTTTGCTTTTATCTGTAGTCTTCAGCCTTCTGTGGCTAAATCTACATATTTTTTAAAGAAGAAATGCACACATCTTGGAGCGATATTGTGGGTAACTTTCTGTTCCCTCCATGACTTTTGACCTCAGGCAAGCTGCAGAAGCCCTTGGTGCCTTGAAAACATGTTCTTCCCCTTTATGTTTCTCTGACAGGTGCTGTCAGCATGAGAAAGTTCTGGAAACCCCTTTAAACCATAGACTTAAAATAATAATTATAAGTAATAACAGTAATTAACTCCCATCATGGTGAGTCACCTTTAAAGATTCAATGATAATTTTTCCATGGTTGCCCCTTGCTAGTACCTTAGTAACTAAGTCTTGTGTTTCTTAAAGAGAAAACATTTTTACCCATTGCAGATATGACTGAAAAGGTTTTCTAGTTCATATTTTTGGAGCATTTGGGTGGTCAGCTTTAGTAAAGGAAAACATTTCCTTAAACCAACAAGAAAACAATGCATGTTTCAAGGACATTGATACCCATGCCCATACCTCTAAAATGAATTATTTTAATAGAAATGTGAGTAGTAAATTAATCTAGCATCTGTATTTCTTTACCTTTCCTAGTCCCCAATAACCATACAAAGAAACCAAGATTTGTATCAAACTCCACCTCAGTACTGGGCAGTTAAGCGATTTACAATAACCCCTGTGCTAATCTGACTACCTCCCAGCTCCATCGCCATGATACTTGAAGTTTAATATTATTCTGGCTCTTTCTGCTTCAGATGTCTCTTCCCATGGTATCGTCTTAGACCCTCTCCTCCTCATGGTCAATATGAAATGAATTCCCCTTCTCCCCATAGCTGGTGGAAGCTTCCATCCTATTCTCTCTTCTGCCCAGCCATTGGGTGATCCAGATTTATTGACAAGGCAGAGAATAAATGGTAAGAACTGTTTACACAAACTTGAGACAGGAGATTCTTGACCTAAGGATTCTAATATCCTGTCCGGATTGAAACAAGATATGAGGGCAGAGAAATCAGCATTTGAATAACACAAGGATAACCTTAATAAAAACATTGTGCCTACACATACCAACAAGTTTGCCTTGAAACCCCGTCAGTATTCTTACAGTAAGTAGCTTATCTCTGAAATAAGCTTCCTTTTCCCTCATTCAAAAGCAAATGATAGGAAATTGAAACCTTTGTACTTCTCCTTTCAGGCAATTACTGTAAGCCATTTACAGCCATTTCATTGCTACAACTTGGGAATAATTTGTATTTCCCCATCAAGTTTAAGGTCACAGACAAGACACCTATCTGTCAATAACCATCTCTTCAGCAAGCCTAGTCCAGAGTTAATTTATTCAATGAAACAAGCTCTTCTCCCCTTTGCTGCCCCAGTGACTTATGGTTCAATTATTTCACGTTCGTGTAGCATAAAATAAGCTTTGAGGCCCATTCAGATACTGCTGGGATTGTATATTTTTCAGATTTAATAAGAACGAGGGGAAGACCTTTCCTCCTAGACTAGGAAACAAAATTAGACCTGAGAGTGATACATTATCAACTTTTATAACTGTAAAAATATTCCACAGAGCAGCCAATTGGTTCTCTGTACACCCAGGACTGTGGAGGCTGCTGGTGATGTCAGATGGCCCAGTCCTTCATAGACTTGAATGAATCGTCCATTTATTTGCAAAGTTTCATCTATTTCAAGTTTGATAACCATACCTAATTATATAAACATCAAATTCAACTCCCCATTTCTGGCCTAAAGGGCCCTATAATCTTCTTAAAGCAGGCAAGAAGATGATGGAAAATCTTAAACATGCTTCACCAAGGGACATGGTGTCAAAATTCTTCGTGTGAGACCTAGCTAAGTAATCTAATTCTTTCCTATCCTGCCATTTCTTATTCAGCCGCAGGTAACAGAAGCAGGTTCTCATCTACAACAGTGTCATGCCAGAAAGATGTATGATAAAAACAAAGAAACAATGATATTTGCATATATACAGCAGCTACCTGCAAATCTGCCCACCATCTTCAGAGAAACTTAAAATGTCCAGGTTCTCCCTGTGCTGCTTTCTAGCAACTGGGTTAGGTTTAGTTTGCCTGGACATGTTCTTAAAGCCAGAACCTTAATGTTAACTCCTAAAGACTCAGAAACACTAAGGTTAAAGAAACTTACTTTTAATCTTGTATAGACAGTGAAATTCTGCAGCTTAGGTGCTCTCCTTGGAATATTTAAAGAGTCCTTCCTTCATATCAATAATGGTCTCTCATGCTCATGTCTACAGAGTCTTGGTTTGAATGACAATTTTGTCTTGCTATAGGGGATGGGGATTGGTCAGATTCTTAGCGTTTTACTAAGTGCACTGAAAGGCCAATTTTAAAGAAGGCATCACATAGCGTGGGTCACTCTTCCTGGAGTTACACCAGAACATCGGCTAGCTGTATTCTAGCCTAGAAGGGTGGTAAAGTAGGTAACTCTAAGACATTGTCTGCAGTGTGAAAAGCCTGTGGAACAGAAGTAAGGACATACTGGAATTGGGCTTTCACTCTTGAAATTTGGGTTTCTAAGGCTGTGTAACCTGGGTACCATTCACTAAGGATGTGATTGAGACTGAAGGTTGCCTTGGGAGAGGAAAAGAAAAAGGCACCTGTGCCAAATATGATCAATGACGTCACATCCAGCTCATGACAATTGCAGATGGGCTCTTCTGTCAGACACTGTGAACAGCTCAGTGAATGAAGTGGTGGGAATTGTGCTTTTATCTTGGATCCTCAACCAACAGATCTCCAACTAGTATTTAAAACTCCTTCATTTTCAGAGCCATTAAGAGTTCTGTACTTAATTGATCCATTCCTATCTCCCTGTGCAAAGCTCAAGTCCAAGTGGATCAAGAACCTCCACATAAAACCAGATACACTGAATCTAATAGAGGAGAAAGTGGGGAAAAGCCTCGATAAAAGCCTCGAACACATCGGTACATGGGAAAAGTTCCTGAACAGAACACCAAGGGCTTATGCTCTAAGATCAAGAATCAACAAATGGGACCTCATGAAATTGCAAAGCTTCTGTAAGGCAAAGGACACTGTCAATAGGACAAAATGGCAACCAACAGATTGGGAAAAGATCTTTACCAATCCTACGTCCGATAGAGGGCTAATATCCAACATACACAAAGAACTCAAGAAGTTAGACTCCAGAAAACCAAATAACCCCATCAAAAAATGGGGAACAGAGCTAAACAGAGAACTCTCAACTGAGGAAATTCGCAGGGCTGAGAAGCACCTAAAGAAATGCTCAACATCCTTAGTCATCAGGGAAATGCAAATCAAAACAAGTCTTGAGATTCCACCTCACACCAGTCAGAATGGCTAAGATCGAAAAACTCAGGTGACAGCAGATGCTAGCGAGGATATGGAAAAAGAGGAACACTCCTCCATTGTTGGTGGGATTGCAAGCTGGTACAACCACTCTGGAAATCAGTTTGGCGGACCCTCAGAAAAATGGACATAATACTACCTGAGGACCCAGCTATACCACTCCTGGGCATATACCCAGAAGATGCTCCAACATGTACTAAAGACACATGCTCCACTATGTTCATAGCAG
>CM052714.1:19078214-19147673 GCA_028551405.1 Uromys caudimaculatus | reverse complement strand
GCTGAGGGAGTCTGCAGCCCTATGGGGGGAGCAACAGTGTCAACTGGCCTGACCTCCCCCCCTGTCTTCCTGGAGGCTGGACCACCAACCAAAGAATACACATCGAGGGACTCATGGCTTGGACCACATATGTGGCAGAGGAGGGCCTTGTTGGCCATCAGGGGGAGGAGAGGCCCCAGTAAAGGGGAATGTCAAGGTGGGAATATGGGAGTGGGTGGACGGATGGGTGGGAGGTGGAATTCCCTCATAGAGATGGGGAGGGGGAGGGGATGGGTGTTTCCAAAGAGGAGACCTAGAAAAGGGGGAAACATTGGAAATGTAAATAAAGTATCAAAAAAAAAAAAAAAAAAAAGAGTTCTGTACTTTTCTTTTTCTTTTCTTCTCACCATCTTGCTGTTGACGGCATCCTAAATCACTGTAGGAGTGAGCAGAATGTTCCTTCTCTTTGGAGATAGATTTACGGATTTTTGTTTGGAAGTTTCATTTCATTTACATGCTTGTATTGCCTCTTTCAATTTCACAATTTCAACTGTGACTTTCCCAACCCTAGTGAGGGAGTTCTCATTGCCAAAATAGCCGCCAGCCTTCAAAAGAAGTCAGCAAACACAGTTTTACCCATTACAACCATGAGCAAACAATTTGCTTCTATCCCTTGTTAGTAATTTCATCTGTCAATCACTGAAAATTCCCACGGGTTGTCAGTTGACACCAAGGAAGAAAAAAGTCATTCTGATTGTCAGGTCACATGATTCATCTTATCCCTGCCAATGTTTGTTTTGCTTATTTTTATTTCTGATCTTGAATGAAGTACTCAAAATATCCTTCATGTAGGAATAAATTTTACTGTTGTTAAGACAGTTTTTTTTACCCCCTCCAGGGAGGAGGTAGCCAATGAAGATTTTTTTGAGATGTTTTTCATTGGGCAACAACCATGTTTCCCAACTACCCAGCAAACAGATGTTCTGTGCTCCAGTACCCTCCCCTCTGCTTATCCAACGGCAAAGGTTGAAGGCTGAAGAGATGGCTCAGCAGTTAACAGCACATACTGCTCTTGCAGAGGACCGGAGTTTGATTCCCAGCACTCACATCAGGTGGCTCACAATGGCCTGTCACTCCAGCTCCAGAGATCACATATACATACACATATGCATATGGAGGTGCAGGTGCATGTATGTGTACATACACACACATAAAGGTGCAGGTGCATGTACATATACATACATACACATATAATACATACACACACATACATATACATACAATATACATACATATGCATACATATGCATACATATACATTTACATACATGTACACATACATACACACATATATATGTCATACATATACAGACATACATTTACATACATGTACACATACATACACATACATATATGTCATACACATACAGATATATACATTTACATACATGTAAACATACACACACATATATATGTCATACACATACAGATATATACATTTACATACATGTACACATACATACATATACATACACAGAAACACACATATATATAGAAGTCATATACATATACAGACATGCTTGACTCACATGCATGTACAGAGACATGCTTGCCTGTAGGTGTTGCATGAGCATACACACAATTATTCTTTTTTTAAATTTTTAAAATAAAAGAGTGCTGTTGGGAGGGAAAGAACTCTTGAGTCCATTCTGTGAGTGTGAACATTTCTCATAAGATGTCTCCCTGACCTTCTGAGAAAGTTTCCAATGAGCCAATCTGGAACTTCTGAGGATTTACTTGGTGCTTTGTGATCACAGAGGAGCTCAGTGAAATGCAGATTATCATGGAAGAGCTGAAGGAAATAAATAATAAACTATTCTTTGCCTTCATCGTGAGTCTTACGCACAGCCACATTCCAACATGTCTCAGATCTCTGGCCTATCCCAGGCTTCTTTCTGGATTCTTGAAGACAATATTCAGAATACGTCCCTGGAAAGAGACTAGCCTCCCCTCTCTCCTGATAAAGTTCTATGTGACAAGTTAGAAGCAGGCTGATCTAGACTGTTCTTAGACAGACATTCCTAAAGTGACAAATACCCATTGTTACTCAAGATTTGGTCAGAAATGATTGAAAAGTAAATTGGTCAAGCTTAAATCCAAATAACACGATTGGAGTATGTCAGCAGCACACACCTGTCTCTATCCTTGTGTTCACAGATAGCCTGCAGCAATTCTGAACCCATGCTGTCCTTGTAATCAGTGACCTAGAAAATGAGATGCCATAGGAAGAAGTCCGGACCAGAAGGTGAGGTACTTAAAGAAACGAGAATGTAAAAACCAGATGTGGCGGTGCAATAATGTACCAGGCATGTCTAACCTGTGCTCCTTGGATAGCTCACATCCCAGGTCACTATGAGGAAGTTCAGGACCTGAGTTCCTGGAGATGAAGGGTGAGATTTTAGGAGCACAATGGACTTGATTGTCTATGGAATGTCAGACCATGGAGAGAAGCAGCTAAGTCCAAAGTAAGCATCAACATGTTTAGGATGGCAGTTATGTTTTACATTGTAATTCAAGAACTGAAGGGAAGAAATGGGGGAGATCTTCCTCCCAATAGGGTGGCTGTTGCCTTCAGTATTTTCTTGTAACTTTGAGTGTATTGATGATATACATTAATCGGCATTCAATATTAAGACATAGATCTATATCAGATAAAGGCACACTGGATGAGAATGTAATGGATTTAATAAGGAAAGAGGGAAGAGAAATGGAGAAACCATGGGTATGGAGAAAGAATGCCTCTAAGGGAAAGTAGAAATTCTCTAAATACCGAGTGGCAGGACCTCACAACAGCAAACAAGAAAAATCCCTGTGTAACTAGTCACAATGATGCATGCCTGTAATTACTACATATGGGAGGCTGAGGAAGGAGGGTCATGAGGTTCCTGTCTCAAAACTCTAAGTACTGAAGGTAGTACAGTGGTAGCAATCTCCAACACAGAATGAATTAAAGATTAGACAGAGGGGAAGGAAGAGGAAGAAGAAGGTAAATAAAAAGCTAAACGTGAACTCCAGGCAGAGGAGGGAACGGCCATATGGATGGATAAATCTCCAATATAGGCTCTTGAGTCAACTTCTCACCCATTTAAGAGATCCAAATGAAGCAGGCTCATAGCATCCTTCCTCTTGTACTAAAAGACAAAGGAAGGGAGAACTGTGAAGTCAGCAGAGGAGCTAGGGTGAAAGGCCAAGGCAACATAGCACTTTTAGGGCTCTAAGAGGTTAAAAGTGGAATCTCAGACTGAGTTGTGAGGAAAACAGAGATAAAAACAATAGTGGAAAATAGACAATTCTTCAACACTTTCCAAGTGTTGGACAGTGCAATAGACTTTGGTTATCTTGTTTCTAAACTGAAACTTTGGGGCAAACAGCTCAGATACCCAGGGTCTGCCCAAGCATTTCTTCTGGTTACAGCAGCCCCTGGCTCTGGGAAATCTCTGGTGACAATATGAGAGACTGAAGCAAATGGAATGCCTCTGTGACATTCATAATTAAACTTTCATATCTTTTAGGGCTGAAAACAATGCTTAGAGTGCAGGCATTACTGGAAATTCATTAAATGAAACTTTTTTTCCCTCTGGGGTCAGTGTTTACTACAGTCTTGATTGTTTTAGAAAGAAAACCTTATGAAAGGAAACCAGGAGCATTTCTCCAACTCCACGAGGACTGCAATAACAGGAAACAAAACTCCTATTTCTGTAGTTGGTCTGATAAGAACTCAATAGTAGACCTTCTGAAGGCCCGTGGTGACTACTGTTAAAGACATAAATTACTATCTAGTGCACGGTCTTGGCTGGGCCACTTAGATCGAGGCTTCTATTTTTGGTGGTGGAGACTCTCATATATCTGTCACTTACTCCAGAAAATGGCAAAAATGGACAAGTTGGCAACGAAAAAATTCTTGCTAAAAACGTGGCCGTGGAGCTGCTCCAGACACCAATCTTGAGCTAGAGAGCAGAGGGAAGCTTACTCAACAGAGGCAGCTGAAACTGAAGACTGCAACTGCGGTACTCCATGAGGATAAGGGACAAAGACGCTAGAGCATTCCGGGAATGAGGGAAGCGTGTCCTCATGTCCTGTCTGTTTCCCCATGTGATCTCTCTGTTCTCTGGAAGCACATGGTGGGAGCAAAGGGCTAATAAATGGTGATAGGGCACTGGGATCTTGAAGCAATGCTTCCACGGGTTGCTCACAATGAGGCCATGTGTTTGTAGTGGAAGTGAAGTCACCGCAAGGGATGCTGGTAGTTGTTTACAGTTGAGACGCTGGTGTCATTTCCAGCCCTCTCCCAACCAGGCCTTTTATAGAAACTAGACCCCAGTGGTCTTAGATGAAAATCATCTTTGAATAGGCAAGGAAATGGATGGCCTAAAATGGTCCACTTGCTCATTATAGATTTTCAAATTCAAGCATATAGTGAATTGTAGTACAACACATCCTCCTTAGCTTTTCACAGTTACATTGCAATGGCAAGCCTGAACAGAAAGATACACATGCTTCATTTTGAAGTGAATATTCTCTTTAGTGCCTTTGAAGTAGCCAGGAAAGTCAAGTGAGAAAGCCAGGAGGTCAGTGAAGTCACAGGTATCTGAAAACACATCTTCCAAGTGTAGGTGGTATGGAGATACAGACATGGGGGCTTCTGTAGGGTGTGGTATGAAGGTTGCTTCAAGGTCATGATCTTGTTCCTTAATCTTGTCGACCTATTATCAGCTTCCTTGTTTGCTGGAGCATCATGATGTCATCCCTTGTTGACAAGGCTCAGAGAAAAGAATTGTTGTATGTGGTTAAGTCAACAGTTGTGGAATGTTGTTAAGACCATTCAAGTAACAGAGAGTCAGTTATGTGTCTTTGTCTAATATCACAGATACAACTATCAACAAACTGCCAGGGTGGAAAATATGATGCCATAGTCTAGGCCCCAATCCCAAAGCAGTCAACTGCTGACATTTTGCTAGTCCTTTGTCTTTTTCACTGCTGAGGCCCACATTTATCTGTAAATTTACATCCAGGTTTTATTTCATTTAAAAACACAAGCATGTCTCTGATGCTAGGTTGTGCTTGAAGACAGGAACCTACTAGCATGGTTTTCCTCTGAGAGGCTCTACCAGCAACCAACTGAGACAGATGCAGATACTCACAGCCAAGCATTGGACTGAGGTTGATGACCCCTATGGAAGAGTTAGAGGAAGGATTGAAGGAGCTGAAGCGGATGACAACCCCATAGGAAGAACAGCAGTGTCAACTAAGCTGGACCCCCGGGGCGCTCCCAGAGACTAAGATACCAATCAAAGAGCATACATGAGCTGGCCTGAGGCCCTGGCATATATGTAGCAGAGGACTGTCTTGTCTGGCCTCAGTGGGAGAGGATGTGCCTCATCCTGTAGAGACTTGATGCTCCAGGGAGGGGAGATTCCAGGGAGGGGCACCCTCTCAGAGGTGAAGGGGAGGGGGAATGGGAGAATAATTCTTCGAGGGGTGGACAGGGAGGAGGCAACATTAGGGATGTTAAGTAAATAAAATAATTAATAATTAAAAACATAAGCATGTCTTATGTTATTAAAATTTTATGCTAAGGTCATTTCCCCTGAAGAGCTCTCCTTCCTAGTATGTAGGTAAACTGTCACACAGAAAGTTTGTTTGCTATTGTTATGGTTTGTATCAGAAATGTCCCCCATAAGGTTCATGTTTTGAAAGCCGTCACTCATGTGGTGCCATGTGGGGGGCGGGGTGGATAGGGGAGGCTGGTGAACTTTTAGGAGATAAGGTGACGCTGCAGAATGTAATCACTCAGGTTAGACCTTTAAGGACTATCTTCTTGGTCTTATGCGCCCTCCCTCTCTTTCTTCTCCTCATCCATTGAGATATGAACAGCTGTCTAATACATGCTCTCATTGCCATGATCTTCCCAAACACATGGAGCCAACCAACTATGAACCAAAAGAGCCAAAAGAACCATGAGCCAAATAAGTCCTTCCTTTCTTATATTCTTTGCATCAGATATTTTTGCCACAAAAGTAACTAATAAAGTAGTGGTTTTATTAGAAATAATTTTGTACAAAATTCCCTCACAACAATTCTCTTTTCTTTTTATTATTATTACTTTTCTTCAGACTCTGGAATGAACTGGCATGGTCAGAAATATATATAATTTAGCTGGCATTTATGACATTTATTGTCACACTGCTAACTAGAAAGATTATCCCAGTCTATCCCCAATAAAAATTTATGAACATATGAGATGAGTACTTAGTTTTATTTTTAATTTGGTTGTGGTGCCAGAAGAGTTGATCCTTATGATAAACATAATGTATTAAAGAAAATAATTAAAATATTTTCATTTAAGATACAATGAAGGGGAAGGCACCTTTAAATTACAAATAAATGCTGTGAATTTTTAAAGTACCTGTGAAATTTATGGCTAGAAAAACATTGCAGCCAGTTTTACAAACTCCATTTCTTTAATAATAAAAAATAATCCCTTATATTTTCAGCCAGCTAACAGCTGCCAAATGCTCTATTAAATCACTCTTATTAATCACCATGAACTTTAGCAAATTCTTCTGAGATAACTCGGGGCCTGTTGAAGCCTTCAAACGCAGGCACATTAAAAAACACACCACACGATTGTCCTTCACTGTAAATTTTCTTTTTTTATTAGTTTTAAAATTTATACTCCCAAGACAGATCTCTCTTCCAGGTAAAGATAAGTCCCATGGTACAATGACTTTACTTGCATCTAGTCTAGAAAGACAGGCCCAGGAGGAAGGCTGAACGGTGTCCGTATGCTTCTGTGTCTTTGTTTCACGCCAGCATAATATGTAGGTAAGAGAGTCTATTGCATTTCCCCAGCATAGCATACACATCCCTATTTCAGGATCCTTACACGCAGCACTCCTTAGGCTGTACTGTGCTGCTTCCATAAGAACTCTGGGATATTTCCTTTCTCTTATTCATCCTGACCTGTCCAGGAAGAGCATCAGCTCAGCTCAGTTTCCCCCATAACACTATTCAGAATTGTAACCAACTACCAACCTCTTCCTTCAACCATCTTTCTCTGGTTTGTTCTCTCTGTTTCATTTTTCTAGCTAGTTTCTACCTATTATATCATTACCAAGGTGTTTGTCTGCTTCACTTAGTCACCCGTCTTTGTTTCTCCTTTTTAACGATGTATTATTATTTTCTAAGTTATATGTATGTGCCTATCCCTGTGTCTGCAGAGACCAAAGGAATTGTATCACCCTTGGAGCTTGAGTTAAGGGTGTTAGGATCTACCTGTTGTAGGTGCTGGGAGCTAAACTCGGGTTCTCTGCAAAAGTAGTATGTGCTCTTAGTCATTGAGCCACCTCTGTGGTCTCCGCCTTTGTTTTCTTACCACTAAAATATAAACTCAGGGATGTAAGAAGGCTCACCAGTTAAGAGCATGTACTGTTCTTCCAGAGGACCAGTGTTCAGTTCCCAGCATCCTTACAGGTGGCTCACAATCACCACTAACTCCTGTTCCAGCAAAGAAGCACCCTCTTCTAGCCACCACAGGCTTGTATTGCTTGATAAAGAAGGCTTTCTTCTTCCTGACACCTGTGTCACAGACAAGCAAAGAAAAGCCATTCCTCCAAATACATAGCAAATGGTTACAAAGAACAATAAACATAGAACCCTGTTAAGTACATCAATTAGAAACACATCAATACCACAAATATGAAACAATTTTAGTTTAGTCAGTGAGAAAACCTGGGGATGTCAGACTATTGAGTGAGAAAATAGAATAAAAGCAAATTTCTAAAGCATGAGAGGACTGTTGCTAGTTACCCAGGGGTAAAACTGATACACGGAAATCACCGTGAAGCAGGCAGTCTGTTTACAAATCCACGTGGCTCCTTTTTCTTATAGGTAGGCTCTTTGGTTTCCGAATCATCCTCAAGCTTAAATTGTGCAGTCATGTAGTCTATTTTTAAAGCCTAAGGCCATGGAGTTCAGAGATGAGAGAAGAAAAACTTGGATAGATTTAAAGTTTGTGTTTAACTAGCAATGAGAGAAAAAACCACCTCAAGTGAGAAAATAAAATTTCAAGCTAATGAGATCTTCATAGTCAATATTCAGCAAGGATTCACAGATGAGCAACAAAAGGAGGAGACAGTGTAGAGGCTATGGCTGGACAGAGAAATGCCCCAGTTGTACAATCCGTCTGGTGCCAAGACAAGTCCGCTCAAGGTAGGTATGTTGGGAACAAATTAGCCTTTCCTACTAAAGGAGTCAAAGATGACAAGAAGAAACCTCTTAAAAATTTGACTATAGGAACAGCTAGCTCATCCTACATTACTTTAGGGTGTTATTATGACATATTGTGCCCTACTAGGTTCCTAATCATGGTACCCAAAAAGGAACCCAGAGAAACATCACGAACATCATTTTCTTTGTTGTCTACCTTGATGACAATGCTCACATCTCCTGCTCTATACTGATTTATATGGACTTTACAGTACACCGGTCCTTGGTAACTTGCTCATTTGCTTCTGGCTGTGAAAGAAGCAGATATGTCAGATCAAACAGGACTCCTTGGCAGGCTTTTATCTGGTGACACAGTGCCAAAAGTTCCAAGTCACCCTCAGCATCAACAGGGATGACAAGGAAGACTGAGAATCGTTGTCCCATATTCACCACAGGCCGAGCCCTGGAAACAGCAGAGCGATGGCATCCTGGTGCTCTGCATGACTCATTGCTCTCTATGGCTGCAAATCACCTAGAGCTTCTCAAATCCCCATTGAGCAGCCCTTAGGGAATGGTCAGGAAAAAGCATTCCTTATATTCTTAGGATGTTTTCAAAGGGTAGCCATATGCACATTTCTGACACATCACACATTTGAAAACAACTGAGGAATCTGGTTTTGCCAAGATGCATGGAGGCACGCCGTGTAGTGCCAGCCTCAAGGACTTGGACGAGCCCAAGTACAACCACTCAGTGTGGTTTGTACACACTTTAAACAAGGAAGACGTATTTATTTTGAATCTCCATGTCTCCTAGCAACTCTGTACCACAAAGCATCTTAGAAAAGCCTTTTGGCAGTGGCTGAGGAGAATGTTCCATCCATCTGAGAACATGTACGGAGCTAAGTGGGCATGAAAATCCATGTCAACTTCTGCCACTGCTTGTACCTGATCTTACCTTAGGAAGAAGCCAGAGCCCCAGCTGCAAGCACTGGCTTGTTCTACCCAACACTTTTTAAGACAGCCAACTATTTCTCTTTTTCTTTTCTCTTTTGACAAGTGAAGTAATTACTCACAGAAGCAATACTACATGGACGTTTCTTCATGAGTCTAATTTCTGTCAGGCAGTTGAAGTTCTTTGTACAAATGCCTGTTTGGGAATATTTGTGAAATCTCATAATGGTTGTAATGGGTAGAGACAGACTCCACTGGGCACGAGATACAATCTGTGATTGTTATTTGTAAGCATAGTCTGCTGGTCCTTACGGGTAAGATTTCTAGATATTTGCTAGATGACATCAGAATAGCTGTACAATATGGCCTGTCCAATACCAGATGTCATGAGCCCAAGAAACTAATACTGCTTGTGATTACACATAGAGGTGTGTGTATACATTTCTGTGTGTGTGTGTTCATGTGTGGAAGGTGTGGTGTGGGGTATGTGTGTGTTGTATGTGTGCATGTGCATATGTTATGTATGTGCACGCATGTGTGTATTGTTGTGTTTGTGTGTATGTGTGTGTATGTGTGTGTGTGAGTGTAGAGGCCTGAGGGTAAAGCCAACTGTCTTCTTAAATTGCTTTCTACCTTTTGTTTTGAGATGAAGTTTCTCAACGAAACTAAAAGGAATATATAGCATGTTCCCACACTATGCCCTGGTTCTCTCATCCCAGCAAGCTGGCCGGCCAAGCACCATCGAGCAAAGGCCAAGCTGCTTTTATCTCGTGGAGCTCTGACTCAGAGCTCCACGATCTCTCCACCCAGCTCACTAGGTTCCCACTGGCGGGTCACTACCATGCCAGCCCCATGCTTCAATGCCCCCATGGCCTCTGTGGTGCACTTCAGGCAAACCCACACTTTCCTGCTGTACCTTTCTCTCTTGAACCCAGATGAGCCGCCGTAGGAAAATGCAACACAAACTTAGCTCAGAAACAAGAGTAACTCAGTCTCTGGGTGCAACAACTAAAGCCTAATCTTGTAAGCCTTATCAAAATCTGATTCCTCTGGTGGCGAATCCTTGCAGATCCACCATGATACCAGGAGACTCTAGTAGCTACATCTTATCTATCTGCTCTCCCAATTCCAAAAGGCCCTCTCTCTCTCTCTCTCTCTCTCTCTCTCTCTCTCTCTCTCTCTCTCTCTCTCTTCTGCTTCCTCTCTTCCTCTCTCCGACCTGGAAGTCCCTCCTACACTCCCAGTGATTGGTTCCTTTAGTCATTAGGGGATTGGTTCACAAGAAGTCACAGGTGTAACTCACTTCTTGTCTGAAGCCCCTCACGGGAGGGCAGAATTGGCATCCAAATGCAAACAGCCCCAGGGCAATACACAACATATATATATATGTGTGTGTGTGTGTGTGTGTGTGTGTGTGTGTGTGTGTGAGAGAGAGAGAGAGAGAGAGAGAGAGAGAGAGAGAGAGAGAGAGAGAGAGAGAAGAGGCCAGAAGGTAAAGCCAACTGTCTTCTTAAATTGCTTTCTACCTTTCATTTTGAGATGAAGTTTCTCAAGGAACCTGGAGCTTGCTGATCTAACCTGGCTGGTCAGCAAGCCTAGGAATCCACCTGCCTCTATCTCTCCAGCACTGGTGTTAAAGGAATTTTTTTCATATAACTTCTGGCAGACCAGAATTTAGGTCTTTATGTAACAGTCACTTTCCTGACGAAGCCATCAATTCAGCACTCCAGTATAATTCTAAAGACTGCTGTTTTTGTATGGTTTTGAGTCAGTTGACAGGGTCTAGCTTTGAAAGCTAATTTTTATCCTGTCCACACATCTTGGATTTGTTTGCATTTGGGTTTTTGTGTTTGTTTTCCTGCTATCTGGCCAAGCAGAGTTTCAGAACTTTTATTTGGACAGGAATCATCTTTTAGTTGAAATTGAGTCTTAGTGACCCTCTGTGTCTTACATGAACCAGAAAACAACTGCTCAGTTACATATAATCCCAGCTAATGCCTCAGCAAGTCTTGAGGAGGGTCTTACAAATACAGATGTCATCACATTCTGAAATCCTTGCTAAGCTCAGGGTCTCCCACTGAGAGGTTGATATATATGTCACCACTCAGTTCACAGAGGCCCTCTTGTTCTGTCTGAGCAAATTCTGACTGTCATGTGTTTCCCCATAGAGGTTTGGCTACAGGAAAACAAGTTCACTGATGTCAGCATGAACACTCGGTGCAGGTGACCGTCTGTCTCTCACAGTGCTCTCACACTTTGGAGCCATGTGACTGAGACCCAGCATTAGTTAGTTCAAGTCTGTTCTTCCCATTTAACAAAAATGATGTTTCAGAGTTCATGGCACTGTGTACCAAACCTCATGCCATAATAGGCTCTTTCCATGGATTAGAAAGATGGTCTTTTCTCTGCAATTAATCCTCATGTTCCCTTACATGTGTACATGTGCAGAAAGTTTAGCTCTAAATTTGTATTTTAGTTTTAGAAAGTTTAAATACCTTGTCCGCAAAAGAATTGTGAATGTGCTTGAGTATGTTGGGGAAATTGAATAAGAGTAACATGCAGAGAACATTCGCTTTGAAGGTTGGGGCACTAGGTCAGGCCAAGATACCTTCTGTATCCTTCTATAGACTGTTGGCAACATTGCTGGCATACCAGTGCAGGGGAAGAAGAAAGGCTTCCAAGGAAGGGAATGTTTATTCAATGATAGCCAAATTTTGGAGGATGAGGAAAATAACAGCTCCCTATCTATATTAGCTTGGATTTGTCGCTACCCTGTATCATTAATCATTGCTCAAAACAAAGTTAATGGGAATGTTATGGCTCAGCTTCTGTGGACTGGGAAGTTTATCAATTGGGCTGCCACTTCCTAGCTCCTTGTGGAATTCATCTGTGTTGTATGGGTTTACTCAGGGATGTCATAAATGCTGTAAATTCTGTCCTGTAAAAATAATGATATATTAGAAAATAATTGCATAATTGGAGGGGAGAGCGTGAACCTAAGATCCAATTTCTGCCATCCATTTTTATTTCTATCATTTAACAATAAACATAGTAATAAATATTAACAGAGCCTGTTCATAGTCAAAACCCTAATACTTCACAACGCAGTTTTTTCAAATACAGGTTAACATTATGAGAGGTCATCTCTTTTATTTATTTATTTTTTTCTTTGTAGAATTTGTTTGTTTCTTTGTTTGTTTGTTTGGTTTGATTCAGGGTTTAATGTAGCCAAAAACTCACTTTGCTGTAGAAGATAACTTTGAATTCATAATCCTCCTGCCTCTACCTCCTAAGTGCTGGGATTTTAGGCATGAGCTACCACACACAACTAAGATAACTTCTTTTTAAGAAAGAATTGTACAAAAGGCCATACATGATTAATTAGAGGTATAATTAAAATTGATATATTAAAAACCTTAAACAACTAACAGTTTAACTGATATATTCATTTAGCTATTTTAAAAAATATATGAATGAAAAATAATTAAAGAGTTATAAATATGACATTGTTTCTTTTTCCTTGAACTTATGCTGTTTCCTTTTTACTTCCCCTCAGATTTTTAGCCTAATATGTACATATATAATTTTATTAGTTCTTTGAGATTTTATACAATGTGTTTTGATCATAGCTACCTCTCAAATCTCCTCAGATCCAACTCCCCTTCCCTATCCACCCAATTTTGTGTTCGTTTTATTTTTAACACGTCAAAACTAATCTATGCTGCTCAAATATTCTTGGACATGTGGCCTTCCACTGGAGCATGGTCAATTTACTAGAGGCATACTGTTAGGGAGAACTGACTCTCCCTCGCTCAGCAGTTAACCAATGCCAATAGCTCCTCAGCTAGGGGTGGGACTTCCTGTCCATCTATTCTCTTCATCCTAGGATTTGTCCTTGCTTGGACTTTCACAGTTCTGCTGCATGCTTTCATACTATTGTGAGTTTTTTGATATAGATGCCTTACTGTGTGAAGAAGTCACTGGTTTCTTGTATTCATCTACCACCTCTGGTTCTTACACTCTTTCCCTGAGCTTTGGGAGGAAGTGGTTCTGTTTATATACTCCCTTTAGGGCTGAGCATTCTGCAGTGCCCTATTCTCTGATTCTTCTAAAGTTTTGAGTCTGTATTAATAACCCACTACTGCAAATAAAAATTTCTGTGATGAAATTTGAGGGATGCATTAATCTATGGGTATAATGTAAGTTGTTAACAGTCAGTTTAATATTATGTATATTGAACAAAATAATAGCAGTAGGTTCTCCCCTAGGACCTAGGACCTGCCATAGATTTTTGCCACAATAAATGGTACCAGGTATGGGTTTCATCTTGTGGGATGGGACTTAAATGCAAAGAGAAAGTGGCTGACTACCCCCATAACATTCACACCAGTATTGCCAGGCCAGTCATTATTGTAACCCAAAGTGTTAACAGCTATATAATATTGGTGATTATTTTCTTCTTCAGTAGTATGGATAACACTTTCCAGCAATGTGCTACTAGCCAGAAGGAATGAAGCTTCTCGGTCGGGACCAGCTTGATTAATCCACGTGTGATGGTTCAACTATAGAATGATTTCAACAACAGGGTCTTACAATTAAGTTCTGCATGTTAACCAAAGACACTGGTAACATCCTGGAATTTTGGGGTGTCTATTGTTAGCCATGTAGATGCAGAAGGGTTTAATTTATGTTGTTACCACTAAAAAAATCTTTTATTTCTATAGCCAAGGAGAAAAGATACACCATGACACCATAACTAAGATATGAAACATTGTAAATTTCAGAATACTAGAGTATATACTCATTGAGTTCACTAGACAGCCCTTACGTTTTAATTAAAATGATACTTTGTGGCATGAAAACATAAACAAAATCTCAAATAGTCCAAACTATATAGCATCCTACTGTCTTAGTTTGGGTTTTATTGCTGTGAAGAGACACCAGGGCCAAGGCAACTTTTATAAAGGACAACACTTAATTGGAACTGGCTTATAGGCTCTGAGGTTCAGTCCATTATCATCAAGGCTGGAAGCATGGCAGCATCCAGGCAGGCACGGCACTGGAGAAGCTGAGCGTTCTACATCTTGTCATGAAGACGACCAGGAGAAGACTGTCTCCAGGCAGCTAGGGGGAGGGTCTCAAAGCCCACTCCAACAGTGACACACCTACTTCAACAAGACCACACCTCCTAATAGTGTCACTCCCTGGGCCAAGCATATTCAAACCACCACACCCACCATTTGTCTTCAGTAAGGTCTGTGCTATTTGTCTAAATATCTGTGGTATTGACAGGCCAGGTAGCTTTAGCCATTTTACATGTTACCACAAGGGTGAGGTGGAGGATTAGGCAGGAAGACACCTCACTAAAGAATGTCACACACCCAAGCTTCCCCTAGAGCTTTAATTAAAAAAGAAGAAAGCAACATTCAAATTGAATTTCTTTTTCATTTTTTCATCTTTTTGCTGCATAATACATATATATATATATATATATATATATATATATATATATATATATATATATATATATATATATATATATATACAATTTCTTTTACCTTTACATCCCTGCTACAGTTTCCCTTCCCTCCTCTCCTTCAAGTTCCTTCCCATCACTTTCTCTATGCCTCTCTCCATCCATTCCTCCTCCATTTCTATTCAGAAAAGGCAGGCCTCTCATGGATATCAACCAACCATGACATATCACGTTTCAGTAGGACTAGGTATCTCCCTTCATATTGAGCCTGGATTAGGCAATCCAGTAGGAGAAAAGGCATCCAGCAAAAGAGTCAGAGATACCCCTGCTTCTACTTTTAGGGTTTCTACAAGAAGACCAAGCTACACAACTATAACACATACACAGAAGACCTAGGTTAGTCCCATGCAGGCTCCCTGGTTATTGGCTCAATCTCTGTGAGCCCTTATGAGCCCAAGTTAGTTGACTCTATGGGTGTTCCTGTGGTATCCTTGACCCCTCTAACTTCTACAATCCTTCCTCTCCTCTTTTGCAGGATTCTCTGAGCTTTGCCTAATGTTTGACTGTGGGTCTCTGCATCTGTTTCCGTCAGTTGCTGGGTGAATCCTCTCTGATGACAATTGTGCAAGGCACCTATTTATGAATACAGCAGAATATCATTAGAAATCATTTTCTACCCTAGATCTCTGGGATATCTAGCCTCTGGGTCCTGGCCCTCCAGGTAGTGCCAGAGGTAGGCTCCTTCTCATGGTGTGGGTCTCAAGCTGGACCAGTCATTTGGTTGGTGATCTCACAATTTCCTACAGTTGGTCTCCTAATCCCTCCACTGGAATGATTGCCTGGTTATAAGAGATGGCCAGTTCAGGGTCCATAGCCCTCATTGCTAGGAGTCTTAGCTAGGGACACTCTCGTAAATTCCTGGGAGTTTCCATTGAGCTAGGAATTTCCATTGCTTGTCCTAGAGATGGCCCCCAATCCACTTGTCTCTCCCAGTACTCTTTCACAATCACCCAAACTGATCTTTCCTGTTCCCATACCCAGCCACCTTCAACCCCCAACCTGATCTCTCCGGTACCTGTACCCAGACCCCCCCCCCCCCAGCTGCCAGCCTGGTCTACCAGGGATGTCTATTCTATTTTCCTTTCACAAGGAGATTTATACATCCTCTCTTGAGGCTTACTTATTACTTAGCTTCTCTGTGTAGCATGGTTATCCTTTATTTTATAGCTAATATCCACTTATAAATGAATACCTACCATGTTTGTCTTTCTGGGTCTGGGTTACCTTACTTGGTTGATAATTTTTAGTTCCAGCCATTTGCCAGCAAGTTTTATTATTTCCTTGTTTTTAACTGCTGAGTAGTACTCCATTGTGCAAATATACCATTGTACTGGTTAGTTTTGTGTGTCAACTTGACACAAGCTGAAGTTATCACAGAGAAAGGAGTTTCAGTTGAGAAAATGCCTCCATGAGATCCAGCGGTAAGGCATTTTCTCAAGTAGTGATCAAGGGGGAGGGTCCCTTGTGAGTGGTGCCATCTGTGGGATGGTAGTCTTGGGTTCTATAAGAAAGCAAGCTGAGCAAACCAGGAGAAGCAACCAGTAAGCAGCATTCCTCCATGGCCTCTGCATCAGTTCCTGCTCCTTGACCTGCTTGAGTTCCAGTCCTGACTTCCTTTCGTGATGAACAGCAGCATGGAAGTGTAAGCTCAATAAATCCTTTCCTTCCCAACTTAAGTCTTGGTCATAATGTTTGTGCAGGAATAGAAACCCTGACTAAGACAACCATATTTTCTTTATCCATTCAGTTGAGGTTGTTTAATTTCTTTAATATGCTAAGATAGGCTTGGAAATAATAAGTGTAAACATAAATCAGTTACTTGAGGTACCCAAATTACACAAGTTTTAAAAGAGACTACAATAATAGTAGCCTCATCAATTTTTCTAGAAAAATAATTTTCTTCCCATTACAGTAAGCCTTGACTTCCACACCATTCGCAAAAATGCATGTGGGGTGTGTAGGCATTGGAGTAAAATTTTCGGAACTCGTTTTTTAAGAGAAATATTCTTCCAATATGGAGAAAGAGGAGATTTATAGTGATGGTGGAATGCAAACCTTTGAAGCTATTATGGTTGATTCTGCTGTCTCAGAGACACTTATATATCCGTGCTCATTGCTGCTGCTCACAATAGCAAAGTGCTATCCACAAAAGCAAGGACATGGAATCAACCTAGATGCCTATCAACAAGTGAAAGGATAATGAAAGTACGGTACATATACACAGTGGAAATTCAGTCAGCCATAAAAAATGAAAGTATGGAGTCTGTAGGAAAAATGAACGCAATTGGAAAGCCCAGGTCAGCCAGACAAATACCATGTGTCTGCTTTCATATGTAGATAGTAGTTTCTTATTTTTGACATATGTATACTTATATGAGAGTGAATATGGGCAGAGGTTATGGAAGTAGAAAGGGGAGCAGGAGAAGAGAGATGTAGGTTTAAGAGCAGGGTTGGAGAAGTTAATAGAACATATGTGACGTGAAAGTAGAAAAGGGAATGCCGGGGGCAAAATGGAACAAGTGGGGAGAGGAGACAGGAGCAGGGAGGAGAGAAGGAACCAAAAGTAAGCATCATGAAAATGCCATAAGGAAAATGGTTATTCTGTATGTTAACTAAAAATAAAAATAAACTAGAACTACCGTATGATCCAGCTGTACCACTCCTAGGCACATCATAAAGGATTCTCAGTCAGTATACCACAGGGATACCTGAATGTCCATATCTACTGTTGTGCTGTTCACAGTTCTCAAAACAGAGAAGTAGCCTGCGTGTCTATGGTAGATACACTTAATGGAATCTTGTTCAGCTTTAAAGAAAATTATGACAGTCACAAGAAAATGTGTAGAACGGGAGATTATCATATTAAAGTAAGTCAGACTCAGAAAAACAAACATCACACTTTCTCATGAGTAGAATATAGATTTAAATTTATATAGACATGTAGGCATATATGTATATATGTTTACACACATAGTCTCTGTGTTAAGGTTTGGTCTTTTGCTATCTACTGTAATGCTAAGTGTGAGCCCCCAAGACCTGGTTGTTACACAGATGAGAGAGTCGACACGTACACCTTGGCCCCAAGTTATTTCTCATTGATAAATATTGCCAACAGCCAATAGCTGGACAGAAGAGACATAGGTGGGGGTTAGGTTTCCTGGACTTGGGGGTTGGAGAGGGACCACAAGGAAGAAGAATGTGGAGGAGGAAAAGGGAGAAGCTGCCATGGGTTAGAAGTAGAGCAAACATAGCCCTGAGGACTGGCCAGCTGGAGTTAAAAGCAGCCCAGATGAAACATAGTAAGTAAAAATTTGGGGTTATTGATAGGAAAGTAGATTCTAACAGTGTAGAGGGTAGGCAACTGCCCCAGCTTTTGTGCTGTTTAAGGCTTATTGTAACTATAAAAGCTGTGTGGTGTTTTGTTTTTTTAAATCTGAGAACTCAATGATCTAAGGCAGAATAGAAACCCCAGGTCGGGATTAAAGAATTTCAACAACGTCTCTGTCTTGGACATGAAAGTATAAATGAAATTTTTAGATGTGAGGAAGAGATCTCAAGGGAGGGCTGGAACAAAAGAGGAAAATGGAAATGAGTACATCATGAAAGTCAGAGAAGAGATGGCTTGCAGAGTCAAAGGAGACTTATCAAAAGGGGAGAGAGGAGAGCAAGGGCTGGCATGGGGAGGGGGGAAATCAGAGGGGCATATTCTTCTCATAACCAAGATGCCCCAATATCCCAAGTGAGATACATGGCTAACAAATCCTCCAGGTAGTAAAAGAACAGCTGGTTGTACTTTCAGGTGATGTGGCTAGAGGCCACAGAAGCTCCTGTCCGCACAGACAGATAGCTTTACAATGCTATTTCAAATACACACATTTTAGTTTCTTTGCATCTACCAACCATTTGTGATCCTTGCCAGTCAGGGTTTCTGGGAGGGTTGAATTCTATAAAACACACATTCTTTGGTGATGAATGTGTAACATGTGAGTATCGTTTTCACTTGCTCTCCCTCTGCTCTATTTTAGGCCTATTTGGTGGTCACTCAATTTGTTCAGGACTCATGGTCATAGTCCTCCAAGGACAATGCACACATTACTTTGACCAAAGATATTTGCGATAGCCATTATTGAACATAGCATATCAAATAGGCCTTTAATATTATTTTTCCTAACATGGGGGCACTTGACTAGCCCTTTTGTAATTCTTACACACAGTTCAGTATGGTGCTGGCATACAAATGAACACATTAAACGATGGGATAGAATTGAAAGCCCCCCACATGAATTCATGCATGAGCAGCCAAAGGATTTTTGACATAGGAGCCAGGAATATACAATTAGAAAAGTTCAGTCTCTTCATTAAATATGCCAGGAAAACTGGATGTGCACGTTCAGAATGAAATCAAGCCCTCATTTTACTTTAGACAAAAAACAATTGACATAAAATGGCTCAGCATCAAACTTGAGACAATAAGTTATAAAAACACCAGAAGACCCTGGAGGACAACGGCTTTCCACTTTGTCTGAATGATAGGTTTGCTTCCAAAACCATAGAAATAAAAGCACAGGTGAAAATGGGGTTGCATTGAACAAAAAAAAAAAGAAAAAAAAATCTCTACCCAGCAAAGGAAAATAGCTAACAGTGGGAAAGAGTCAACCTACAATTTTGGAAAAAAAATATTTACAAGTCAAAATCCCGTGAAGCATTAGTAGTCAACATATACAAGCAACTTAACAACATAACAGTAAGAAAAACAACTCCAGTTTTGAAATGAACAAGAGACCTAAACACATCTTCCTAAAAGGTAAGAAATGAAAATTGTCAAGAGATTCATAAAAAGTGCTGGAAATCACTAGTAGATAAGAAAAGTTAAGCTGTAACGAAATGTTCTCTCACACGTATTAGAATGGCTATCATAAAAACAAAACAAAGATACATGTTGAGGAGGGTGTGGAAAATTGAACTCTTGTATACTGTTGGAGTGTATGTATTTATACAGCTATTATTTAAAAATACCAAAAAATAGACTTACTGGATGAATTTAGAAATTTCAATTCCGAGTAATTACCTGAAAGGTTTGAAGCTGATTTGTTGATGATAGTTTTTCATTTCTAGGTTCACTATAACACTTCTCACAGTAGCTAAGTTACAGAATCTATCGAAGCACCCACCAACAAATAAGTAGATACAAACTGTGGTACATAAACACAACGAAATACTATTCAGCTTTTCAAAGGGAGGAAATTTTTATCACTGTGTCATCATGGATGGATGGAATTGAACAGTATGATAAATGAGGTAAACAAGCACAGAAAAAACAAACACAGATCTCAGAATCTCTAGAGGCTGGGGGCTGGAGAATGGGGACAAGATGGCCACTGGGTACCACAACTCAGCTACCTTAGCTAAGAGGAAAATGTTAGGAGATGTGTTCCATAGAGTGCCGGGGATAGTGGTTGTGCTGTACTCTGCACTGCAAAATTGCTATGGAAGTAAGTTTCAAATGTTCTCACTACAAAAAAGGGAACAGGTGTTTGAGATGGTGGATATCACTTTGTACTCCATAAATATAAAATTATAGGTTGTCAGATTATAATAACATACAAATACATATTACTTCCACTGGCACAAACACTTTGTGGAAGATGCCACCACATATACAAAGAGGTAAGACGGGGCTAGAAGGATGGCACCACCATTAAGAGCACTGTTACTGCAGAGGACTGGAGGCTGGTTTCTATTTGCACTCTTGGAGGCTCCCAATCACTTGTGACAAGGTGGAGGAAGAGGAGGAGGAGGAGGAGGAAGAGAAGGAGGCAGAGGAGGAAGGGAGAGAAGAGGAGCAGAGGAGGGGGAAGAGGAGAAGAGGAGAGGAGGAGGAGGAGAAGGAGGAGGAGAGGAAGAGGGAAGGAGAAGGAGGAAGAGGAGGAAGGGAAGGAGGAGGAGGAGGAGGGTCTTAGCTACTACACATAGGATTTCTCTACTTCAAACTCCACATAACTTGACTCTTTACCTTTCTTGTATTGCACACAATTTCTCCCCACGTTACCAACTTCACTGGGGAATTCTCTGGCTGCAACTTCTGAGCTTCAAAATTTGTTATTAGACTGTCAAAAAAGTAAACACATAAAAACACACAGTTCAAAAGACAGAAACATGTTCAAGGGAAGGCATCTCAAGCATTCAGGAATGTTGAATTTCGATTATTAGCTGATCGTAGCCAGGTATTTTTATACCTGTTCCAGTGGTCAGGTTGAAATAAGCTGTTTAGAACAAATGGACAAAGAATAAAACATTCTCCATGTCCACTCTATCCATCCCTCTGTTTATATTATCTTCAGACTCTCAGGAGTTGAATAAAGTGCAAGGTAATGTCAGTCATTGACTTCATTATCAGTGTGTACTACCAGTCACTGTATAGGCCTGTGAAATCTATTGAAACTATTTTCTGGCTGGGGAGATGGCTCAGTGGGTAAGAGTACTTGCTCAGGACATAATTTCAGATTCCCAGAACCCAGGTAAAAAGAAAGACAAGCATGAACACATATGCTTGTAATGCCAGTATTATTGGGCAGAGACAAGTAGATGCCACTAGCTCACCGCTCAGTCAAGCCAAAATGGTGAGTGTAGGATTCAAAAGAGACCCTGCTTAACAGACTCAGGTAGAAAGTGATCGAAGAAGATAGGTGATATCCTCTTCTGTCTTTCACAGGTACACACATGCACACACACACACACACACACACATACACACACAACACAACACATGCACATACCTCACACACAAACACAAAAGAAATATTTTCTTAGGCTGAGATTGCTAATGATACAATGTGTGCCTTGCACTGAGGAAGTCCTAAGTTAGATCTCTGCCCATTAAATCCTGAGCTCTTCTTCGTTGGATCTTAACTACCCATGGGTCTCTGAATTTAACTGCTTTTTGTTACAAAGGGAAACTTCTGTGATCATGACTGAAGTCAGTACTTATTTATGGGCATAAACATAAAATCTTACAGATAGTTTGACAAGATGTCCACTTAGCAAAATAGAAGTAGTATGTTAATACTTAGTACCTGTGGCCTTTCCCACCATGGGCTTTTGCCAAGTTCCACAGTTCTGGGCTTGAACTCTCTCCTGCCCAGTGGGTCTCAGTCTCAGATATAAACAGAACTCAGTTGGTTACTCTCAAAAAGTCATGCTATTGCACCAGTAAGTGCTCCTTGCCTGCCAAGCTGGCATAGGCAAGGTTCAAAACTATAAGAGAACATTGCTTGTGTTGTTGTTATTGTTGCTGTTTTGGGTTTTTTCTGCGTTCTGGCAATATGAAGGCTAACCAGCAAGAAGGAAGTTTCCAGATTATGGTTCATCTGTGTTCAAGATCCAAAATATGCAGTGTCTTCAGCAATAGGGTTTTCCTGTCTAGTTCTTACAGGCAACTAAGGTTAACAGCCAAAACCTTTATAGTTTGAATACTTCTAGAACTTTTCTGTCCAACATATGCTAAGGAGGTATCACATACATGACAGTGGGATTTTCACTTAGTAACTCATGCAGACTGACAGGTTTTGAGTTTCTTTTCCTGTATGAACTCTGTAAAAACTCTGTGGTATTTGAATTAAAAGTCCTCATTCTCTTTTAATCAAACTTATCTGAAAACACAAATATGTCTTCACTGAATATATCATCTTAATTTAGAATAGATTATATGATAGGTGCATAAAAAGGTATGAATAAGAAATAGTGAAATTATCTTGAATGGTTAGATTGTTTTTGTTTTTTTGTTTTTTGTTGGGTTTTTTTTTTTTTACAGTAAATACATCTTTTTATTTTTTATTTTTTTCTATTTTCTTTTCTTTTTTTAAAAAAAAAAATTTGATATTTTATTTACATTTCAAATGTTTTCCCCTTTCCAGGTCTCCCCTTTGGAAACCCCTATCCCATCCTCCCTCCCCCTGCCTCTGTGAGGGTATTCCCCCACCCACCTACCCACTCCTGTCTTCCCTCCCTGGCATTCCTCTATACTGGGGCATCTAACACCCTCAGGCCCAAGGGCCTTTCCTCCCACTGTTGGCCAACAAGGACCTCCTCTGCCACATATGTGGCCCAAACCATGGGTCCCTTCATGTGTATTGTTTGGTTGGTGGTCCAGTCTCTGGGAGCACTGGGGGGCCTGACCAGTTGACACTGATGCTCCTTCCCCATGGGACTACAAACTCCCTCAGCTCCTTCAATCCCTTCTCCAAGTCCTCCATCTGGGACCCCACGCTCAGTCCAACAGTTGCTGTGAATTGAATCATGGGTGTTCCGAACTTTTGGATTAATATCTGCTTATCAGTGAGTACATACCATGTTTGTTCTTTTGTGACTGAGTTACCTCACTCAGGATGATATTTTCAAGTTCCATCCATTTGCCTACGAATTTCATGAAGTCATTGTTTTTAATAGCTGAATAGTATCCCATTGTGTAAATGTACCACATTTTCTGTATCCATTCCTCTGCTGAGGGACATCTGGGTTGTTTCCAGCTTCTGGCTATTATAAATATGGTTGCTATGAACATAGTGGAGCATGTGTCTTTATTACATGTTGGAGCATCTTTTGGGCATATGCCCAGGAGTGGTATAGCTGGGTCCTCAGGTAGTATTATGTCCAATTTTCTGAGGGTCAGCCAAATTAATTTCCAGAGTGATTGTATCAGCTTGCAATCCCACCAACAATGGAGGAGTGTTCCTCTTTCTCCACATCCTCGCCAGCATCTGCTGTCACCTGAGTTTTTGATCTTAGCCCTTCTGACTGGTATGAGTGGAATCTCAAGGTTGTTTTGATTTGCATTTCCCTGATGACTAAGGATGTTGAACATTTCTTTAGGTGTTTCTTAGCCAGAAGGAAAAAATTCATGCAAAGACGTCCATATTTGGAACTCTATGATTGTGTTGTCTGAGGTGAGATGATAGAATTCTGCTCTGAAACAGAATTTTTCCTAAGCCTGAATTTTTTTATAACATCGACTTTCAAAACATGTTGTGAGAATAAAATTTCACACTGTGATAGCTAGGGATGGAAAGCTAAATGTGTTTTAATGGTTTGAGATTTCTGGAAATATTTACATTTAGATGCTTGGAAATTTAGTTAATTCCTCAATGATCTAAAATTTCTGTGGGGGCACTGGGCTCTCCTGGAAGTATGAATGTTTATTATGAGCCTTTTATTATTCTGCCAAACTATAGATAGTGTATAGACCAGTATGGAAGAGAGAACAGGATAGAAAAGTAAATGAGGGAGAGAAGGAAAAAGGAGAAATAAAAGGAGGAGGAAGAGGGGGGAGGGGGAAGAGGAGAAAGAAAAAGAGGAGCAGGAGGAGGAAGAGGAGGAGGATGGGGAGGAGGAGGAGACAAACACAATTGAGAAGTGATTTTCTAAAGTGTGAAAAATGTGGAGAAGCACATGAGTAACAGAATAGAAAATGTTGGAAGTCAAGGCACCAGCAGAAAATGAAACCTGAGAGCTGCACAGAGCCCCTTGACACAGCACATTGTCTCCCTCAGACCTGCTCCTGTCCTCTCTCATATGCCCTCTTCTACTGTGGGATTTTAAACTGAAAAGAACATTTGCCAGACTCCCTCATTTCAAAGATTGATGAACATGCTCACAATTCTATTGACCAGGCATGGCTATGAAGAGCTGAAGTCAGCAGCAACGAAGGCTGCGGTAGGTCAGACATCTATTTTCTAAGCAGATGTTACAGGAGCTACTGGGCTCAGAATCTGTCAGTTTAGTGGTGATTCCATCTTTCATTCCCAGATTACAGTTCATTCCCTATTACTAGAGAGCCATGTACATGGTAGTTACAATCTGAGCCTGAATTACAGATAAGCCTAAGACACTGACTTCTTGGGTCCTGTATTTGTTTTAATTGTGGAAAAGATATAGTGTGTTCTTCCAGTGTCTGATTTTGTTTGCAATTCTTGATTACTTAAAACAGTCAGAGTGTGTCTATTACCAACAGCTGCAAAACGATTGGTAGCATTTTCACTCCAGAAACTCTAAACCATTCGTGAAGAAAATGAGAATGGATACCTATGAAATAAATCTTTGCCTGACTGTTCTCAGCGTTGAGCAAGCATGCAGTTAATGAGTATTGCCTTGCAGGTGGTGAAGAGAACCAGCCCCACTATTCTAAGACAAATCCATCTTCCTTATCTCCTTTCCTCGTCATTATCCCACGCTGGAATTAATGGAAAGCAAGATTTGAATGGACCACCTGAGAAATGGTCACAGGTCATCAACAGGTGAGTACTTGATTGTAAGTTAACCTGAAATCAGAGCAAATCTATTATTATTTAAAGAGCTTTTTACATTTAGTGTGTATGTGTGTGTCGGAGTGTGAGTGTGAGTGTGAGTGTGTGTGTGTCTGTGTGTGTGTTGATTTATGTGTCACTCTGTGTGTATGTGTACCAGTAAGTGGGAGTTAGAAGACAGCCTGTGGGAGTTGCTCTTCTACTCCATGGGTCCTGGGAACTGATCTCAGGCCATCAAGTTAGGAACAAGCTCTTTTACCTGCGTGCCACATTACAGATCTAAATTTATGATTTGTTATTGACCTTATAGGAATCTAGAAATATGTGGAAGAGGTGGCAAATATACATGCAAAGAAGTAAAAGACTGAGACAGAATGAGAACTATGAAGGGGTAAAAGAAAAGATCTATATGCCATTCAAATCATGCAGAATCAACTAGAACAAACAGGCCAGGCATAGCACCAAGGTCTTGTTTTATTATTAAAGTCCTGTGTAGCAATGTGGTGAAAATGCTTCATTGTTATTGAAAATGGATTTTTTCATATAATACATTCTGATTCCCCTCCCTCCTGGATCTTTTCCACCTCTCCCCTTCTCCCCAAATCACCCCCCCCTATGTGTATGTGTGTGTGTCTCCCATTAGGAAACAATCAGGCATCTTAAAAATGCTGCCTAGCAATTCCCTTCTCACACTTGGAGCAAATGAACAGATAGCACCAGAGAGTATGACCTCTGCTACCACACGTTTTAGATGGATACCAAGAGAGCCTCTAACACTCTCTAATAGAATCACTCAGGAGCTACCACTGTTTCTGGGGTTGGCTTCCTGACATCAAATATAATCACGTGATCATAAATTATACACCACATTAAAAATTTCCCACAGCTTTTTCACATAAGCTATGCAGCATGGTCACTAAATCAAACCTGTAAGGTTTAGCCACCCCTCCCTTCCTGGCTTTATAGCAGAGTCCAAGAAAACAGCCTTTTCCTGGATCCTTGGCATCAACTTCTTTAATAGGTCATTATGGTGTTATGTCCTCTTTTCTGAATTCAGAGCCAGAGAGAGAGAGAGAGAGAGAGAGAGAGAGAGAGAGAGAATAGATTATAGACAGATAGATTATAGGTAATGATAGACGAACAGAAAGATAGATAGATAGATAGATAGATAGATAGATAGATAGATAGATAGAGAGAGAGAGAGAGAGATAAGAGGCAGGTAGATAGATGATAGGTAGATGGATAAACAGATGATCCATGAATAAATGATAGATTGATGGATAGATGATATTTGAATGGATAGATACATAGATAAGTGGTGGATAGGTGATACATGATACTGTAAATGGACTTTAATAAACTCTACTAGTTATTAATATGACCCAGCCTGCCCACCCAATAATCAAGGCAGAGTTCTATGAATTTTTTAAATCATTCTTTAAAGATTTGTTTATTTAATATATGAGTGTTCTATCTTCATATATGCTTGCGCAGCAGAAAAGGGCATCAGATCCCATTACAGATAGTTGTGAGCCACCATATGGTCACTGGGAATTGAACTCAGGACCTCTGGAAGAGCAGCCAATGCTCCTAACTGCTGTGCCATCTCACCAGCCCTACTATGAATTTTTAAATCAGCTTTAGCACAATTAGTGGACGAATTACCCCTAATCTATCATTCTATTGGCCAGACATTCCTCAGCTGTGCTCTCCAGCTACTCACTGTTTGAGTCTGCTCCATCAGCCTGTCCTCACGGCCAGCTTCTCCTGGCCATGTGCTCATGATCCATCCTCCTCATGGTTACCTCCTTCTTTCCCTTTGTGGTCTCTACTTGCAGACCCCAACCCAGCCCAATAACTGAAAATCTGCCTACCTCTAGTCTCCAGTAATTGGCTGTAGCCACTTCTATTTAACCAATAAGATTGGGGAGCAAGGATTACACAACAAAGATTGGTGTATGTGGGAATCTACTCAGCTTGGAGCAACCAGATCTGAGGTACAAATTTAGCATTTGAGTACATAACAGTACCAGACCAACCCCCAACAGATACATAGGTGGATAAATAAGTGGAACAATGAATGGATATATAAATTAATGGATAGATAATAGACAGATGGATGGACGACACAATGAATAGACAGATGGACAGACAAATGTTACACCGACTTTTCCAAGTCATCTCATTAAGTATAAATTCAGCTCATAAAGTAATGTAGAGAGCATAAATCCTATTTTGGAAAGGAAACACATGAACTCACTAGTCTTCAGAGGAGTAAAAGTTAAAGCCACACTGAGATTCTGTGTCACCACCAGAATGCCAGTCATCATGAAAACAAAAAGCAAATGCTGTTAAGGGTGTGTGAGGAGAAGAGCATGTTGGGAGCCAATGAGGAGGTTCCTCAAAAGACTAAGAATAGCTAGACATGACCCACTACACCATTTCTCTGTGTTTATACAAAGGACTTCAAGTCAGCATAACCAGCTTATATGTCCAACAATCAAGGAGTGGGTATAGAAAATGTAGGACACACACACACACATGCACTCACACACATATAGAGGATTTTTTTCAACCATAAAGAACAATACAATTTGCAGGAAGATGGATGTCCCTGAAGATCATTGTTTTAAGTGAACGAAACCAGACAAATACCATGTTTTTCTCTCAAATGTGACTCCTAGGTTTTCCGTAAGTACATAAAGTCATGTATCGTATGTAACATGAAACTACAAGTTTCCAAGGGATTAACAGGAGATGTGAGAAAGGGGAGAGTAGAAAAGGTGGGCGGGGGTGTTATTCAATACAATCCCTACTTTTATAAAAGTGTCCCCATGTAACACAATACCGCGCTCAATGAGCATACATGGTGAGTTTTGTTAAGAAGTCGGTGCTTGTAGTAAGACAGACTTGAGTTAGAGAGTAGCCTGTCTTACATTGGTTCCATGCAAAGAGGGCTTCATTTGTGCTGGAAGGCAATGGAAAATGAATCTGCCAAGGAGCACTGACTGTAGCAGGTGATTTCTGTGCCCCCTGACTCTGAAGGCAATATGCTACTGATATTGAGAGACAGATGTATGCCAGTGACTTGCAGGACAATGTAGGGACCACTGCTGTCTTCCTAGCCTCAATATACATGCCCTGTCACTCAGGGGCACATACCAGGACTCCCTTTCTGTCTGTGCTGAAAACAGGAATAAAGCATGAGTCTCCTTTGCTAGAGTCACTTCTCTGGTCATGTCCTGGCAGCAAGCACAGGAAAGGCATCAAGGACATTCATCTAGGTGACAGGAGGTAGCAACACTTTCTGATGAGGGCTCTATGGTCCTGGGAAGTGAATGTTCCATGATTCTCTTAGACTTTACTGAGAAAAGAATGCAAATTAAATGAAAGAAATAATCAAGATGTAAAGAAAGGACCACAGAGCTTTGATCTTCCACATGGGGCTTTGCAGAATGCTGTGTCCCATGTGGCTGCCTGAACTGGTCTCAAGTCCCTGAGGCCTTGTTACAAGGTCTTGATTTTGTGACCTTGAAAAGAAGAGACCATAATCTTCCTTGAGCCTCGGTGTTTTCGCTAATACTTATCTACCCAGGTTAATGAGACGTAAGAAGCAATGTACCCCAGATTCCTAATGACCAAAACTGCAGAGGTAGGAGAGACGGCGCAACAATTAACAACACTTGCTGCTCTTGGAGAGCACCAGAGTTCAGTTCCTAGCGCCCTCATCACAGGGCTCACAACCACCTCCATATCTAAGGGATCAGATACCCTCTTCTGGCTCCCAAAAGCAGCAGCAACACACACACATATACACACACACAATCTTTAATAGAATGCTTTCAATGTTTACTCTTTTACACAACTCTAAGTTCTATCAGAATATACTGTGGCTTGGACTGTGAAGTGCAAGAAAGAGTCAAGGGGAACTTTCACATCTGTAGTCTGTACTAGAAGCACACCATGAAAGTGATCCTCTGTATATGTTTCAAAGATGTCACTCATGATTCGTCTGGAGTATATCCTGAGCCCCATAATCAGAACGCCTAGAGATCTGTCCCGGGGGGAGTTTTGCAAGTTTTCCAGGTGATTTGTATGCATGCAATACTTGTGTAGCTCAGCAGTTTCCTGTGGTCCTCCCTGTATCCTTCTTCCCACTTCAGCTCTACTTGCATTTTCTTGCATCTATCCAGTCATCTGAGGCTCATCATGATACCATATCTTTGCTTTCTCTAGTGCATCTCCGGGTGTTGAGGCTTTGCAAACAGTGGCAGTGTCACTTTATCATGGAACATACTCAGTTTGTAGAAGTGCTTGCTTAAGGGATTTCTTTCTTCTTTTGAAGTAGTTCAAATACAATGAAATGGCCATATCTTAAATACACAGAATTGGGGCCAGAGAGATGGCTCAGCAGTTAGGAGCACTGACTGCTCTTCCAGAGATCCTGAGTTCAATTTCCAGCAACTACATGATGGCTCACAACCATCTGTAATGGAATCCAACACCCTCTTCTGGTGTGTCTGAAGACAGCTACAGTGTACTCATATAAATAAATAAATCTTTAAAAAGAGATTTAAATACGCAGACTTGAACTTGACAATGCACACGCTGATATAACCTGAATCTGTGTAGGTGCATCAAATGGCATCACTCCAGAAAGACTCCTGCTCCTTCGAACTAAAAAGGCAGCTCAGACCCTAACGTGCATCACTCTTTGTGTTTTATTTTTCCCAACACTGCTGCATTTGCTCATTTTGGACCTTCATAGAAGGGACATTCGCGTGTGTACACCTGCATGCAAAGTTGCTTTCGTCTGCATATTTTGGGGATCATTTGCTCTGCACATCTCAGCGTGTTCCCCATCTCAAATGTGGAAGAGCATCTCTACACATCCAACAGTTTGCTTCTTCATCACCCTGCTGACAGACACCTGTGCTGAGGATGCTTCTTCCCCAGCCTCTTCATGCACGTGGGTTCTCATTTCTCCCAGGCTCATGCTTTAATGTGGAATTGCTGGTTAATGAAGCAGGTGCAAGTTTAGTTTCCGAAGAAAGCAGAGGCTCTTTTTCCTACAGCGGCTTTGCTGGGTTATCATCTCACTAACGGCATCTGAGCATTCCCCTGTCCCACAACCGCCAGTATTTGTGAGGTCAGTCTTTTCTATTTAATTCTGAGCAGCCTGGTGCGTCCTTGCTGAGAATTCATTGAAGCTTTAACTTGCTTTTCTTGATAACTCTTGACTACTGAAGAAGTTGGAGGACCCCGAATCCTGTTGTGGAAGTGTGTTGGGTATTTTCTTTTGTGAGGTTTCCGGTCAAATCTTTGGCCACAATTTTATTATCGAGTGGTAAGAGTTCTTTATATCCAGAGAAACTGTTCAACAGGCAAATGCCTTCTAAATACTTTCTCACCTTCTAAAGATCTTCATTTCACAGTAAATGTCCTTTGAGGAGCAGAGTCTTGAAATTTTGATTGAGTTAAACTGAACTGTCTCTTCATATATGGCTAATGCTTGCTGTGTAGTATTTTACAACACAGCTCTGAATTTTCTCTCTCCTTCTCTCTCTCTCTCTCTGTATGTGTGTATGTTTGTGTGTATTTCTTTCTCTGTCATCATCTCTGTCTCTCTCTCCTTCCCAGTGAAAACATTATTTGGAAAGCCAGCAGCATAAGGAGCAACCCCTCTCCATCCCTCCTCTCACTCTCAGTGTGCACCCTTCTCCACTGTCTCTGTAAAACAATTTCTGAATCAGGTGGACCCACAGAGGACCATCTAAAGAAAACTTCGCTGTGTGATACCAGCTTTAAGTAACTGCCTGGTTTTAAGAACAACTAGGTTGTTTTTTACTTTGCTGGCACTCATATTTTTCAAAACTTAAACTCCTTCCTATGTCTAGAACTTATTCCCAATAGCACCTAGCTCAAAGCCAGTATTTAAAGTCCTGGTGGTTGTGTGACCTCAGTAAAGGAGGAGGGAAGGACCTGGGTGACCTGTGCAAGTTCCTTAGGCTCCTTCTTTATGCACTGCTCTGCCTTTAGGAACAGTCACCTGCAGATCTTAGAACATCTGACAGAGTTCAGCTTTGAGGTCATTATCTTCCAGGAGAAAAAGCAGATGCAGGATAAAGGAACCTTGCCCAAGGCTACCACAGGAAGGTTGGAACAGAAGCCAGGCCCCTACCCTATCAGCAGCTCCAGGCCCTAAAAAAATCCCACAATCCAGACAGGCAAAGCACAAAAGAGAAACCCACCACAGAGAGGAAATGTTTTCCCACAAAAGCAATTTCCTCCAATTTGTATTCCAGCCACAAATTCACTTCCAGTTTCAGATGCCACTATTCAAAATGACCCGTTGCCTTTTGACTAGAAAGAATTTGCTCTCATTCTTCAATGACTTGCTTGTAAATATTTACTGATGCAGCCTGGTACTTTGCCCCTTTTCCCTGAATTTATGATGCCAAGCCCCCAGACCTGCCAGGGTCATCAGGTCTCAGTTGCTGGGAAGGCTTTCTTATGGGTCCACGAAGTTCCTCAGCTGGCCTCTGAGGTGCTAGAAATGTTTATAACTGAACTGTCATCTCAGAGAAATGCATGGCTGCACACTTTTATAGCTCACTCACCTTTATTAAGACTTTTGTGCTCTTGGAGTTTCAGAACAATAGTTTATCTCAAAAACTTACAGTGACAGATTAGATTAGATTAAATAAGTGGCTCGGTGCCCATTGCCCCCTGCCCCACATCTGCCACATCCGTATAATGTCATATAGAAGGGCTTTCCCTCGGTTTGGAATTTAAAGCCTTGGTTGATGTTTCAATTTTCCTCCAATTGACAATTGCAGTTGTCTAAAATGGTCATTCTAGAATGCCCTATGACATCTACTTCTAGGGTGTTTGACTCACAAGGTCTAGGCAGAGTCCAGAAATGTATATCTCTCACAGTATCCTTGGTGATGTTGATGCTATCTGGTCTAGAAATCAAAGGCAACTTTCAAAGGTTTGGATATAGAGTCTTTTCCAGTAAAGACTCCTGTGCTGAACTCTTGGTCCCAGTACAGTGGTGTACAGAGTTTCCAGTATACAGAGTACAGAGGTCGCAGTGCACAGAGACCCCAGTGCAGCAGTGTAGAGACCCCAGTGCATTAGTGTATAGAGAGACCCCAGTGCAGTGGTGTAGAGAGGTCATAGTGTCCAGAGGTCACAGTGTACAGAGACCTCAGTGCAGTGGTGTACAGAGGTCCCAGTGTAAGAGGAGAACAGTGTACAGAGGTCTCAGTGTACAGAAGTGGGACTTCATGGAAATAATTGGATCATTAGTGGATTCACCCACCAATGGATTCATAACTGGGTGGTCTTACTGGAGGAGGTGGGTATGTTAGGAGGTGGGAACTAATTGGAGCAGGTAGTTGAGCTGAGGTAAGCCTTGAAGATGTATCTTGTTCATTGGCTCCTTCCTTGCTCTCTTGCAGCTTTACATAGCTACCATGAGGTGGGCAGGCTCCTCTGTCACTTGTTCCCACTCCTGTGATGTCCTACCTTGCATCAGGTCCACTAGAGCCATTGCACATGAACTGAAACTAAGAGACAGAAATCAACCTTTTCTCCCTAAGGTGCGTACAGCGGGCATTTTGTCACAGCAACAGAAGCTAAATGTTTAGTTAATTTGGTTCTTCCTTCCAAAGAATGGGGGATATTTACTTCTCAGTGTGGATTTCTAGCAAATGATCACCTTATTCCTATATTCTGAGCTGTGTCAAACATTGTGGCCTTTGTTGTTGCTGAAAATAGGGCTTATCTTTGACAGAATTATGGAATAAGTTATCTTCACACATGAAAACGGCATGGTTGAGGGGGTCAGGGGGTACCTGTTCATTTCAGGGCACCTGACACCACTGTTCTTTCATCTATCAAGCCCTGTAGGTGAAAATTCTAATCTGTTTTTTGATCCTTCCACCTCACTGCTTCCTCCTACATGCTTTGAAAACTGCATTTAAAATGATATCGCACGAGACTTCCATTGCCGTGATAAAATACTGGAAACTGATCACGTTAAAGGAGAAAGGCTTGTTTCAGCTTTCAGTTATATACAGTTTAGTTTCTGGGCACTTGCTCCAGTCACTCTCTGGGTAACAAGGACAGAAAGCATAGTGGCATGCACAGGGTTATCTGCTCAGGAGAACATATAAGAAGCAAGATGAAAGAAAGAGATTGGAGTCTCGGTACCCCAATACCCTTTGATTTCTCCCAACTAGACCTTGCCTCTTAAAGTTTCCACTATTTCCCTATCATGAAATCATTTCATAGAAGCCTTTGGGTGACATTAAGGGACAAAACCATAATGACTGTGTTAGGGAGAGCAGACTTTGAACTGACTATTCATGAGCCCAATTGTTTAACAGACTTCCACCTGAAACTCAAGACAGCCCCACCCCACTCCATCACAGGCCACATCACTCCATCCTAGTCCTACTTGACTCCAACAAAATGTCACTCCACTCAATCACAGCCCCATCCCACCCCATTACAGACCTACTCCATCACAGCTCCACCCAATCACAGCCCCCCTTCACTCCGTCACACCCCACCCCATCAGAACCCCATTCCACTCCATCATAGCCCCACTTACTTCACGCCATCACCGCTCTACCTTATCCCAGAACATCTCTGCCACATCCCAGAAATTCAGTCCTTCTCCGTGATAGAACAATATTTTGATTATCACATAATCCCTCAATATATGATCTCTGCAAGCTTACACACAAACAGAATGAAGGAGAGTCATGGGAAAGAGAAAGTTGCGGGCAAGTTTAGCTCTTGGGGTATGAACACAGCAGCCTCTTATCCACAGTTTTACTTTCTGTGATTTTATTTACCACACTCAACCTTGGTTGGGAAACTTGACTGGGAGAATCCAGAAATAAACAATTCATAATTTTAAAGTAATTTTTATTATATATACTGTTAAACTTATTCTATACTGTTATTATTGCTAATCTCTTACTGTGTGTGGTGGTTTGAGTGAGAATGGCTGCATAAACTCATGCTTTTTAAATGCTTAGTCAGCAGGAAATGGTTTGAAATAGAAGGAATACGAGGTGTGGCCATATTGAAGGAAGTGTCATGGGGGGAGGGGCTTTGAATGTTTAAAAGACCATGCCAGGTCTAGGTGCTCTCTCTCTCTCTCTCCATCCCTCCCTCCCCCTTTCTCTTTCTCTCTCTCTGTGCTTGCAGATCAGGATGTAGCTCTCAGTTATCACTCCAGCACCATTCCTGCCATGCTACCTCCCATGGTGATAATGGACTAAGCCTCTGAGACTTCAATCAAGCACCCAAGTAAATGCTTTCTTTTTATTAGAGTTGCCTTAGTCATAGTATCTCTTCACAGCATTAGAACAGTGACTAAGACAAAAGTTAGCACCCAGGAAATGGCATATTGCTATGATAGACCTGACCATGCTGCTTCTTGGTAGAATGTAAAAGACTTTGACGCTTTTAGAAAAGTGGTTGAAGCAGGTAGTGGTGGTGCAGGCCTTTAATCCTAGCACTCAGGTGGCAGAGGCAGGAGGATCTCTACGAGTTCAAGGCCAGCTTGATATATAGAGTAAGTTCTAGGACAGCCAGGGCTACACAAAGAAACCATGTCTCATAAAACAAAACAAAAAAGGAGGAAGGGAGGAAGGAAAGAAGGAAGGAAGGAAGGAAGGAAGGAAGGAAGGAAGGAAGGAAGGAAGGAAGGAAGAAAGAAAGGAAGGAAGGAAGGAAAGAAGGAAGGAAGGAAGAAAGAAAGGTGTTGAATGCTTTAAACAGGGTTTGCTGAACTGTCTTTGTAGGAGCAAGAACAGTAGTGATGAGAGCAATGCCCACCCATCTTAAGAGGTTTTAGAGGGACAGAATATTATCAGCTGGCCTAGAGACTGTTCTTGTGATATTTTGGCAAATAATGTGGTTACTTTATACCTTTGTCCTAAAACTTTACCAGAAGCTAAATTGAAGAGTCTTGGGTTAATGGTGCTGCCAGAGAAGATTTCAAGATAGCCTAGTATTGACTGTGTTGTGTGGTTATCAGTAGTCATTCTTAAGCAGATCTATAATGAAAGAGAGCAAGCTGAACAGAGAAAATGTACAGTTTGAGGGAAAAAGGAGCACCATGAAATGTAAGTCTGGAAATAAGACCAGTGCTCATGGAGATAAGATGTTTAAAGAAGATTTTACCTGATACTAAAAGGAATAAGGGGAGTGGCAACCTCAGGACAAGATCCTACCCAATTAAGCTTCCAACTTGGGAAAAGGAATTAAAGAGGCACTTAAGCAAAGGAAACTATCAACATCAGAAAGCTCATTTGTTGGAGGAGCATTGAACATATTTTCAGTTTTGGCTGCTATGTAGGATGGTTAGCAGAATCCTACAGACATACTTGATGCCTAGAGACTGGGATCCAAGACCAATGAGAACCATTTTGAAAATGAGATCTAATTCCACATACTTTTAGATTAGGTGAATTTTTAAAAGGATATGCAGGCTGTGTCTTTTGAGGTAGAATCTTAATTTCTTTCTCTTGACATATGTTATGTGAAGAAAATCAAAAATAGTGGTTCATTCCTTCCCCTTTCTGGTCCTCTCAAATCACAAATTATCTAGGAGTGACTTTATTAAGGGCTGAAGATGTAGCTCAGTGGTAGAGAGATTGCCTATCTTGCATAATATTCTGGGTTCAATCCCCAAAAACTGCCAAGAAAGAGAAAAGAATGCTGTTAAATGTCTTGAAGTTTCATGTTTGGCTAATAAATCAAAATTATATAAAGTATACCAAAATGTTCTACCTTAGTCTTTTGCCTACTTATGGTGCATTGATTTTTGGCACTTACATCTGTGTGCTTATATTCTGCCTCCTTCTTTTATGAAGCCAGGAGTCTCTCTGGGGCAATCAGGGTCTTCAGGGTTAAGCCATATACACTATTCTCTTTTCCTTGAAGACCCAGAAATTCTATAACACATTTTTACAGTGAAGGCTGCTAGTCTTTAAAAGAAAATTCCCCAATCTGAACAATAGCACCTCTCTATGAGGAAGACTGGAGATGCTGGAGAAGGTAGCATCCATGCAGAATTTCCATGCTCAGGATCCTGGTAAGCCAGGGAGGGAGAGATGGATCACCTACTGACTCCAGAACCTGGTGCAGCCAAGATCACCTCCTAAGAGGAAATGCTGGTTTTCACCTAGATTGGATTTCCTTAGATGGGATGCTCTGGGGATCTCATTTTTGCCTTGAAATATGTATTCTTTTACAACAAGCAAAATTAAGACCAGAGGTCCCAGTGACTTCCAATGGCTGAACAAAAAGCAAGACATGGATCTTTACTTACATATTCCTAATAGAATAATAGCAGGAAAGTTTTCTCCTATAAAGAAGACAACTCTACAACCAAAATTAATAACATTTAATATTTTCTATCCTCCTTTCTTTGACTTTCACCTGTAGCAGGAATTATGTCCAGTGGGGAACTCTTCATTCACCTTCCTGAGGACAGTGAAAGTCTTTAGGTTGTGCTGAGTAACACAGTAGGGATTCTGTCTGAAGCCTTTGTGTTTCTGAATACCCTCCTAAAGTGTACTGTTCTCTCTTCATAATTTCATCTAGAAATGAGTCCCCATAATGGGAGATAAAATGGGTAAATCCTATGACAGGTACACTGGGGAGGCAGAGATAGGAGGATCCTGGAATTCACTGCCCAACCAGTCTAGCCCGGCCAATGTGATCTTAAATTCAATGAGAGACCCTGTCTACAAAAAAAAAAAAAAAAAAAAAAAAAAAAAAAAAAAAAAAAAAAAAAAAAAAAAAAAAAAAAAAAAAAAAAAAAAAAAAAAAAAAAATTGAGGAAGACATTGGATACCAGTATTCAGCTTCTTAACGCGTGTGCACATGATTCTGAAATGAAATCTACTTACTACTTTTTGTCTGGAGGGTTACTCACCTATTCTCATTCATAGGCATCACTTTTAATTGAGTTAAAGGGCACCCATAATCACAGATTTCTAAATTCTGGCCTCAGTTTTACTCTTTACTCTGACAACAGGAGCTATTTGCCAGGTCCCTTAACTACCCCAAAGCTAGTCATTAAAGCATGGCAGTCTGTGTAGGGGGGGGCACTGAACAATGTAAAGCTCTAAACCGGAAGACTGGCAGTTAAAACTCCACAGAAACATTCCCTTTAAGGCAAAATAAACAGTTTTCTCTTCTCCTAGATAAGCTTGGGGGGATTTCTTCTCTTTATCCATACAGTTTATCCCCTTCATAGGAAACCACTAAAGACAGTTTTCCACGTCTCTTGCTTCAAGTTTTCATTATCAATAAATGCTTGTGATATCAGCTGAGGTTGTTAAGCCCACACATCCGGCCTGTATCTTAATTGCAGTAACTTCATGTCACAAACAGCCAAATGCAGTGATATATGGAAAGAACTTGAGTTTTTCTGCCCTCTGAATTCCCTCCCTCCCCCCTCCCCCAGCCCCCTTCTCTTCTTTCCCCTCATTCCCAAACCCACAGAGGCCGGAAAGTCTTTCAGCATTCTTAAAAAGTTACATAAGACAGCAGGAGCAGATAACATTGTATGTCTTGAGTTTAAAATGCGGAATGTTTATGCCTGTAGAGCAAGAAGAATGAAGGAATGTCCCTTTCAGAGGTCATATCTGAAATGACTGCAAGGCTGACAAATGCTTCTCTTGCAGAAAAAATAAAATAAAAGTTTGCTACCTGGTAAATAGCAAGCTCTCTGATCCTTAGGAATAAATCACAGTCACCCAAAGACCCATACCACAGCCAGATGGCCTGGAAATTCCAAGTCTCACTTAAACAGAAGCATATTTTTTTTGTGTGTGTAGATCCAGGGATACCATCTTCAACCTTGAGATTAAGCCTTCTGGAATGGCATAGAGGGAAAGGCATGGAAGGTCTGTATTCTGACACAACATCAAAAGCAGGCCAGCCAGGGTCTGATGTAGACGTGTAAGTGTCCCCACTGCCTCTCTCACTGATAGAGCTGGATCTGTTTCTACTCATTTCTACCTCTCCCACTAAGCATAGACAAATCTTGAAGAACAGCATTGACTGAGTGTCAATTTAGAAGGGAGGAACCTTTTTTTTTTTTTAAAATGGAAGCACCAAAAAAAAAAAAAGGAACTGCAACATACAAGTACATTTGCCCGAATCAACACACTGCACAGAACTGGTCCTTCCCAGGTCTCCTGACCTTGCCCTTCCCTTTGGCCAGGTCACCAGCAGCAGGCACGCAGCCCCTTGGCTGATTTCAACACATGGCAACAGTCTCCAAGACAACCCTGACTCAGGGTCATTGCAGGGCTGCCTTGTTTCCAGGAAGCTTCTGTTCTATGTGGAACCGTGGACTGTTTAACCTGAACCCAAGGGACAGCCAGTAGGCGTCTACAGAATCTGTATTCTTTTCTCTGGTGGACTGGGTTTATGAACACGCATCAGCCCCTACCTCTAAAGTAAATATTTCTGAAAGGCTTATAGAGTGTAGACATGACCTCTGCCCTGTGGATTTACCACCCATCTTGTTAACTCGAAGCAGAAAGTAGATGCTTCAGACTATTCTCTTGTCCTTAGAAGGGGAAGGAGCATGAAAAACAGTGACGTAAGGACGAATACATAACACAAAAATGTTTAGTGAACCCATGCCCAGCTCCTGCATCTCTCTTAGCCTCTATTCCTATGTCTCCCTCTGCCATCTTGCTGACCTTATTTATTTATTTTTTTCACAATGGAGTTATGCCATTGGAAGGCCCAAGTGCTGCTAAGTACAGTTGAAATAAAACGTAGGGTCTGCCCCTGAGTCTCCCTCCAGCACTGACTCCACTTTATTATAAATATCGTCATCTTGGCCAGCTCTTTCCCATGCTGCTCATTCTGCCTAATAGCATTGATGGCATTTATCCTTGCAGGCATTCGTTGAAAGTTGGGGCAACCTCTATACTGTTCACCATGTACTAGGTAATCCCTGGGATAAAACGATCAGATGCTGTTCACACAGTCTGTCATGTCCGTGGGAGTCAGAAAAGTGATGCTGGCATGGAATAACTCAGAAGGACCCTAAACGAACAGATGCTTAACCTCTCTGCTCTTCAATTTACTCATTCATGACAAGGAACCTAAAATAGTGTTTCCTATCATGGCATTTTAGGAATAAAATCTTGGTTATAAATCACTGTGTCTTCAATAAGTTCAAGAATATCACCCATTTACTCTAACTATGTGGATTCCCAATGCTGCAATGTCACAGAGGATAAAAGCAACTTGGGTTGTCGCCATCTCTTACGAAGAATTCTTCCTAGGGCCTCTATGATATTGTAGGGTTAAACTGGGTACAAATGTGTCATTTCTGTTCTGTCCTGTTCTGTGAGCACTAGTTTTAAGGACACAATTTCTAGGTGACATGTGGCTCAATCCATCTGCATTCTTTGTAGAAGTAAAGAGGAAGTGAAAATTCATTTATCCTGTTTTTACCCTGATAGACCATTGTGTGAAGAGGTCAAAAGATTGTTTCACTTTACCAAATAAGATCTTAACTTCAATGGTTCCATTTCAAGTTATGATCCCACAATATGGTGGCCCCCACACAAAAAAAGACTCTAAAAACAGTTTTGAGTGCTGGCTGTGCTAATGAAGTAAGAACTAAAACTGATACAATGTTTTCTTTCAAAGAAGTTACTTTATAAGACGTCCACATGCAAGTTGAAGCTTTTACCTGGATCAAGGTAGAATGAAGAGGTTGGAGAGGAATTGGCTTAATATCACAGAAATTAGCAGAATTTGACATTCAACATTGATGACAAAGAGCCTGTCTGTGGTGGTTTGAATAGCTATGACCCCCATAGATTTATGTGATGAATGCTTGGCCATAATGAGCTGCTATTAGGAGGTGTGGTCATGTTGGAGTAGGCACGGCCTTGTTGGAGGAAGTGTGTCACTGTGGGGTGGGCTTTAAGTTCTCCCATGGTCAGGCTACACCCAGTTTGGCACACAGTCTCCTTTTGCTGCCCGAGGATCGAGATGTCGAACTCTTAGCTCCTCCAGCATTATGTCTGCCTGCAAACTGCCATGTTTCCTCCATGATAATAGACTAAACTTCTGAAACTATAAAGACAGCTCAATTAAATGTTTTCCTTTATAAGAGTTGTCATGGTCAAGGTGTCTGTTCACAGCAATGAAACCCTAAGACAGAGCCACAAATACACACTAAATGGAATGGCACAAAATTAAAAGCTTCTTTATGAAAAAAGAAACAATTAATTGTGTGAAATGACAGCTTACAGAATGGGTAAAGTTTTTGCTACCTATACATCTTTACACAGGGGATTAATATCTAGAATATAAAAAGAACTTTAAAAAACTAAGTCATAAAAGCCCAAAGAACCCAATAAAATGAATAAACAATCTCCAAAATATGAAATAAAAATAGCCATATAGAAAAATTTCAACATTCTTAGACATCAGTAAATGCATATTAAAACTAGTTTAAGACTGTATCTCACTCTTCTTGGAATGCCTATCATTAAGAAAACAGAATAAATATGCACACTGCTGAGAGGGGATTTCTATAAATGGGTCAGTCAGTATGGAAATAACCCAAAAAGACCAGAAAGCAGGCCTTCCATGTGACTCAGCTGTACCATTTCTGGTATATTCCTAAATGTCTTTAAGTACCACAAAGATGGTTGCCCAACTGTGTTTACTGTAACAGACATATTATAGAATATGCCATAACAGATGAATGTTATTTTAAAAGTCAACACACATACACACACACACACACACACACACACACACACACACAGAGAGAGAGAGAGAGAGAGAGAGAGAGAGAGAGAGAGAGAGAGAGAGAGAGAGAGAGGGAGAGAGAGAGAGGAGGGAGAGAGATTTACATAGCCAGAGAAATGAGTGGAATTGGGCTACTTGCCAGAAAACAGGTGAAGCTGGAGATCATCACATTAAATGAACTAAGACCCAGAAAGACAAACATTATTTGTTTTTTCTCATTTATGGATCCTAACTTGTATACAGATACATGTAACTAATTGTATCTATGTGACATGGAAGCAGAGAAGAGACTGGGGGAAGGGAGGAAACCAGCGGGAGGTAAAGGTGAAGGAGAAGATGAGGAGAGTGTGGGGATGGGTGACCAAGGCAGACCCATAAGACATAAGGAACAATTGCCCTTTACCATCACCTGATGGAGCAGGACTCCCCATTCTACAAACAAGGAAACTGGGAATAAAGAGATTGAGAGGTGAAACAAGGTCATCTAGAATCACCATGCACAACGTTCAAGACCTGACAACTTAGCTGTAGTAGTCTCTCATGTCAGAAGCTCACATCATGATTCAGGTAGTTTACAAAATGGAGTGGTGCCTGAGACAGCACAGGGCACCAAAGACTTCATCCCAATGTGATATTATCTAAAAGGATGAGATTTCTTTAAATAAACCAACCTCTTCAAGGAGGCTGGCAAACGACTGCCCATGACCAAGTCCAGATTTGTAAACCCACATTTGCAAATGAAATTTCATTAGAATGTGTCCATTTGTCTATTGTCTATGAAAATGTATACATTTGTTCAATCCGCCATTGAAGCATTGTCTTGTGTCAGTTTCAATTATAATGGGTGAGCTCAGTAGCTGGTGCAGAGACCGCACAGTATGAAGATGTAAAATGATCTGGCCCTTTAGAAGTTAGTATAAAATTGTTAGTATAGAATGAGTCTATCTACATTTTTATCATACACAGTATTTCACAATGTTTGTAATATTAATTCTTTGCAACTTCTTAAGAATCATCTAAGTCATAGAAGACTCTAGTCAATTTTAATACAATTTTATAGTTAGAATATTTTATATTGGTTGGATATAGTGATGCACAGGTTTAACCCCAGAACTCATAGACAGAAGGAGGCAGATCTCTATGAGTTCAAGGTCAGCCTGGTGTACATAGCCAAGTCAGACAGGGATACATAATGAAACCCTGTCTCAAGAAAAAAAAAAAAAAAAAGATTATATGACTCAAATTTACTTTAATTAGCAGCATGGTTCTGTCAGCCAACATATCCTACAGCCTAAACTTCTTAGATGAAAAGAAAAATCTTCATAGGAAAATAGCCTGAGAAATCTCTAGGATAAAACTCAAAGTGCTCCAGCTAAGATCTGTATGCTATTATGGAATCAGAAAACTTTATTTTCTAATCCCTCAGGTACACACTCTGACTTCCATTGCTTTCTATGTTTTTACAAGCATCATAGCTGTTCTTAGATAATAAACTAGCTCTGCACTTTCTGTTTCTGCTTCTAGGTACACAGTGAGCAAAATCTTCTCTTTGTAGCACCAGTGACTTTTCTGAGTGTTTGTTTGTATTGCTAGTTGCTGTTGTCTTACAAACATGACTTGATTCTACTCTCCTAAATCTTTTTTTTTCCTTCACCCAAAACTTCTTTTATTGTCACAGATCTTAACACTTCCATGAAGTAAAGTTCCTCCCAAACTTTTGTCAGATTCTTTTCTCCCATTAACCGGAATACTTTCTTCTCAGCCCTTTACCCTCCCCAGGCTTCTATCACTCCACGGAGTTACCAATGACTTTATCACCAAATCCTACACGACCAGCGTATGGTGCATACGTGTCTGTCCTTTCTAACATCCTTCGTCATTTCACTTCCTGAAATGATCCTGGTCCTCTGTTACTAGAAGCATGTGGCTGGCAGGTGATAGGTGCTCAGGAAATAACTGTTTAAATGATAACTAGCTGGAATGACCATTCTTATTTGTACTACAAGTTAAAGTCACACCACTAACAAAGAGGCTATGAAATGTTATTTGAAGATACGCTATTCATAAGATACGCTAAATCCAAATGCTCTTTGATTCAAAAACACCAAGCACATTTAGCAAAATAGCCATGTCTCATCAATGTGCTCTCCCCGGATCGCCCTTGTTGAAGGTGTTTCAAGTATTCACTGAATCTTTATCAACCAACCTAATTGTGATTCTCAGTAAAACATGGCCTGATAACCATTCTTCTTTAGCATTTTGTTTGACAGAAGTTGCATGAAAATCCTTGAGAGTTTGTCAGTGAGCCACATCATAGTAACCATATTGGGAAAGACTTCTCAGACAGAAGTTAAGGAATAGAGTAATGTACTAATTATTGTATAACCTCCTCTGGTAGCATGCATATCAGCTAAGGTCTCACAGCGCCCTCCCCACTCTGGTAAAGGGACAATAAGCTCACTGTGGGCATGCAGTGGTGTTTTTAAATTGAATTGAATGGAGGAACTGGGCTGAGTGGAAAACCAGCAATCCAGAAGACAACTGGGTACCTAAATCTGAGCTGACTTACATAAGATTTTAAAGCGTTTTTACTCAGTATCTCTCTCCCAGGCCAAACTATCATGCGTGGCAAACAGAAATTACAAATCCAGACATGCGAGGTTGTTCAAAACAGGTCTTGAGACAACAGAGTGGTTTTCCTCAGCCTCTGCACGTTTTCTGAGAAGAAAGGCACGTATCTTGGGGGCGTTGTAAACATTGTGTGCGAATGAAGCTGGGACTGTGATGCACAGGGCTTCCTCTGGGTGGATGACATGCCATAAAGACAAATGACATTCAAGCCACTCAGTTGGGCAGTCAAAGATTATAAACTGATTTCCGTCCTATTTTTTTTTAGTGCACTCTAATGACCAGGCAAGATTTCACTGTTTAATATTTAAACAAATGTTCTTATGCTGAGACAATAAGGCACTGTTGTGACTGTTAATATTCTCCAGTATGGCTGACTGCCATCCTGATGGAGTAAATACCCGAAGCTCACTTCCAGAAATTCTCAGGAAGAACGCCTCCCATTTTATTGATACATACAACTGGGTTCTGCTGAGGCTCTGTGTCCCACATATGTGCAGGCTTCTTTAAGGGGCGACTCCTATTATGTCACTCCTAGCAAAGCACAAAGACTTGCTTGGCGTTGATCCGGTTGGCTGAACACATTGGCTTTGCTTCTCTGCATCAGCCATGGCCCTTTAAACAAGCCCCTTCTCCACCATCCATCATCAAAGGTGGGTGGTGGACTTTTGATCTGAGCTCCTCCATTGTCCCTAGTTGGTAAGATGGCTTTAGTAGATGACAAATCTAAGCTTACTTGGAGAAAGGCAAGTTTTTGTGTGAGCTAAGACCAATCTCAAAGTCCACTTTGACATAATAAAACCATAGCTCTATCTTTTTTCCCTAGAACCTGGGTGCTCTCATATTTCAATCAGATAGGGAAAAAGAAGGATAACTCAACAAAATCATTATGGTCATCTGTGTGTGTGTAAGAAAAATGTAAGGGGTGACTTGGAAAATAAACTTTGACCACATTGCTGGGGATAGCCTCCTGGGTATAGATGTGAATGAAGGAAGCTGCAAGATGCCATCTTTGCCCCAGTGCATGATTTAAGAATCTAACATTGTAAAATATAGAATTTAGGTACGGTTCATGTCCACCACATTTTGGCAAGTGTTGTTTAGAGTAGAAGCAGTTCAAGACCACATTGTAAAAATAAAGTGTAAATGGCTGTGAACGGGACGTAGCAGCAACAAAAGAGAAATTCATTGAGCCTTAAGCAAAGAGCACTGTTGGTTTTAATCATTCATTGTTAAAATTAATTGAATTATACATGTCCCCACCTTGTTTCCAAATGAATGAGGCTCAGACTATGATTTATTTATTTAGCTTTAGAGCAATTGCTGGGTAAATTACCCCTGGTCTAATTTTCTAATGGCTAGACTAGCTACTTCCCCACCTGTGCTTCCCAGACACTTGCTTTGAGTCTTCCCAGGTTATTACTGCTCCACCGGTCTGTCCCGGGGGAGGGGGTCATTTCAATTGAACATCTGTTCCTGGTCCACCATGGAGACCTCTTCTCCTCCATCTTTTTCCTTCTTCCTTCTCCTTCTTCCTCCTCTTTTCCACTCGTGGTCCCTACCTGCAACCCCCAGCCAGGTAACTGAAAACCTGCCTACCTCTATTCCCTCCATTTAATTGGCTGTAGCCATCTTTATTTAACCAATGGTTTTTAATTGAGGAGCCAGGTGTGCACAACAAAAGCTGGATAATTTTGGGAATCCTCATGTCTTGGGGCAACCAGATCTTGGGGTACAGAATTTTGCATGTGAATACATAGGAGCACCAGACCAGCCCCCAACATTTCATTTAGTTTATTGCTTATCCTTAATAGTAAACTATATTTATTTCAAACGTAAAAACCAAAGCCCTTTGCCATATTGTTGTATATAACTTCCCTATGTCATGTGGTGTGTTTGGTAAATGTATGTTTGATACATACATGTGTGTTGGTGTGTACAATTGTGTATATTTCTATAGAGGTTAGAGGAAGATGTGAGAAATATAATCCTTTACTGTATAGGCAGAGAGACAGTCTCTCACTAAACTAGAAGCTTTCCATTTCAGCTCAGCTGGTAAACCAACAAGCCTCTGAGGTCTGCCTGTTTCTGATCCCCAATTCTGGGATTATAGACACATCCAGCTATGCCTGGATTTTTTTAGTTAGACACTAGGGATTCAAACTCAGGTCCTCTTGCTTGCATAGAAATTGTTCTTACCCACAATGCCTCTGTACATAAATTCTAGAGCATGAATAATATATTCTCCAATAACCAAGAAGACAATGCATTAGAGAACATAGCTTCTGAGAGAAGATATGAACTATGTGTGTTCATCCTTATGGGCATCTCCAGTCCTCTCAGACTGATGAGCTCAAAATGGTTCCCTGGGGTTAGGGAATAATCTAAAAGTGCCTGGCTGCAGAAGAAGTGTTTTTCTCCTTTGTCCTGTGGGAGGATTGCCAAGGAAATGTTGTTTAAGACTATGACATCTAGCATCCTCAGCTCTATTGTCTTATTAAATATAAATTGAAATCTAGGAGCATAGCTTGCTAAGAAAATTAATATGTCAGAAAGCGGTTGACAAATACTTCCCTAGGATACGAATAGTCCAAAGCCATGACCTCACCAGTAGGAGACACACTTATTTTACAGATTCATAGGAAATGAAGAGGAGAAGCTGAAGAAAGGTTTTAAAAAGCTAAAATGTGAACACTACATATAAATATAATGCATGATATAAGAAAAGAACAATTAAATTCAGTAATCTGGCATGAGCAATGAGTAAGGACTGGGAACGTGTTTTAGTTTTAAAGGGGAAAGCACTCGGAATGCTCAGGAGGGAGGATGCTGTGTGGAGGTAGAGAAAGGAAGGGAGCGGGGGATGGGAGGAAAGACTAATTGAATTCTTGTTACTGCATTTAGAGTGGCTGAGTCCCATGCTCAGTGTGGTGGTTTGTATATGCTTGGCCCAGGGAGTGGCACTATTAGGAGGTGTGGCCTTGTTGGAGGAGGTATGTCACTGTGGGCGTGGGCTTTAAGACCCTCATCCTAGCTGCCTGGGAGTCAGTATTCTGCTAGCAGCCTTCAGATGAAGATGTAGTTCCTCCTGCACCATGCCTGCCTGGATGCTACCATGCTCCTGCCTTGATGATAACGGACTGAATCTCTAAACTTGTAATCCAGCCCTAATTAAGTGTTGTCCTTTATAAGACTTGCCTTGGTCATGGTGTCTCTTCATAATAGTAAAACCCCAACTAAGACACTCAGGAAAAAGACCCCTGCCCCTGCTCTGCCCTTGTCTTTCTTGTATGTAGTAGAGTTGAACCACTCTAATTAGCAATGCTCAGGGGTTAAGTATTTTACAGTATAAACCATTTTTAAAAAGTAACTGATGGGAAGAAAATATGATGATAAGTGCCAATCATTTATTAAGCACTCAGATCCACTCCACTCGTGGAATTAATGTGATATCACTTTATTGACTTCACAGCACCTCTCTGAGATAGGGTTTATCACTACACTTTTACTGAGAATACAGAAGCTCAGGGACATCCTTTACTAAGGTCACCTTATCTTCAGGTGACAGCTGGGATTTGAACCCAGGTGTGTCCTTTTCTAGTACACTCCACATTAGTGAGATGGGGTGCCCCAGGTGACAAGTCAAGTAGCTTGGATCTGTTTCTTAGGGTGACCAGTAACTCAGTGTATGGATAGATCTTGGTCTATATTATTTTGCTCTTTAGTTTCTCTTGTCTTCTTGCTTATCCGCTAGTTATAAATGGTTTAAATATAGCACAACTGAAGTAAATACAGGGCATCTATATGTATTCCGAATCCAGTGTGAAAGTAAGGCAATTCCTTCAGGAAATCTTTAGTTACCGTAACAAAACAAAACAATAACAGGCAGGTTAGGACTCTCGTTAAAATAGCTGAGAAACCATTACCCAAACTTGGACCATTTTATCCATGACCAAATGTCTTTGACTATTTCATACTCATAGAGAAGAACTACTATCTAAAACAAGGCATTGCAAACCAACTGGCAAAAGTCAAAATAATCCCAGACACTCCAGTCTAGAGTAACCACTTTTTAATGAGCTGCTGCTTTCATTAACAGTTTTGTGGTCCTGACTCATTCTCCTGGATTCATAAGAGACACAAACATAACACATCATGCTTTTCTACACAGATGCTCTTTGTATGCTATGTAACAAGTCCCTAATGAATCTCTGAAAAATTGATAATATTTGTACTGATTTAAAGAAGTTTGCATAAAGCTGTGCAAGAATTAAAAATAACCACATTCAACTCTGCTCCCTGGTGTCAAGGCGTATTCTTTGTAAGAAGGAGCTTGGGGATATGAGAAAGAACATGAAATTAGTGGTAAGAAAACAGATGTCCAGAGTCTTGGGGACTGGTGGTGCAATTCCTGAGCAAGAGAGCTGTAAATTGCAAATGAGTCCAGGATGGAAACGTGGTAATGTGGGGGAGTGCTATCTTTTGGGTAGGTCCTGGGTCTGTAGGGGTTTCATTCTTTCAATATCAAGTCAGTGATGGCACTGAGAATATATTTGTGTTCCTTGTATTAATGGATGAACCCAGGCTGACCCTGAGAACATAGAAATTCAGAATGACTTGATTCAATATGCACAGAAACTTGATGAAACATGTTAAGCTTGTGTTTCTAACAACACACACACACACATACACATACATACATGCACATACATACACACACATACATGCACACATACACACACATACATGCACACATACATACACATACATGCACAGATACACATACTACCACCACCAGCAGCAGCAGCAGCAACAACAACAACAACAATAGAAAACCATTTGTAGTTTGTTCTATCTTTGTACTCTCTTCTGTGCTGCCTCCAAAACTGGAGATAGCTCCCATTTCCCCTCACACTTTAGACCCATAGAGAAACTGGATCTGATTATTTTCTTTCTTCCTTGGACTTGGCCGACTGAGATAAAGCTATAAAGAAGAGGAAAAAGACAGGGAGGAGGGAAAAGATGGGCAATACCAAAAGGATGACTATGGTCCCAAGCTTTTTATCTCCATTCAGACAAAAGGGTCCCGAACTCAACCACTGTCATAGCTGTGGAAATGCAGCAGTCAAATTCCTCCAGTTCCCTTCATATTGGTTCACTACACTGAGACTTCAGCAATTCTGGACATTGCAGTTCTTTCCTATTCTCAAAGAAGTACCCATTCTCCAATTCTAGATCACAGACAGCCTGAGTCTGAAGACACTTGGAATTAGATGGTTTCTTCTAACAAATTGATTTTACTCATTGGAGGCCAAGAGCAAGATCGGAAAAATGACTCGGTCCAAACTCTCCAGCACAGCAGAGCAATGGTTACAGATTGATGCATGCAGGACATTGTCTATTTGTTTCCCATCACAACCCAGGATTTATCATCATAGTATATGTAAATAGTCGGCACTCAATAAGTACTTGGATGAAAAAAATACTTAACAATTCCTGAAGAGCCATCCTTTGTACTTCCTACAAAGTACACATGGTAGATCTCCAAAAAACACCATCAACAACAACCATCTGAGAACTGATTGAGCCATTTACCCCACCTCAAGTCCTGAAATGACCTAATATTTTATCTTGGAATGTTCCACTATGTTTCCAAAAATTCCTAGTATGTAGTGGTGTGGTTTGGCTTACTTGTGTTTTCACAGAAAGCTTGGCTACGTAAGTCTACTGCCAAAGCCCCGTTGTTAGCCCCAGATCATATATCTGCCTGTGAAAACACATCACCTCGAGTTACTAATTTTGGGCAGTGTTTCTCAGGCTTTCTCCTTAACTCTTGTCAACTGTGTTGGTTGTACAACTCATTTACCTTGTTCTGCAGTAAGAGGAGATTTAGCATATCACAAGTCCATATGCAGGTGAATCTCACCACATCTTGAGTCTTGTACCAAGACATTTCAGTGCCAGGGACATGGTTCAGTTGGTTAAAGTACTTGATTTCCAAACTGATGACCTGAGTTTGCTTTCCAGAACTCAGCAAAAAGCCAGATGTGGGGGCTAGAGAGATGGCTCACCAGCTAAGAGTGAGTATTGCTCTTGTAGAGGACCCTAATTTGACACCCATATCAGGTGGCTCACAATGGCCTATAACCTCCATCTCCAGGTGCAGGTGGGGGAGTCTGATGCCTCTAGCTTCCAAGGGCACCACACCTGCACTTATGTGCACATAACTGCAAAGCCCCTGACAGAGAGAGAGAGAGAGAGAGAGAGAGAGAGAGAGAGAGAGAGAGAGAGGAGAGACAGAGAAAGGGAGAGACAGAGAATAAAGACAATTAACACACATACAGAGAGTTTAAAATGAAGGCATATATATCTCCAGATGTGACAGATGTGGTGGCAGATATCTGTAATCTGGGAGGCAGGCTTCCACAGAAGCAGGTGAATCTTCTGGAAATTTACAGCCCAGTTAGTCTCAAATATGGTACCCATATGTCAACATGGTAGAAGGTGGTGAGACCTGGCTCCCAAAAGCTACAGTTGTCCTCTGATCCCCACACATTTGCTAAGGCTCACCTTTGCAAGCAGATGCACACAGATAACTAATTTTTTAAAGAAAAAAATCTGACTTCAAACTAGACAAATTGCAGTTGAGGCCAATTCTTTGTTCTGGAGAATTTCAATAGACATCCATTAAATATTGACCTGGGGCAGAAATGTGGTTCACATTACATTTACCTTTCTGTAGAACACATCTGTGCAAATGGAGCAATATTTTTGAGACAATAATGGAGTAGACAAAGAAACTCACTGTTGCCCCATGTTTTAGGACTTGAGGGTCTAGGACCAGAAGGGCCAAAACCCTTTAGCATGTAGACTTTTTCAGATCCTGGAGGTCAAGGACAACCTAACCCCCCCCCCCGCCTGCAAGCCTTCTACTGCTTGTTCCATAGCAAGTTAAAGTCAGAGATAAGAGATAGACCATGGATTCCTGCTATGTTAATTGGAAAAGAATATTTAAACTCATATAGAGGTGGCAATACCCTCATCCCAGCCGGCTGTGAATGACATGTAATAAATAAGAACATCTTGACACCGAGATGTTCATAGATGACATTAAAATAATAACACGAGACACTGAAAATACAATAAGATTTTTAAAAAAGAAGTTAATGTGCTCATGTTCCTTGAATGACAGTGGTGTTATTTCCTATAGCACGTTATTTCAAAAATGGCACATCTCTGAACTGTATCTAGTACCTGTAACTTGCTAAGCATCCTACCTTAGTTACACAGCACACGTAGGGTGTCAGTTTTTCATCCCAGTATCGGGAGACTGACTGGGAACTGAGATCACTGCTACCATTCACTCTTGGGAGCAAGGATGGAAATGTGTGGCTGTCCCAACAACAAAGCCAAATCTCAAATTGCACTATGTTTTGACACCATGGTAGAAAAAAATTACACATCAATCTATTGTAAGGCAAAGCCTGTCTCTATTTGAGAAATCAGATAGGGATGTCATAGTCGTAGCACAATTAGTGCATGGGACTTCATAATGTGTATTTCAATGGAAGACATCCTTATGACTCTACTCTTCCTGCACTGGAGGAGAGAAAGGAAAATGATGAGTTAGATTATTGGTTATCTTTCTAAACTATTTGTTTGTTTTGTATTTAGTTGTTTACAATGAAAAAAGTATACCATACAGGTACCTAGAAAGACATGTCTTTTAGTTCCTCATAAAAATGGAGCTGCCACACAAGGCCTGGACAAGTTCAAGCCAATCAAAGCCCCAGCTCTGAAAGAGGAAGTGGGCACAAAGTCCCACCCCTAACAATGAAGCTATTCTCAGTTGATAGCTGCTGAGAGAATAAAAATTTATCTTCATCAATGGAGGGCCATTGGGTGTATCAACCACACTCCATGACAGGCCCCATGTATGTGTGTGTATACACGTGTGTGCACATGCGTGTGCATGTGTGTGCATCCACTGAGGCCACAAAAGGCCATGGATCCCTGGAGCTGACATCACAGGCAGTTGTGAGCTACCTCCTTGGGTGCTGGGAACTGAATTCCAGACCTCTGGAAGAGCAGGAAGCATTCTTATGCACTGAGTCATCTTTCCAGTCCCAAAATTTATATAATATTTTAACAAACTTCCAGGTGATGCTGATACCTTATCTAATAACTGCAGATTTCTACACAGCCAGATTTCTCAGGGCCTCTTCCTATAGCATCCTTCTGTACGTGTGGATATCACAGTTGGAATTAAACAGCACTACTCAGTTAACGTGGTGAAGTCCAGATAAGTTCCTTCTGTAGGCTTAGCCTACAATGACAGATACTAATAGCAAAGGTTGGTGAACACTGTTCTTTCATTCAAGGCCTACTTACTTATTCATCCTGTTCCCTATTTGACTGTCTTAGTTTGGGTTTCCATTGTTGTGAAGTGACGCCATGACCAAGGCAACTCTTATAAGGGACAACATTTAATTGGGGCTGGCTTATAGTTTCAGAGGTTCAGTCCATTATCATCACGGCAGGAAGCATGGCAATGTCCAAACAGACATGGTGCTGGAGAAGGAGCCAAGAGTCTTAATCTGAGGCAACCAGGGAAGACTTCCTCTTCTATCATGGGTGGAGCTTGAGCACAAGGGTTCCCAAAGCCCATCTACACGGTGATGCCCTTCCTCCAATAAGGCCACATCTCCTAATAGTAACACTTCCCATGGGCCAAGCGTATTCAAATCACCACACTGCCATACAGATTTCTTCCTCATCAAGACTCCTCTGCATCTCAGTCTTGAAGGAACTGTACTTGATTGAGCCCAACCATCCTTCACCAATCACTTCAAGAACAACATATTTTGATTCAATTCTTCCTTTCAAGCCTGGGAAACACTGTTTATACACCCTCCTTCTGTTACTCACTCATTGTCCATTTTTAATGAGACCAGGATACCTGGTATTTCCAACTACAGTTCAAAGCCCATGAGTTATGTCTAACATATCCTTGTATGTCTAATGTACACAGTGCTTTGTACAAAATGGGTGCTGGGATATTTTAGTGCTAAACACGATGCTTAAGAAGAAAACAGCAAGGGCCTTGTGAAATTACAGCTGATGTCAACAGAACTTTCTCTTGGCCATCACAGCATATACCTTCTTTACCATAAAGTTGTGCTAGATAAGATGAACTACATTTTATTGAGGGAAAAATGTGTGTGTGTGCGTGCATGTGTATGTGTGTCTGTGTTTGTGTGTGTATTCTATATTATATAGTTGTATGTTTATAGCACATAGGAAAATAAAAAGTAACTTTTAAAGCTCATAGCACAAAACAGAGAACAGACACATAAACAATGCAGGCTTCCCAAAGTGTCCTAAAGATACACACAGAGCACACCAAAGTGTTAGCTCAGTGGTAACAATAGTAACCTTAGAAAGTTCTCAGCTATAGTAGCAGAAACCAGATTGGAGGCAGAGTTGCTAAAATAAGCTCATGTTGGTGAAAATAAGCAAATAGTTGCATTAATCAGTGTTCTACTGTGAGCAGGGAAAGGAGCTGGAGAGCTGACCTGATGCACACAGAGCTAGGCTTTGAAAAGGACAGGAAAATGTCTCTGGCCAGACTCCCTGACTCCCCGACCCTGGTCCTAACATGTCGTCATTACTCTCTCTTCAAACATCTTAAGGTTCTGTTATTCCCAACACCTTAGGTAAAATGCCTTTTCTCCTGAGACAATCTCTCACTCTCAGCAAGACAACTGACGTTTTGGACCAGATAATATTCATTGTGAGAGCCATCTTATGTATTCGTGACATTATCTTATGCATTTCTGATATTTAGTCCCTGATGTCTACTCAGAATCTAGTATCAGCCCCAATCTCCAGCCATGACAATAAAAAAAGTAATAATATCTCCAGACATTGTCAAATTATCTTGGAAGAGACAAAACCACTGTCTGCCCCATTGTGGAGATCAATTTCCTATGAAACACCTTCCTTAGGATGTTACTCTCTGCAGTGTCGGTGTGACATAAGGGCAGCCTCTCTCTCTCCTCTGTCCCACTTGTGGGATTAGGGCCATGCTCCCCTGGCTGATTTTATTAGCCCAAACAAATGTAGTTATCAATGGGATGAAAAGTGTGTAGTCTTAATCAACCTTATTTCCAGCTGAATATCAGGAATCAGAGGGTCATCGTGAAAGGTCATGAGAGGGGGGAAAAAAGAGGTACTTGACTTGTATTGTAATAATCTACTTCATTAATCAATAAAAGCATTATAGCTTTGAGACAATGATCAGTACAATCCAGTGTCTCAAAACCAAAACAGCCTAAAAAGGAAAGCACTGAAAATTCTCATTCCCATCCAGTACTGTCCACCACACCTCCTCTCAGTGCAGATAAACATTTTATGAGTGTATTTGGGACCCTTCCAGAATTCCTTTATGAAAACAGAAAAGCATGCAAATACATGTTCATAATTTCCCAGTTCTTATGAAAAGATACAGTGTTCTCACTGTCTCTGTCTCTCTGTCTCTGTCTCTCTGCCTATCTCTCTCTCTCTCTCTTTCTCTGTGTGCACATTTTTCTCTATTTAACCTCTTGGAGACCGCATACAGACAGCTTTGTTGTCATTTCCTTATGTATGTAAGCTGCTGTTTTTCAGCACACAGCTATGCATTGTGGCTGAGACGGCCTTCTGGGAAAGCCTTGTGTCTCTTCAATGCTGTAGTGATTATCCATGAATCATTTTATAAGTCTGCTCACTATCTCATCTGATGCTTATAAACCTTATAAGATAGACAGGGAAGTGGTCATGGTCTGCTGTTCCGACGGGATGTGCTGTGTGTGTCCATGGTAACAAAATACCCCACATGTTGTATGTACAAACTTAAGTATATTGTTCAGTATTAATACCCTTGCATGAGTGTGGTCTTCCATAAAACACCACAGTTTTTAGAACTGAAACTCAACCCATTAAGTAAAAGTCCCCTCTGTTCTTCGCCTCTTAGTCCCTAGTAACTACCTTGCTATTACTCATTTCTATAATTTTGGTGATATTAGATGCTCATGTAAATAACTAGAGTCACACAGTATTTGTCTTTTTGTGACTGGTTCATCTCACTATAATATCCTCAAGACTCAGTCATGTTGCATTATATGATAGAATTTCCTTCTTTTCTACCATGGCATTACATAGCATCATACATCTGTACTTGACTTGCTCGTACAGTCATCTATCAATAGACATCTGATTTGCTCCCAGATCTCTCCCACCAATTCTAACTGTCACTACTATAAACATAAGTATGATATTCTTTTGAGACCGTGAATTCAGCTCTTAAACCATAAGCAGGATTACTAGATCATATGCTAATTCTCCTTTTCATTTCTTTAGGTTTTTACATGTATTTTAAGTAGAGGACAGAGGATAACTTGTGGTTGCCAGTGCCTTCAGTCTGTCAGGCTGGACAGCAACTTTTACCCTCCGAGCTAACTCACAAGCCTCTATTTTAACTTTTTTGAGGATGCTTTCCATAGCAGCTCTCTCATTTTAAATCGTCTCTAGTGATGTTTCATGGTCAAAGTTGGTTATTAAATACTATGAAGTTGATATGTCACAGCCCTCACAGATCATACCAGGTATAGATTGAAGATGACGTTTGGTCTTGGTGCAGTACACTACCCTGAATCCTAATTTTTGTACTAAAATTCTGAAGGAAACACACAGAGCAAGCCTGACTTCCTGTCGCCATTAAGTTTGACTCTCTGTTTAAAGTCTCAACGATAATTTGTTAGTGAGTTTTTTTATCCTTTGAGTGTGTTATTCTCCCTCATGTTCCTCAGACTTCTGCATACTCTCCTCCAATACCACGGTGCTTTATACTCTCACAAAGCCAAAAGATGGTTGCACCAGGTTCTGGCCTGTTTTCATGACAAGCTCTGTTCTCCCTCTTCTACTCATAAATCAACTAAAGTCTTAATGGAGAGAGAGACAGAGAGACAGAGAGAGAGAGGTACAGAGACAGAGAGAGAAAGAGAGGAGTAATGTACCCATACCCATGCTTGTGGAAAACGTCCTAAACAGCTAGCACAGTAACCTAGCTACATGTGTTTACTGACCCCACAGGCTGTGATCTCTGGGCCAGGCACGTGGAGCCAGAGGAAGGACTAACTTTTGGCTGTATTGTTAGGTTTTTCCACCAAAGAATTATTGCAGGAAGACAGGTCACAAAGTCAAGGCATATATTACTGAGCAGGGAATACCACCAGAGGCAAAAACAAACAGCAGCAGGAACAAAGGAAAGTCTGACCCACTCTCCCTAACACTTCTCAGCGATGTGAGTGGCTGGAGGCTGTTTCAATAATGATAGCCTAAGCTGATGACAGTGCTCTCTAGAATGTCTATGTGATCCAATTTTTTTTTCATGTCTACTTGGTCAGACAGCCAATGAAGGAAAGGAAGGTCGGGGCTACAGGGAAGGGTGTGGATAAATTGTTGTCCAGCAAAACTAACACTTTGCTAATTTACACATGCCTCAGATCAGTTTTCAAAGGGTTTTTATGTTGCACACTGTCAAAGATTTTTTTGTTTTGTTTTGTTTTGTTTTGTTTTGTTTTGTTTTTTGAAACAGGGTTTCTCTGTGTAGCCCTGGTTGTCCTGGAACTCACTCTGTAGACCAGGCTGGCCTCGAACTCACAAATCCACCTGCCTCTACCTCCCAAGTGCTGGGATTAAAGGCGTGTGCCACCACTGCCCGGCTACTGTCAAAGAATTTGTACTAAGTATAAAATAACATTCTCTGACAACACTGGTGTAAAGGCATGGCTTTCACACATGAATGAAATGACCCAATTACTAACTTAGTTCTAGAAATTTATATAAGTGTGTGTGTGTGTAATATACTATAAATATACATTATATATAATCTATCTTCATTAAAATGCTGTTTCAATATGAATAAAGAATATGAAAGAAGTAAACAAAAGATACTTGGATGGCTGAAGAGATGGCTCAGTAGTTATCAGCACTGACTACTTTTGCATGGGACCCATATTCTGCTCTTAAAACCCATATGGTGGCTCACAACCATGTGTAACTCCAACTTTAAGGAATCTAGCACCTTCTTCTGGCCTCCACAGGCACCAAGCATACATGTGGTGTACATATGTCCATATAGGCAAACACTCATATACATAAAATAAAATAAAAATAAATCATTTAAAGAACAAAAGGAAAGATGATATTGAGAGAAAGTAAAGACATTGTTTACTTACCTTTGGGTATTTTAGAAGGCTTCTTCTGTTTTAGAGTCCGTGAATGATCAGTGAATATGTCAGACAAGGAAGGTGGCCTCAAAAAGCTTATATTTTAATGGGAAAACCATTTAAATAAACAAACAAACAAACAGAAAAGTTAATAATAGTATTTGAGAATATAGTCATTGTTATAAAACATAGAAAGTGAATACTAGAAAGAATTGTTTTAGTATCAAAATACTAGGCTGGGAATGTAGTCCCCTAGTACAGCACTTGCACAGTATTCATGACTTCCTGGGCATCCTCTCTAAGAGATAATCCTCTCTAATAAAATAAAAATAAAATACTACCTGTCAAAAACATGTGTGGTTACACAGAGAAACCCTGTCTCGAAAAAAAAAAAAAAAAAACAACACATGTGTGGCATCCAAAAACAAAATAAAACAAAACAATTCCTAGAAAGAAAGAACTCAAACTTCTATATGAAGGGAATTTTGAAGTTAACTTCAAAATAGTAGACAATCAGTTTGGGAAGTTAAAACAAAAACAGAAAATGTAGAAAAAATCATATTATGACACCAAATTTGAAATGAACAAAACTGAAGTACACATGAACTAGATTAACTCAAACGTTTTTATTATACAAACACTAATCAAATTGACAGCACCTTGCCAGAACTGATAACAAAAGACATATTTGTTTAGAGATTTGTTTTTTATATATATTTTCAATTTTCAGTGTACATATGTGACCCTGAGTGAATTTATGTGCACCACACGCTACAGGAGCCCACAGCACCAGAAGAGAGGGTCAGTGCCCCTGGAACTGGAGTTCCAGGCAGTTGTGAGAAACCAGACATGGGGGCTGGGGATGGAAGCCAGGATCTCTACAAGAACAACATGTGCTCTTAACTGCTGAGCAATCTTTCTAGCCCCAAGAGATATTTTTAAAAAAGTGTAATATATCAAAACAGATTCAAGGAAGCCTAAAATAGAAAAATATCCAGTAAAGATAGTAAATTGATTACTTAAAATCACAAAGCAATGAAAACCACTCACTATGCACCTCAGCGTCCATTATTATAAACCCACTGTCATAAATGACTAGAAGCACCCTACATCAGGAGATAGCAAATGTTTTCTCTAAAGGCAAAAGGATAGCTTAGGCTTTATAGGTTATATAAAATTTCTTCCGTGTACATTTCGGTTTTGTTTTGATTTTTATAGCCATTTAATAATGTGAACGCCATTTTTAGCTCATGAGTTATACAAATACAGGGCATGGATTCATCCAGCAAGTTGGGGTTTGCCAAGACTGCTCTCACCCAATACTTTTGGAAAGATTCCCAGAAACTCATCAAAGGAGTTTCTGAAGAAGATGAACACACCAGGAAAAAGGAAGAAGGACGACCCAGGTGACATGCAATGGACTTGGTGAGAGGACTGAAGGAAATTCTCATGATGCAGCAGAAGTTATGCATGCAGCAGGTCTGGAGGGCCGATCCCACCCCCACCGCCGTATTCGAAGAGGAGAGAAAGGTTTTGAAAGAGTTGAGACTCCGAGAAAAGGATGGAAGATGACGTGGAAAGGTGTTTGGTTGATGTATTGACGGGTTTGAAAATACATTCAAAGTAACTACATGAAAACCAAAGAAGTTCAAAAAGATAAGGCAATGAATAACTCCAGGAAAAACAAAACAAAACAAAACACTAACACACACAGTATTCAACCTGAGTTGATTACTACTAATTGGAACAAGAGTGGGAAAGATATATTCATTTTCAAAGCAAAAGAAACATTTTTAAAAATCAAGAAGTTGCTGCTTATCCCATTGTTTAAAACATGATCTGAAATATCTTCGGGTTCTTATGCTTTCTGACTATATGTCCCTACTCATCTGTCTTGTGCTAAGGTCACCATAGCAATGGCAAGAAGTGTCTGGCTTTAGATGGGACAGTGATTTATTCTTGAGCCCCCCACAATAGATTTATTAACATGCTGCTCATGATACATGAATATAGAGTAGTTTTAGAGTCACGCATTTTTACCTTTGTGATGTTATTTTTCTAGTTGTCTTTTGTGTCTAGATATTCAAAATATCTGTCCATTATACATACTGTGTTCCAGAGAATTTGGACAGTGCTCAACCATCTCTTCTTCATCCTAAAAATGGATCTCTTTTCAAACTCTTGATGAATAGATGAAAAATAATGGTAGCCTAGCAACCTTTGTCTTCTTATGTCCTCAGCAAGTAGCTATAGGAACGTAGTCTGAACTGGTTCCCGCTACAAAGACTTGCTGTAATTACTGAGACCCAGAAACGATGGAAGGAAGTGGTTCTGTCACCCACGTTTATCACATCATCAGTAACTCCATGATTTTAAGTTAAGTCATTTCCCATCCTCAGAAAAAAGTTAGTTAGAGAAATCAAGTGTCTTCAAACTTATCATGGCTCTCCATGCAATGGGGTTCAACACAAACTGAACTTACAATATTGATTATTTTCCTAATATTCTACAGAATTCCTTTCATTTTCTTCTTTTTCTCCTATATTTTTTGTTGTTTATCTATGAGTTTACACATGCTTACAATTGTTCATTATCCACATAAATCTCCAGAGAAATATGCTTCAAGATCTGTGAAGTCATATGTTTGTGTTTAATAAATACATGGCATATTTACTCCTTGATGCTTCTCACTGCTATCCATCATCTTGGAGGCCGATGAGGCCATTGGCTTCTTAATTTGTCTATTGATACCTAAAAGGTCACTTGTAGTGTCAACCACAAATACATTTTGAAGTTGATAAGATACAATAACACAAGGGAATAGACATTCGTGTCACATAGCAGAGGCACACTCTGTTGAGGAGATGGTGCCTGCTAACTCAACTACTAGTAAATATGAACTTATTACCACTGGGTGCTTGGATTATGCATTGACAAACAGTAACGTAACACATGTCAACCCCTTTTAGTTCAATCACCCTTGTCTAGACTTATTAAGACCATAGAGTCTTGATCCTCTGCCAGTGCCTATAGATTTAAATTTTCTTCTCCTATGAGAATCCTTCCATTCTATTTTTATATACTTTTATAAATGTTAATAACATATATTATAGGAGAGCCACTGCTGATTGGAGACAATCATCTCTGGGATATATAATGTTATTTGCCCACCCCATAACAGAGTGAGGTCATGAGTCTGTGTGGAATCTCCTGGCACAGCCCTGTGACTGTCACACAGTGGGCAAAGTCATGGAGATTCTTCCTAAGTTAGAAAGGCATTCCACGCCTTTCATAATTCTCAGCGGGAGGGAGAACAAAACAACATGCTCATTGCCTTCTATAGGAATTTGGGTGGAATCAAGGACTGAATATTAATTGTGTTTTTACAGGAAGAGCTACACCAGGAAGCTTTTCTAGCTGGAGGAAAAAAAAAAAAAAAGATAGGAATGCAAATAGGCAATGTACTTCAGGAAAAAAAAAAAATCAAAACCAAGAGCTCTGCAAATGACTCACCTGAAAGTCATGTCAGGAATGCCTGCTTTGTACCAGATGGCTGCTTTGCACAGCCGACAGGATGCTTGAGACCCAGGTCAAGGGAATGAGTCTCTTCTTTAGACCAGACCCTTGCTTAATCTTCTTGAGCTTTGAATTAACTCACATGGAGTCACTTTCTAGAGGCCTTGGAGACTGTTGTATTCTGGGTTCCTCTGCTGACCACTCAGATCTCATGTTTCAACCCTCTTTTCTGGACCTTGAACAGCAGAAGCAATTCTGTCGACCTTGGCAGCCCATTTCTAGGAGGACACGTCTGTGTCTGGTGATTCAACTCACACACATATATGCACACATATGTAATGACACCATGCTGTCTCTTGTTTGTTTATCATCCTGTATTGCCTTTCAAGACTTCAGATTTCATGGAATATACTAGTTCCTGGCAAGAAGTCCGTATGTGTTCAAGAAAAACAATGGTTTTGTGATTAAGTTTGAGAAACTGTGCCCACTCTTATCACTTACTTAAATAATTCTCAGTGTGTGTTAATTATAGTAACAATTCTGAGAAGGCCCTTGATGAAGAACTCCACTTTACTTTGTTTAACTAAATGTTTCCCAAACTAATTCACCTACGGGTTCACTTTGTTTCATTTCTCATGGTGGATTGATGTAACAAAGAGACCTGGTGTTGCAAAGAACATAGTCTTAGAGAAGGCTCCCTGAGAAAGGAACCAGCCGGTTAGTTCAGCTGTATTTGGCACCAACAAAGAGGTGAACACACACAGACACACACACATGCACACACATACACTTTCTCTCTGGAAAGCAAAGTTCATGGAATTTCCTCTGTGCGTGTCTGTGGGTGCCACAAATAGTTAAGACATGGGTAAGAATCTGTAACTAAAGGGTACCGTTTTCCTTCTCGCCTACTCACTGAGTTGCCTGTGCTTTTTCTGAAGTATGTTTGCTTTATTCCCACCCTTTGTTACAGACAGAGAAATCCCTTAATGCTTCTTCAGCTGATGTCATCAATGCCTTCCTGTTGTTGATGAATTTCTTTGTCTTTCCAACTTGTCTGGGTTCTATCCGCAAGATCAGCGTTCTGTGACGATTGGGAGACACTGAGAATGATGTACTACTTGCTCACTTGATGCTGTCTTTTTCTTTATCCTTAGCAATGTTCTGTTATAATCAATAACCCAGGGACTCAATTTTCACCCTCCAATAAATTACTGCTTTACTCTGTCAACACGCCAAGCCTTGTGTATGCTAAACCAAATAAACTCCAGTGACTTTGCACAATTAGACCAATACCTTCTCATTCTCTCCTCACACTTGTAGGAAAAGGTGATTTTTGCTCTTTTTAGTTGTATGCCCTGCTTATGACTCAGGCACCTGGATTTTATTTCTCTTTCTTCCCTAGTGCCCACTGGTGATACCGTCCTAAGAACACCGACACCCGTGTGTCCATTGGCATCTTGCTTGATGTTTCTTGCTGCAATTTGACCGTCATCTGGAGCCTTCACGAACTCTATCCTCTTGGAGTTTCAGCCATGGCAAGAGGGCTTCACTCTTCCCGTCTTAGTCAACAGATGACATTCTCTGTGTCCACCAAACATAACTCAGGAGCCTGGATTTGTTCATTATTCTTACTCTCCCTGTTTTTTCTGGGGAGATGGGTCGATTCCCAAATATTGATCCTCTACCGATGTGGCTTTAGCATGTCTCCTCTCAGACTCACAGAGACAAATGTCTCACCAGAAGCTTTATTTTTCACACCTTTCTCCTATGTCATGAAGACTACTCCTCCATGCTTTTTGTTTGTTTGCTTGTTTGTTATATATAAACAGAGACTGTGACATGCACCTGTGAAGTCTGCTTTTCTTTTCCTTTACCTTCAATGTCTATGGGTGATTTGGCCTTGATCTCACCACCTCAGCATCTCAGACAGCCTCTAAATATGTGATCTAAAGATGTCCATGTTCACTGACCATACAGTTGCTACAATAATCTACATTAAGAAACCTGGCCAAATCACCACTCTGACTAATACCGCCCAGCTAAAAGCAGATGGGAGCCTACTGCCCACAGTGTGAGGGCTCTGACTGCCCACAGTTGGTCAGGTGACCAATAATTCCTTTAAAAAAAACCCTTACTTTAGTCTCTTTATGGCTGGGTGATCCTCATACATGTCCAAGAAACCAATATAACACAGCGCACTAAATTCAGAAACAGGTAGGAGAAACCAGATGTCTTATGAAGGCAGACATTAAAGAGTCTCATAGAAGTGTAGAACTCTTTTTGTTTGTTAAAATGTAGCTATATTTTATTCACACTGACATGGTATACTAACTACTATTATTTTGAAATGGATGTTTTTAAATGTCACAAGTACAATTTTTAACACAGTAAATATAGATTAATATAAACAGTATAGACCAAGGTTCTTCTTGAGAACTGAGAGATTCTCAAGAATTTTTAACAGTGTAAAGTGATTCTGAGACCAAAATCCCCCAACTTCTAACTTAAAGGTACAGCACTCCCTTTTAGAATACACAGATTTCACTTACCTTTTTAATGTAGTTTTGCATCATAACTTATGAATAAAGTCACATCTAATCTTCATGTGCTTTCTGTTCTGTCTGGTTTTGTGTGTCCACTTGACACAAGTTAGTCATCAGAAAGGAAGGAGCCTCAGGTGAGGAAATGCCTCAGTGAGATCCAGCTGTAAGGCATTTTCTCAGTTAGTGATCAGAAGGGGAGGACCCAGCCCATGATGGATGGTGCCATCTCTGGGCTGATGGTCCTGTTTCTCTAAATAAGAAGGCTGAGCAAGCCAGGGGAGCAAACCAACAACCCGCATCTCTCTATGGCCTCTTCATCAGCACTTGCTCCAGGTCACAGCCCTGCTTGAGTTCCAGTCCTGACTACCTCCAATCATGGACTATGATCTTGAACTAGGAGCCAAATTCACCCTTTCCTCCCCAACTTCTTGTTTGGTCATGGCTTTTTATCACAGCAATAGAAACCCTAACTACGGAACCGTCCTAATCGGAACTCCCCAAAGGCCTGACCTGACTATACTATTCCTTTTCTGTGTTGCCATTGTACCAAAATATCTCTGTTGTATATCTCTACTAAGGGACTATAAATTCCTGAAGAATGTAATGTATTTAATTTGCTTGCATATTCTTGGTTTCTGACTCAGAGATTCAAGGTCATCCATTATTCAGAGGTCATGTGTCTATCGAGAAGCTGTGAATTTTTTTGATAGGCTCTTCCTATCGCAGCCAAAGTTGGATCCATCTCCCACTCCCACAGCCTGCTCACAAATATGTATTTATTCACTTTACATTCAACAAATACTTCTTGGCATGCCTCAGATACTGGGTTGGCCATAGAGCTGACCAAAGTGAAATAAAACAGACCTTCTCAACCCATTTAGATAGAGCAAGGATTTCTACAATGAAAAGTCTGGTGCACAAATACAATCTCAAGAAAATTTGATCTTCCCTGAAACTTCCAGTGAAATGTTATCAGTAGACTCAGAAGGACGTTAATCATCTCTTGGTTGTTCAGATTATCATTATATATATATATGTTCTGATATATTCTGATTATATAATAAAATAATATAATAAAACAGTGACATGCTCTGTTATAGTGTGCTACTGAAGCTGTAGAAAGAAATCACTACAGAAGGAAAGAAAGAGCAGTGAGCTGTGTTGGAGGGTGTGAAAGATTCCTATGAGACTAGAGTGGACAGGGAAGAACCATTTGACTTAATGTTGGAGAGCTGGCAGATGCCAAAGCCCGGGGTGTTATAAATGAAGTCATTGTAATTTGTGGTCTAACCTGAGATGCTTTGGGTATGAAGGATATCACCACAAGAACAATTAGCAGACCACATAACTGGTGGAGATGATCACACTACTTAAAAGCCACTTGACGAGGCTTATCCTGTGAAGTGAGACGCTGCTAAGATGTTTAAGACAATTTAGTTGGAAAATAAGAGTCTGAACGTAAATATAAGCAGGCCTTTGAAGTTGTTTCTGCAGCAATCCAAGCATAGGTAACGGCTTAGACTAGAGTGAGACCCATCTAGATGGGAAATGGAAGGCACAGCTGGTGAGTCAGCCCTGAGGCGAAGGTGGGCAGAGAACAGTCCTGTGCTTGTAGCTGTGCAAGCGGATAAAAGGCAAATTCTTGCTGCGAAATCAAGTCATCTGGGTGCTCCATATCCAGTGCTCATGAGACTTTCCCATGGAGCCTGGTGGAACTGGCCGTAAAGGTACAAGCAGGAACTCTGAAGCACAAAACCATTGACAGTAGTTAGCACCCGATACAAAGATCAAAAAGAAAACGAGATAAGGTATTCTCTTTGTCTTTCTTCCATCTGTGATTGTGGATATGATACCCCCTCTTAAACACACACACACACACACACACACACACACACACACACACACAGAGCGAGCGAGCGAGCAAGAGAGAGAACTAGATTCTTCCGTTTTTGCTTCTGAACATAAAAAGGCTAGAAAATGGCTCCCACATTTATATCTTGAACCTTTTTATGTATCCAGTTTAGGCTAACTTCAATTACTGACTGTATTGCATCTTTTAAAATACTGAATTTTCAACTTTCTCTGGAAAGGACTGTTCAGCTTTCTCTGGATCTCTTCTATCCCGAGGGGTATGAGGGGACAATCATTTTCAGAAAAATTAAAATCACTGTCAGAAAAAGTTAAGGGTTTCATAAGTGTATGAGCAAGTCCAGTTATTTCTATTAGCCCCAGAGGAAAGGGTTTATAAGGTAGAGCATGACTGGTGGAATTTGCCTTGCTTTTTTGTTTGCTGAGTTTGTATTTGGTGCAGCTTATTCTCTTGAACTGGGAAGACTGAGGGATTTGTTTGTTTGTTTGTTCGTGGTTTGTAGAGGTTAGCATTTCCTTATTCCAGGTAAAAAGTTATCCCCTACTTTAGCATTATTGCATTAATTAGGGGTGGTTCCATCCCTTCCCACTTTTATGGAGGCTTGCAGCTACAGCTTACGTCATTAATCGTTGTACTCCTGTGAATGAACTCACACCTGTGGAATTCTCTAAGAGATTTAGCAATTTCATGAATTATGGAGAATATTTTAGTCATCTCCCAAAGCTTCTTCAACCAGCTCATGTAACACATGAGGGAAGAGGAATTAACAGTGATTTGCTAATGAGGCCTTATCCCAGACTGGCTTTTACTTTGGAATTTGGGGACAAAGGCTTGTGGAAGCCAATGTATTGGAATGACTGTCTTATCACAACATTTATACATTGGTTTCCATGTGTTGCTGTGATACTAATATACTATAACAAGTTTCCTCTATCCCCTGAAGATAAGAATAATATGTTAATTCTGGTTAAGTAAATATGTCAATCAAATACACACACATATATATGAATATGTGAACAGTTGTACATAGATGCTGTATATATGTGTAAATATTTACAGATATGATCATGTTATGCCTAATTATGTTTTGGTCAATGATCCATACATAGACCACACACTCCCAAAAGATTATATTGTGGGATGCCGTAAATGTGTTCATACAATGAGTCTCAAAATATATCAAACTGTTAAACAATATGTGGCTATATGTTCATGCGAAGAGACAGGTATGAGAAGTGCACGTGTAGCTAACTATGTGTGCACATGTGTACACGCCACAACTATGGATGTGCTTTAAAAAGATTGCATGTTTATTCTGCACGTTCCCTAATATGGCCATCTTTTATACCATGTGATTGTACATATGTTTCTAGAGTAAGTTTTACATTTTTATTTTGAATTTTAATTTAATTTTTTAAATTAATGTATATGCATTTATGGGTGCCTGATGTTTATGTGTACAGGAAGGTACATATGCCATGGTGCACACATGAGTTCTCGAGTTTCAGTGCTAAGCAAGTCTATCCTCCGAACTGGCCCTTCTTGTGCAATTAAAATAAAATAAATAAATGTAGTATATTCATTTCATTAATAATAAAGAACAGTGCATGGTGGTACAGCCTATAATCCCGGGGGCCTGAGGCAGGAGGATTGCAAGTCCAGACAGAGTCTGCCTGGGCAAGTTAGTGACACCTTGTCTTGAAATAGAAAGTAATGAGAGTCCTCGGGATTCAGTGTTGTGATGGAGCGCTTGCCTAGCGGGCACAAGGCTTTCAATTCAGTCCTGCTGGCCGGAAACAAACAAACAAACAAACAAACAACAAACATGTTTGAGTATCTAAACTTACATTATCAATTTCTTTTTCTTTTCCCCCTTCCGTTAGGCAATTCTAGAGCTTTAACTAGCAACTCCTACTCCTACGTGTAAGCTAGTCAAGGCAGCTACCTCTGAACTGTGTCTCCAGCCCAAGATATGAACTTTTTAATTAAAGCCACCTGAACTTCACCCGAGTCAAATGTTACCTATAGTATTTTGACTGGTTGTAACACGTGAGTCCTTATCTACTGGTCCTGAGCTCAGAGAGACTCAGACGGGAAGGCTTCTGCTAACCTGGGGCCACTATTTTTAGTGCTGCCCAAGCAGCACAGGTACCCTGAAGCAAACAAGTCATGGCTAGCAGCATCAAGCTGGCTGCTCTGATTCAAACATCCACCTTTTAGATGGCTGAGCTCTGTGAGAACCCCACCGCCTTTATTTTTATTACATTCTACTTGAAAACCTGCCTGGGTGTGCTATGCTCCTTTTGCACAGGGAATGCTCACACACCACCAGCTGTGGCTCCAGGGACCCAGTCCAACATGGGGTGCTGAGGCATAAGAACTGCTGTTGGATTCGCTGAAACAAACCCCTCCAACTTCTGAGAGGATCTCTTTGTGTCCTACACTGCAGGTCCCCATGTCGTTACAAACGCACAGGTCCCCAAGTCCAGACGTGCACTATGGAAACACGTCAATTACCACCTCTGAAGGACTACAGACACGGTTTTCAGGGAAAGCAGTGACACCGGCGGAGCATATCTTTGGGACTGGGAGGGAAATGGGTTCTGAACCTGATCAGAAGATGTTCCATTATCATTCTGCACTTTCTCCTTTCTATTTCTCTTCCTCTCCTGCCCAGTCAATATCCATGAGTCTCCTCTTCGAAATGACTGTCTGCTTTGGAGGTATATGTGGTTTTGAGGGAATATCTCCTTCCCTCGCTCAGAGCCCATGGGCTTCCCTCCCTTACATCCATGTTCTCAGGGATGCAGGCCTCACTACAGCAACTGGCTTGTAGCTACCAGTGATGACTTAGAACATTCAGATTTGATCCCACAGCCCCATTAATTTGGAAAAAACATGTGAGGAGCTACACACACACACACACACACACACACACACACACACACACACACACACGAAACTGGGTTCTTTTTGAAACTGCAGACTTCTCTTCTCTTCCACTCCTTGCCCACAGGCAGATTGGAGACTTTAACTCACACCCTATAAATGGAAGTTGATCTGGTTTTTAATTTTAATGATGTTTTGTTTTGCTTTAAACAAGAGAGTTTGAAACTTTTCTTAAAATCATCCATCACTATCTCTCATTCCATTTACTTCTTCTTGTGCCTTCCTACCTTTGTCCTGGGAAAAGGAATAAGAGAATGAACATGAAGTAACCTTATAACCTCCTTAATGTGGTAACATACTGTACGTTTTATAGTAAGAGACACTAGGTAACAAGGTCTGGTTTGGATATGGTTCTTATTGCTTCTGTTGAAGAAACTCATTTAAGAAAGAATAAAACTATATCCACTGCTCCTTTAATGTGAATTTTGTCTAGAATGCTAAGTTGATTAAACTGAATTGTGCCACTTCTTCAGAGCAAACATGTGGTAGGCGTCCTTCTCTTTAGCATTTATAGAGTGAGCTAGGCCTGGGTGCACTGCCTCATAGGAGTGACGTCACCAGAAGCAACGGTAGGAGTGTGGATCTGAGATTTTTGGAAACCAACTACATGTTTTATGTGATTCTTGGTAAGAGCTAGATAACTCACAGAGAGCTGGCGTTTGATTCCCTATAGTCTCTCTGGTGTCATCCAGGCATGGTGACACACACCTGTAGTCCTAGCTATTGGGCAAGCAGAGGGGGCATGGTCACTTGAGCTCAGGAGTTGAAGCCAGCCTGGACAGTACAAGACATCTCAAAAAGTAAGATAAGATTACTGAGATGTACATATAAGAGATTTTGAAGGTATAGAGAAGCTGATTAAAATGTAGCTTAAGCCTTATACAATGTATTTCCAAGGCTTCTATTGTACAAAGATGATCAAATTACCACAAATTTTAAAATGAACTCAAGAAAATCTAAATTAATTACTTTGACCATGCTTTCAATTCAGAGTCCAGGATTTTTACATGGAACAGTTATTCCTCCCTCTATTGAATGAGGAAACTGGATAACTTGTGAGTTTGAGAAAACCTGGATCTATCCAGTGTTATCTGTGGACTTTCCTTTCTCATGACCAGGAGACAGCGTTGTGAAGGAATTGGAAGACCCCTCCTGTTTTCTTTACATACATCTCTAAGCATGTTGAATTGTACTCATCTCCCAGGCAACTCAGAGCATAATATTTTCTTACTCTGGGTCCTTTGGTGGCTTTGAATTTCCACTCCACCAGTATCTAGCATTGCTAACTTCTAATGACTCAACAGGTTCAGACTCAAAGGCAAGAATTTGAGAGCCATCGCCCAGGCCTGAATCAGCCAACATGAAATCCAATTTATCACTGAGCAAGGATATTTCTTTATTCTTGTTCCAAATGTGATTTAATGAAAAGGGGAAAAAATGACAAAGCTGCATATAATTTTTCAGCCCAGAGATAGAAGGTATGATGATAAAAGTATGCAGAATAGACCTGGAGGCCCTGCCATTGCAAGGACACTTTTGAGTGATAATTTTACTTAAAATGGCCAAGAAAGTCAGACTGAGCCACCTAAGTTCATCTTAAAGACGCAAATACATAATAGCTAAAGGCTTTGAGGGGAAGGATAAGGGCATTCATAGTCCTTCCATTGTCCCCTGATGTACTTATCCCATTCCAAGGCTGTGTATTCCCTTTATGTCAAACCCTGATCTGTATTCATTGCCAGGAGTTATCTGAGAGAACAGCTACCTCAGATGAATTACCATTTACCTTCCCGAGTCTTAGTCATATTCTTGATACATC
>CM052714.1:19047149-19077714 GCA_028551405.1 Uromys caudimaculatus | reverse complement strand
TATGTGTTTATAATGAAAATCTATCATTCTCCTGTCTCACTTCCCATCCTGTCCTGCTGAGACTTCCCCAGAAGTCTTTGCTTTTCATCTGCAAAGAGAGTAGCTTTGAAGACTCTCTAAGGACCTCTCCATCCAGATGGGAACTTAGAAGAAAAGTCCTTTGAGAGGAAGAATAGAAACTTCCAAAGGAAACTGGGAAAACATAAAAATATAAGTCCTGGCATATGGCAAGTTTAAAAATCTCTGAAAAACTTTGACTTTTTAAAAAAAAGAGTGTCTCCACATTCATGAAATTCTTGGAAAAAATTCTAGGATACTGATATTATAAATAAGGAAATGGGTTTGTAAAGCTTAAATGACTTTCTAAAGGCATTTGGCAGCTACAGATTTAAGTCTACAGACAAATCACACTTTGCAGCCCTGTAAGAAGGATTGAGGAGCAAGAGGAAAAGGAGCTAGGAGGAAGAGGGTGGATGGAGAGCAGATTACTCTCTGTTGTCCTTGGTGCGTACATCAGACAGTCCATCTTCTTCATGGTTAGGGTGGTAAAAATTCAAAGACATCTATGTAAGAAAATTTTACAATTTTTAGTGTGCAACCTTAGTATTTACCATCAAGTCTCGCAAAAGGGAAAAGATTTCTACTGCAGCCATTTACTTGACGGGTATCTTTGTTAACTGTGAGAAATAAGTACACTAGAAATTATGAAAACCATATTTGAGCCCTAGAGATCTCAAATCCACCATCAGATCATGTAAATAAAATGTCAGCATAATTGCCTCAATGTTTATACTGTTAAAACTACCAAGAATGCTAAATTAAAACAAATTATAAGGGGAGAGAGGTAGAGAGGTAGAGAGAGAGAGAGAGAGAGAGAGAGAGAGAGAGAGAGAGAGAGCTCTTAGCAGTTAAAAGTATTTGCTGCTCTTGCAGGGGACCTGAGTTCAGTTTCCACCAACCCACATCAGGGAGTTCACAATCATCTCAACTCCAGTTCCAGGGAATCTGACACCATCTCTGGCCTCCAAGAACACAGCATGAATGTATTATTCATATAGACAAGCAAGCACATACATATACATCAAATAAATTAACAGTCGAAAGGCTGAGGCACCTTTTGTTTTTGTTTTTTTTAAAGACATACACTGCACAACTGGTCAAAATGCAGAGAATGCTGACTATGGGGTGGGGCACCCCCAACTTATACATGTACAGTGCAACCCCTAGACAGAAGGGGAAGCACAGTATAAGAGCCAATCAACCAGTGTGTCTGCTGTGAGATGAGGTGTTCTATACATGGAAAAGCAGCTGCAGCCATAAAAATAATACCTGAAAAACGAGACCAAATGACAAGCTAATGTAGAAAGGCCCCTCCTCTAGAGGAAGCACCACAGGCAGTTAACTAATGGCTGCTGAAAGACAGAAACCCAGACTTGTCCAGGAATAAGCCTCCTGAGAGCTAATCTCTAGTGGTCAGTCCTAAATGCATATACTTATAGCCAGGTATTCATAAACATACACACACATTTATATCTATATCTATATCTGTATCTCTATCTATCTATCTATCTATCTATCTATCTATCTATCTGAATAGAAGGAATAAATTTCAAGAGTTGGGGTCACAAAGAGTTGGAGAGAGAAGAGGTAGGGGAGAAGTAGTGTAAACATAGTACTAATATATGAAATTCTCAAAAGGTGGATTTAAAAAATTGTAGGTCACAAGCAGTGCAAGTCTTAGAGAGAAAAGCAACCCTTGGGGGTGGGAGTGGGAGAACTTAAAATAAATGGCATAAATACCAACCTAAATATTTTTTGAGAAAAAAAAAAGAAGAAAAGAAACAATGAAGCAGCCATAGCCACCAGGATCGTGTTAAAGCAATTAGTCACCAAGGTCCCGGCCTCCCCTCCCATCCCCATCCAACCCAAGTCTTCCTAGTGAATTTTCTAGATACATCTGTAGACCTCAAAGTACTGGAGAGGAAACCCTACTCAGACTTCATCCTGAGACACTGTTCCGATACTAACTTCTTGACCATTTGAAATACCTAAGTTGTGCTGCGTAACATCATCTGTCCAATGTAACCGCTGTCTGCCTGGTTGAATTTCTGGGATCAAGAAGGTGTGTTGAAATCGGTTTCCTCTGGGAGCCGTGGGCTCAGCTAACGCAACTGTGAACAGAGTCACATAATCACCTGCTGCTGGTACTCGGCCTGGGCTGCCTTTGCCAGCCTTGCCCTCCACCACAGCCGTGTGGTGGTGCTTAGAATAGATGGGAAGGCTTCAGGTAGCAGCACTGACCACTGCTGGGCTTGGGGGCACTCTGGCTGCGCCCCTGCTTTCTTAAGTCTTAAGTGATGTCCCATCCAAGCTGTCATCCCCACGTCTCCACTCCCACTCTTGGCCAAAGCTTAGACCGTAACCCTGCCCTCCCTTTGAAATTGGCCGCGGGTGAGGAATTCAGGGCTTCCCTTATCAATGCTGCTTCTGCCTCCTCAATTCCCTTGTTTCCCATCACCACACAACATCAGATGAGGCTGGAAGAGCCTGGCCTCCCTCTCTTAGCTCTGGATCACACGTGTTCCCCTGCCACCAGTCTAGGAAGGGAATGCCAGGTCCTCGGCCCTGCCACCACCGTCACCCTATGAGTTTTGAGCTCAGGTCTATAGGTGAACGAAGTAGTCACAGGGGACTCAGACTAGCCAGCGCTCAGGGTCCTTGGTGAGTAAGCCTAGAGAAAGGCCATGTGGAGAGTCCTAAGTGCACATGGTTCTGAGTTGATTCTTTTCCCATAATCGCTTTGCTTTTACACATTGAAGAGGTTTGAACAGGGCTCTCCAGTCACCGTGGCCACCCATTGGGTCTGATGTGGAACCTGAGAGCTGGAACAAGAGGCCCTGACCCTGGTTTCATTGTTTGCTCCTCGGACCCTCATTAGAGAACTGAAGGAGCTCTGTGTCACCATGCTTGCAGAACGGTGGGCCTGGCCTGCTGGCTTGTTGTCACCTTCTCCACTCTGTTCAGGACCACTAAATTGTTGAAATGTGGATGTATACTGAAATAAAGGCAATTCATTGTGTTGCAAAAACAAAAAAACAAAAACCTTAAATACTATGTATACATAACGTTAGGCCAACAACTTTGTAAAGGAATTGTATGAACTTTTAGAAAGCACAGAAATGACTCATGAGGAAATAGAAATCTTGAATGTCAAGACTACAATTGAATCTGTAGTTAAAAATCAACTCACAGAGAGAACTTCATGCCAGATTTTACTGCTACCATTTCTTACATAAGCTTTTTCAAGAACAGAAAGAGACACATTACTTCCCAGCATAATTTTATGAGAGTTGCACAGCTTGCAGTAAAAGTGAGCCAAGGACAGAACAGAATAGGGAAATCACAGCTCAGGGTTGCTATAATTAATTGCTTTAACGAGTTAAAACAAGACTGAACTGTAAAATTACAACTGCATATGCCCCATAAAATGTAGAGATCATCAATGATTTAAAAAATGAACTATCAATCAAGTAGGAATAAACAAAATGTCTTTATTGTGAGAAAATCAATCTATAAAATTAAAGTATAAACATCATCTATAATGATAAAGATATATATCTTCATGTTATGATTTTGAACATAATGGTCAGTCTCAGTTGTTCCTTAGTGTAATACAAGTCCCAGGTATGTGTACAAAAGGGAAAGGAAAGAGGCATTTTAAAGGTTTTAAGTAAAGAACCAGTTTCTCAATATTAGTCTTGTTGTTCTGGGGCTAGAAGCCAGTCTCTCGCATGCTAGGTGAAATTCTAATATTAAACTGTATTCCCAGTCTCAGCTCCTCTTTGTGAATAGATAATATTATCTAGAGTGAAAATTCAAGACGTCAGTGGTTTCATTTCAAAATAAGAATTAATGGTAAATCAGTTATCAAAGTGTATTGCTTTTCTACATAGCAAAAACATTCAGATCAGTCCATGGAGGGGCCTGCCAGGCTCCAGCACACAGGCCCAACCCCCAGCTGCACAGATGACCCGGTGAACTGAGCGGATCTCAAAACAGCAGCAGCAGCAGCAGCAGCAGCAGCAGCAGCAACAACAACAACAACAACACCAACAAGGAAACCCAAGAGAACAGACCACCAACAACGACATGATTATGGGAAAGGGGTTTGTGGGAGTGGGGCAAATAGGAATGGGAGGGGGATAGAGGGGCGCTAATGATGAGCAGGTGTGTTAGACGTGTGTGAAGTTGTCAAAAATAAACGCAAATTTAAGAAACTCAAAGAGGAAGGGTAATTTAGCATGTTTATTTTACAAAATGATTATTTCTATAAGGTGCAATAATAATAATTCTAACAAAATAGCTACAAGGCATATATAAAGAATCTAGAAACCTTCTTAAGCTTAGGAAAGGACCCAGCTAATGGGAACTATGTCATATTCTTGAGTAAAAGTATCTGTATAATATTTGAGCTCTACTCAAAGGAGCCTGCAAGGTAATACCGCTGCAGTCCTGTCTCCAGCAAGACTTTTCATGGGACATAAGGAGGGTGATTTTGAAACTTATATGAAAGAATAAAGGGTAATACAGAGCTGGTATGTCCATACTCCAAAGTAAGAAAAACAACAACAATTTTCCTTTAGACATAGAGATTTTTTATAAAATTATAGTAAAAACTTATTAATAAGACAATTTTGCACACTAATAAACAAATAAAGCTAGAGCAAAAGAATAGAAACATAGGAAGAAATTCACAGAGAGTAGAAACTTTACTTAGCACAGGGGTAGGATTTGAGGTTAATAAAAATAAGATAAGGTATAATATATATATATATATATATATGTGTGTGTGTGTGTTTGTGTATACATATATACATACATACATGTATGTGTATATATACATATATACACGCATATATACACATACATGTATATGCACATATACATGTTACATCTACAATTTAAAGCCTTTGATTATAATCTCTCCTTACACTAAATGCTTCAAGCATTGAACTCAGAGACTGAAAATATAAGCACGGAAGCCCAAGCCACAAAACCCCAAGGGAAAAATGCCTACCTAGAAATGAACTGCTTAACAACTACAGTGATTTTCAGATGGAAGACACAAGTAAGGTCCACTAGGAATGTGAAATAATATGCCTCAAAGCAAGAACATAGGGTCATAGCATTTACATGCGGAGATATAAATGCAATACACGTACGCTAAAATACTTGCCTATCCCTAGACTTACTGTATTTAGTGAGTTTCAGCAAATAAAATTCAAGGAAGAAATTCAAGAAAAGAATAAAAAGCTACACAAGAAACAAATCAGCAAAAAGTCCCCAGAAAGAATTCCAAAGACAAGGAAAGAGATACATGGCTCATAACACAAAGATGCTTATCTCCTTCAGTGCAGAGAGAAAGGTACGTAGGCACCACCGTGGGGCTCCAGCTCATATTCCCCAGAATTGAACGGTTAAGCACTGTGCATCAGCACACGTTCTGAGGTTGCCGAGTAACAACTGCTGAGCTTATATATGTTCAAAACTTTGGGAAACAGCTTTGGACTCCCCAGAATTTTGAATATGCATAGCATATGACCTAGCAAGCTTGAGTTTATCATCTAAGAATCCAGAGTACATGGAACAGGAAAAGACTACCCCCGGATTTCCATCCGAACCCCTCTGTGCACTCTCTCTTTGAAGTAATCTTATGCTTGGAACAATGGGATGTCTGTAAAAAGCAGAAGATGTTAATCTGTACAAAGGAAACCACATATCACTAAAGATTGTGTATAGTTCACTAATATAAGGGAACACCTGAAGTGCAGTTTTGGTCTAAAGAAAAGAAGCTTCAGGAAATATAACTATAAGTAGGATTCCATGTATATAAATTCCCACCCAAGTCAAAAAGTAAATGGATTTTACTTAGACTGGATCTGTGTATTATCAAAAAAAAAAAAAAAAAAAAAAAAAGAAGTGACCTAAAACACATGCCGTTGGTCACCTCTGGGATGGACATCAGTACAAGAAGCCATCTAAGTCTTTGAAGTTATCCAAAGAGCACTAATGCTACAATCGGTGCTTTATTTCTAAGACTGAGTGGTGAGAATGCAGGTTACCAGCTGGTTGCTGTTCCTCCTGTTTACATTTGAATCCCTTATGCAAGCACAAATCAATTCATCCACACCAACCGCACTGCCTGCTTCTGTTCAGAGATCATCAAATACCTTCCTTTCTTTGCCACATCGCCAGTTTGGTAGGAGATGATTTTACAAGTCCCATCTTAAGCTTAATCCAGGGGATGATTTGTTTGAAAATGTACAAGAGGGTAGAAAGCAGGCAAGGGCCCTGGATACCCCAGATGGGTCACCATGAAAAGGGACAGGGCTTTGAAGGACAACAGCTTTGTCAAGATGCCTCTCCCACCGAAGCCTCTTGCCTGGCAGGACTGCCCTGTGTGGGAAACCCCACGTCACTCTGCACTTCCTTAGAATATTAGTTGTTCATGGAGGTTCTGCATAATAGAAAGCCGAGTGTTGATCACAAAATAGGAGGAAGTGGGCCACAAAGGGGCGAGAAGTAGAATTCTAGTGCCGGGGTTTCCTCCCAAATGTCTTCCCTTACACACGTGTTGATGTTCTCCCTGGCTAAATATTTGAAAAACACATCATAGTTTATTAGGTGTTTTTTCCCTAAAAGAACAGCTTGTTCTCATCCAAGGAAGAATGACAGTTCTCTCTACTTATTACATGAAAGTATCAGCTGACTCCCCAAAGCATCATTCTCTCTCTCTCTCTCTCTCTCTCTCTCTCTCTCTCTCTCTCTCTCTCTCTCTCTCTCACACACACACACACACACACACACACACACACACACACACCCCATACCACACTACAGGATAGGGGGATGAGTGAACCTGTAAAGTAAAGCTGGGTCAGAGCATAAACTGCACAGAAAATTAAAGTCAGTAGCTAGCTCTAGCCATGAAAAGGGCGGGCTCAGTTGCTGAGCTTTACAAGAAAGAAGGGTGGTTTTTAAAATGCCAGCAATATTCTATTTTTTAATTGCTGTTTTCTAAAGTGAGTGTCAATGTTTTATTGGCCCTCTTAGATATATCACTTTTTTTTTTTTTATAATACATTTCTTATATTTTTTTTTTTACTCTACATGAAGTTCTGTCTAGGTGCTAAAATGCAGTGATCTCTGAGGACTCCAAAGGAGCAGGCATCAGAAGCAAGGTGAAAAGCTGCTATGAGAGTCTGTTCCTTCTTTCTTTTCAGGGTCCAGGCTTTTAAACATGTAACTTTGGAAGAAATAATTTGAAAGTGTGTCTCTGCCTTTTACCTCAGCCTGAAGAAATAGAGTATTTGCTGAAATGCTCTGAACAATGTTTCTCAGCTAGGGATGGGGTCTCAGTAGTCTCTCCCCTATCCAAGATGGGACTTTTAACTGGCTTGGTCCTGCGCAGGTCTTGTGTAGTTATCTGTATCTCCTGTGAGTTTCCCTGTGCATCAGAAACGCATGTCCACAGACAGCACTTCTCCTGTGGTTTGGCTCTATCACCCCCGCATCCCCATCTGTCTCATTCACTGAGCCTTGGTGGGTGGAGGTGAGGAGCCATAGAGATGGTCTACCTGTGGTTGAGCACTGACAGCCACTTACACTCAGCGTTTTGACACTTAGGAGCCTCTGCACTAACCACTACCCACTGCAAAAACCTTCTCAGACCAAGACTCAGAGCATCACAAATCTGATGCAGGAGGCTCCCAGTCCCCATAGACATCTGTAAGCAGAGGAAGCTCTAGTCTCTCACTTGGTGTAAGAAAAGAAGACACATGGGACAAAGTTCCCTAGGTGGATGTTTGGTGGGCCATTATCATCATCATCATTACTATTAAACTTTTGTTTGTGCGTGGAATGTATGAGTGTGCATGTAGCTGTGAGTGAGTGCTCATGTGGCGGTCAGAGGACAGCTTCTGGGTGTCTGATAACATCTTTCCCCCTTGTTTGACTTGGGTTCTCCTCATCCAGCTTGCTGCCTGGGAGCGTCTGTGGATTCTCCTGTCTCCACCTCCTATCGCCAGTAGGGGGCGGTGGGACTACAGATGCTTGCGTTTCTCCAGGTTTCAAATTCCGTCTTGAGCTTTTAGTCTCCAGCCCTGCTGCTGCTTTGAGTCTGAAGAGCATGCCCGGACTTTCCCTTGCCTTTCTTTTCTTTTTTTACACTAGATGAGTTTACGGTATTATGGGAACTAGCATTTTTCAGAGTTGATTTAGGTAAAGACCAGGCAGATTACTTAAGAAACTTCTTACCCTTTCACACCACAGAACTTGTGGCCTATAATTTTTGCTATTTCCAAATATGCATGCTTGTGGCTTTTTGAGTTAATGGAATGCTGTAATTTATGAGCTTCCCTCTTTTGACCTTCTCAGCTGACATTATCAGCATTCTCTAATGTTATTAGCAAGAGAAAAGAAACTATTTTTAGGGGTGATGATCACACAAAGTTAAATCCCAAACATGTTGCAATTTTTTGCAAAATCCTCCTGAGGTTGTTTCTTCTACACATGGTGTCAGCTCAGAAGTTACTTTTTTTTAAAACCTTGTCCTAAAAACAAGACCAAAGGACACAGAGCCTGTGCTGCTGGGCCTGCAGCTGCTGCTGCTGCTTTTTCTTCTTCTTTTTCTTCTTCCTCCTCCTCCTCCTTTTCCTCCTCCTCCTCCTCCTCCTCTTCCACTTCCTCCTTTTCCTCCTCCTCTTCCTCTTCCACCTCCTCTTCCTCCTCCTCCTCCTCTTCCTCCTCCTCCTCCTCTTCCTCCTCCTCCTCCTCCTCCTCCTCCTCCTCCTCCTCCTCCTCCTCTTCCTCCTCCTCTTCCTTCTCTTCCTTTTTTTTCCTTCTAAATCTTAATTTGGGCATAGCCTTCTGACGAATACTGGTTTGTGAGGGAAAGAGAGAAAAGAAAACATTAAACAGAAGTAGAAGAGGCAAAGGGCCCTAGAGAAGCGGAAGAACAAGTGATATGGGGGAGGGGGACATGAGGGGGGAGCTCTTTGCCTTCCTATGTCTGTTCATTTTGATTGGTGGGTGAATTGCCCTGGGTAAGATCAGATTCAAAACCCAGATGCACCATCTCTGTGGATCCGACAGTGAGAAAGGGAAAGGTGCAACCAGATGGTAAAGTCTTACGAAAGGAAGATTCAGGTGAGCATCCTTCAGGCAAACCCAGCCTGAGTACTTGCCAGTTTCCATAGATGCCCCTAAAAATATAAATGATAGAGTCACCAAGAGAAAGGTATTTGAAAAAAAACAAAACAAAACTTGATTTAGAAGGACAGATAGAATGAAAGTTCTCTGTTTTGGCACCAGGAACTCCTAAGTATGCAAAAGGATGTCATTTGGGCTAGAGAGATGGCTCAGTGGTTAAGAGCACTGACTGCCCTTCCAGAGGTCCTGAGTTCAATTCCCAGCAACCACATGGTGGTTCACAACCATCTGTGATGGAATCCGATGCCCTCTTCTGGTGTGTCTGAAGACAACGACAGTGTACTCACATACATAAGATAAAAATACATCTTTTTAAAAAATGTTTAAAAGGATGCCATTTAATTTATTCACAGCAGTTAAGAACAACAGCAAAAGAATGACTTAGCTTCTAAAAAAAAAAAAAAAAAAAAAAAAACCTCTCTGGTTCTGAGAATGATCACCTTTCCAATTGCTAGAGGAACCACCCAGAATTATTCAATGAAGCTACAGCATCTCCAGGGAAGAGCCTCTGCAGAATGACTTACTGGACTCAAGCAGAGGCAGAAAGAAACCTACTCTGGTGGCCCCCTAGAAATTACACCGGTGCCTTCACTTTGCTCTCGGTTTAAGGCCTCTTTCTTCTGTGTAGGGGCTCCCTCTCCTGCTGGTGTCTGCTCACAAAGACAGAAGGTCATCATTGGATGTTTGACTTTCCATGGGTATTTAAAAGCCAAAGAATAGTGGCTCAGTGTCGACGAAAATAAATGTAACAGAATTGCAAGAGTCCTCATGAATCTCCGCTGTCAACATCAGCTCCAGTAGGTCAAGGGAGCAAAGCATTTACCCCAAAGTGGAGGTTTACTGTGCAGCCAGGAAAAGAGGTGGTGTGACTTGTACCTTGCAGCCCAGATGCCCATCAAATGCATACCAGCTCGGTGTGTACTGAAGAAGCGTGCCAAACGCTCACTTTTTCCTCATTTCTTTCCCAAATAGTGGGCAACATCAGCTGATTCCCAGGAAGGAAAATGCGGTGATGGTGACTTTCTCCTTGAGAAGCTAGATGGGGGGTTGACCGACATGCTAAAGCAGAGTCACACAGAAGTATTGGGGTGCACGTCACTGGCTTCTCCAGGTCTCCTGTTTTTAAAGCTAACATGTTTGGCAGGAGTCGCATCGTAAGTGCTCCTGACAGTAGATTGGTGATGGAGATGGTGCTTCAGTAGGAAATGACAGCATAGCTGAGAGCAAAGACGACTCTTTTTGATGCTTTTAAAATGAGAGTCTCATTATGGAACTCTGGTTAGCTTAGGATTCACTGTAGAGGCACAGGCTGGCCTCGAACACAAGATCTAAGATTTTAGCTGTGCACCACTATACCAGGTAAAATGAGTATTTCAAAGATGAAGTCAACTGCTGATAGATATGGGAGATAGATAATAAAAATTGATAGCAAAGACGCCAAGAGGCAGAAAACCAGGTTGAAAAGAATATACAAAAGAAGGGGAAACTAACTTCAGTGGCATAAAAGTTTTACTTAAATTAGCTTTAGCTCTTCTAGGAATTAGATTATGGTATTCCATGTAGTACCCATCCCTGGGACATGTTGTATACTCTAACCATTCACATCTAGAGGTTCAAAGATTGGATAAAATATTGGGATAGCTTCTATTACAGATTGCAGAGTCAAACAAAGCATGACCAAACTGAACTTTGAAGAATAAGCACGGACTCACAAGAGATGCAGTAGCCCGGGGCAGGACATGGCCATTAATGATTTCCAACGCAAATGGACCCCCACATTCCCTGCAGTTGTCCAGAGTGACAGACTCCACAGTTTGATCTTTGAACCATTCAATATCACCCTGCAGCTACCCACTGACAGGAGTTGAACTAGTTTATGTTTCTTGGGAGAAAGAGACATGAAAATATTCAATTTATTTCTGTCTTTCTACCTCACTTCTTGGCCTATTAGAGTACCTTCACCCCTCCTCTCTGAAGGAGCCAAACCTCTCTTCAATCACTTGTCTCTGTATCCAGACCCTCCCAACCTCACTCAAAACGGATGGCCTTTATCTCCACCCTCTTTTGCATATTGATCAGATTTAATGTGAAGAGCTCTGTTCACTGGGTTCAGTGTGAAAGCTTAGCTCTTCTCCATCTGGAAGAGCAAAAATATGTACACATCACACACATACACAAACATCTCCACAATGCTCACACATGCACACATGTGCACACACAGACAGCCACGTACACAGGCATGCGCACATACGTACATTTTATTAAAATAATACACTATCTTTCCCCTGCTTGCCCTTAGATCGGTATTTTATCTATTCCATGATGAATCAATAAACTCACCTCACTCCTTAACCTACTCACGCTATCTGCCCCATTTGATGCTAATGAATCATTTCTCTTTTTCAAATGGTCCCATCTCTACATATCAACCCTATATCAGTCTTTCTCTTCTGGATATCTTCTCTGGACTTTCTCTGCTTTAAACATTGTGGTACCCAAGTCAGACCTCTTCCTCCATTCCTTTGCTCAAGCGATTTTACTCGCGCTAAAGCCTGCCTTCTCTTATTTCTTACTCCCAGCAAGGAGCAGCTTTTGTTTGGTCTTTCTTCTGCATGTCTGCCACTTCTCTCCTCCTCTCCACATCCAGCATAGCCACAGCCCCACTCCCCTCCCACGTGGTGGCACACTGAGGCGTCCTCATGCCTTTATCTCTGTTTTGGCTAGCCTCCAGCCCTTCTTCCAAGCTGTGCCAGAGTGATCTTTCTAGGTGATAAATCTTATCTCCCTGCTGCCCTTCTTAAAACACTTGAATGCTTCTCATTGCCTTGAGGATAAAATCCAAATCCTTATGAAAATTCTCATTGCAACACAGGGAATCATTTAAGCTCTGCACTCATCTATTTTTCTAAAAGTCTCTTCCTCCTTTTAGTCCTGCACACAGTCACCAAGGGAAGTTTTCATCATCCTCTGTCACCAACATGATGTTCATTCCTCGTGCTTCTTAAATCGAGACAATCTGAAATAACTTTTTCAGATGTCTCTACAAGGACATCTTAAATGTATTCTTCAACTTATGCACAAAGTCAGACTTCTCTGAAACGTTATCTTTATATTCCTCCCCGTTCTTCTCGTCCCTCTGACACACCGTGTCCAGGTGAACTTGATCAGGATTCCTTCCCTGCCCTTAGAACGTTTAATTCATCCTGCTAATTATAGTCCTCCCCGGATTGTTTTATGGCCCTATGAAAGCTGTGTTCTTTCTGGGAATGCCAGGACCTAAGCCAGGCATGGCACGGACACTTAATGTTACCACTGGAGCAACCTTGATAGAGAGCATTAGAGCCTGCGAGTTGTCTCCTACAACATGGCGTACAGACGGTGTCATCCTGCCAGAAGGAAAAACCCAGATCTGCTAACTTCTGAACATCTCTGTCTGTTACGGCCACAGTGTTATGAATAAGCTCAGGGAGCATTGCTTCACAGAGCTGATGTCTTGCTTTCTGAAAGCTACCCTGGGAAAAGCAGCAGGAAAAACAGCCTCTGTCTTGCCACATCTTGCATCCTGATGAGGGTGACATCTTGATTGCATCGGGGCTCCTTATCATTCCCAGGTACCTGGGTAAACAGAGATGAAGTTTTAGCACTGACCCACAAACTGGATTATTTTCAAAAGTGCCACAGTTGTCCTGGTATCAGAGCTTCCTGAAAGGTGATTTGCCATGACTTCTAGTATAACAGAATAAAGGATGTGCACTGAATTAACCTATCAGTTCAAGAGATCTTTCTAAAGGTCCAATAGGACTGTTCTGACACTGGAGGGACTTTTTATTTTTCCTATCCTTTATTGTGTGTGTGTGTCTGTGTGTCTGTGTGTGTCTGTGTGTGTGTGTCTGTGTGTATGCATGTGTGTGTATGTATATGTATATTGTGTATACACGTGTATGTGTGTGTATATGTGTATATGCATGTTTATGTGTGTACTTGTGTACGCATGTCTGTATGTGTGTTTGTATGTGCATGTGTATGTATGCATGTGTACATGAGTGTATATATGTGTGCATGTGTGTATATGTGAATGTGTGCATGTGTATGTATGTGTATGAATATATGTATGTGTGTATACATGTGTATGTGTGTGTATGTGTGTATATGTGTGGGTATGGGTATATATGTGTATGTGTGTGAATGTATGTGTATATGTGTGTGTGTGCATGGGTGTATGTGTATGTTTGTGTATACATGTGTATGTGTGTATGTATATATATATGTGTGTGTGTATGTGTATATGCATGTCTGTATGTGTGTTTATATGTGCATGTGTGTGTATGTCTGCATGTGTGTGAGTGTATATGTGCATGTGTGTATATGTATGTATGTGTGTGTTTATGCATGTGTATGTCTGTGTGAGTATGCATGTGGGTATGCGCGTGTATATGTGTGTATGTATGTATATGTGTGTGTGCTGTGTACTTGTATATAGGGGTGCATGGGCACACATATGTATGTACCTATGAAGGCCAGAGGTTGAATTTAGGTGTTTTCCACAGTCATTTTCTATCTTATGTTTGGTTTTCAGACAGGGCCTCCCACTCAACATGGAACTCACCAATTCTATTAGCAAGTCCCAGGATCCTCCATTCTCTACCTCCCCAGAGCTGGGATTACAGAGCTGTGCCCAGTTTTTATATTAGCACTGGGGTCTAAACACAAGTCTTCACACTTGTATAGCAAGCTCTTTACCCACTGAGTCATCTTCTAAGCCTGGAAAAGCCCTATCTGCAGTTTTGAATTTGAGCTACAATCACAAATCTAGTGAATTTAAATATATTAATATAATTGCAGATACTGGGAACCCCAAATATCAGGCAGTGCCTCTGTGCCTTCAAAATAAACCATAAAACGATATACTTCTCTACACAAACAATATTGTTTGAAAAAAAACTCAACTTCTTTAGGCAAATTATTCTTTCAAATGACAATTACATTGTTTGTTGTTTTGGGACAGGGTCTCATTCTGTAGGCAAAGTTGATCTTGAATGGAAGAAAATCCTAATTATTGGGATTATAGATGTGAGTCACTACACATGGCTTTTTTTTTTTTTTTTTTTTCGACCTTTAAAGAAGCTTTTTAGCCAGGATGGTGGTACACACATACCTTCAGTCCCAGAACTTGGAAGACAAAGACAAGCTATGTGAGTTTTGTTTTAAAGATTTATTTATTTATTTTATGTATCTGAGTACACTGTAGCTGTCTTCAGACACACCAGAAGAGGGCATTGGATCCCATCACAGATGGTTGTGAGCCACCATGTGGTTGCTGGGATTTGAACTCAGGACCTCTGGAAGAGCAGAGTAGTCAGTGCTCTTAACCTCTGAGCCATCTCCTCAGCCCTACACATGGCTTTTAGGTAATGATTCTAAGCTGGGAAGAGTGGCGTACACCTGTAATTGAAGACACTGTCTGAAAAAAAAACAATGCAGAATAGAAGTTATGAGTCTCAGGTAAACAACAACATAATCTATACCAAAATAATAGCAGTTCAACTTTGAAAGTTACCGTTTCCTTCTGAAGAGGTGTGTGTGGGAGAAGATAGGAAAAGCAAATCCAGTAAGAGAGCAACTGTCTTAGTTAGAGTTTTACTGCTGTGAACAGACGCCATGACCAAGGCAACTCTTATAAGGACAACATTTAATTGGGGCTGGTTACAGGTTCAGAGGTCTACTCCATTATCATCAAGGTGGAAACATGGCAGCAGCCAGGCAGGCATAGTGCAGGCAGAGCTGAGAATTCTACATCTTCATCTTAAGGCTGCCAGGAGAATACTGACTTCCAAGCAGCTAGGATGAGGGTCTCAAAGCCCACACTCACAGTGACACACCTACTCCAACAAAGCCACACCTCCTAATAGTGCCACTCTCTGGGTCAAGCATATACAAAGCATCACATTCTACTCCCTGGCTCCTATAGACTAGTTCAAATGTATGCGTCTACAGGGGCCATATCTAGCCATAACATAATAAAAAATACATTTAGTCCAACTTCCAACGTCCCCATAGTCTATAGCAGTTTCAACAATGTTAAAAGTCCGTAGTTCAAAGTCTCTTCTGAGATTCATCCAATCACTTAGCTGCAATCCCCAAAGCAAGTCAGGAAACCAGCTGGGCAAACTCCAAACTCCATGTCTAATGTCGAAGCTCCCTTCAGATCTCCAACTCTGTTTTCTTCTTTGTTGACTACAACAAACTTCTTTCTTTTGAGCTGGTTCCACTCCTTGTTAGCAGCTTTCCTCAGCAGAGAGCCCATGGCTCTGGCATCTTGAACATGTTGGGGTCTCCAAGGCAACTTCAACTTCACAGCTTCTTGTTCCAATGTCTGAAATCTACACATAATCTTCCGGGCTCCTCCAAAGGACTTGGATCACATCTCCAGCTCTGCCCTCTGTAGCACTCTAAGCTCAGGTTGATCCACTCCGCTGCTGCTGCTGTTCTTGGTGATCATCCCCTAGTACTGGCATCTCTAATTTTCTGGAGTCTTCCAGTGCAACTAGGCTTCACCAATAGCCTCTCATAAGCTCTCTTCAAGGTGCCAAGCCTCAACTCCTTTGCATGATCCCTTCAGTCTGGGCCGTCAACTGCAACTGAGGCTGCACCTTCACCAATGGCCTTCCAAGGCCTTTCACAGTGCCAAGCCTCAGCTGCTCTCTATGACCCCTTCATTCCTTCAAAACCAGTACCACCTACCTGTGTGACTTTTACACATGACCAAGCTCAGCTGCAGCATGAAGTACAACCTTAGCTATCTCTGGAACACTGCCTCTTGGTGCTCTCAGAAAACACTTCCCAGAAGATTTCACCTCAATCATGCTGGTGTCTTCTTAATCACCACTAATTTCTTAGCTCCAGTTAACCAGCATCAATTGTCCCAGTGGTTTCCTTCTCCCCTTGATTCTAAAGCCAGAGCCACATGGCTGAAGCTGTTGAGTTCTGCTGCTTGCTGGGACTAGACCATGGCCTCCTTGTTCTATTACACTGTCACTAGCTTTCTGTTGCTCTGTAGACTAACTTTAAACTTAGAAATCTGCATGCCTGTCTCCTAAGTGCTGGAATTAAAGGTGTGGTCCGCGATGCCTGGATTTGAGTTTTTCTCTACTTGGAACATGCTCTCTACCAGGCTGGCCTTGAACTCCGAGTTCTGTTTGCCTTTGCCTCCTGGGATTAAAGGCTTGTACTATCATGCCTGGATCTAAATTTAGCTGGGTGGGATCTTGCCCCAAGGTAGATTCAGCTCCATTTCACTTCCTGGTGCCCCTTTAATATCGAACCATATATTTTATATTTTTCCTTTCTAAGCTTGCTTCTCTTGTTCAAAACACTCTTCATGAGACATAACCAGAGAACAAAGTCTCTGCTGGACTTTTTGTGAGACTTCCTTCATCAATGCAATATTTCTTATTGTCTTCCATATTCCAACTAGGATAGCCCATTAAGCCCTACTTAAAGCATTCCACTGCTTTCTAAATCCAAAGTCCCAAAATCCACATTCTTCCAAACAAAAGCATGGTCAGGCCACTCACAGCAATACCCCAGTCCCTGGTACCAACTTCTGTCTTAGTTAGGGTTTTACTGTTGTGAACCACGCCATGACCAAGGCAACTCATAGACAACAGCTAATTGGGGCTGGCTTACAGGTTCTGAGGTTCAGTCTGTTATCATCAAGGTGGGAGCATGGCAGCATCCACACAGGCATGGTGCAGGAGGAGCTGAGAGTTCTCCATCTTCATCTGAAGGCTGCTAAGAGAAGACTGGCTTCCAGGCAGCTAGAATGAGGGTCTTAAAGCCCACACCCACAGTGACACACCTACTCCAACAAGGCCTCACCACCTAATAGTGCCACTCCCTGGACCAAGCATATATAAACCATCACAGCAACTCGGGCCTTTTTTACTGTCTCCAGTGCTTAATGGACATTGAAGAAGACACCCACCCAATGCCTTATGTCATCCTACAAAAAGGGCATGAAATATCTGTCTTGAGAGTTCATGAAATAGGCATAACTGACCAGGTAGCTGACCTGGTGTTAGAAGTCATATCCTGGAAGCTGCAAATATCTAGGTGTGTACTGTATCATGCATTCAGTGATCCTTCAATGAACAAGAACTGTGTCTAGCACAAGTCTGAGCATGAGCAGAAAACAGAAGAGAGAAGCATCCATACCTTATAAGGCTGACAGATAAGGAGGAGAGTAACACACACACACACACACACACACACACACACACACACACACACACTATGTGGCAGCAGTTAATACAGCTTTCTATTTTAAATGGGCTGCTAGGAGAAGATGCCACCAAAGGACTCACCTCTAGGGCACCCAAGAGAGTAACACTGGGAGAATGTGTGAGCACAACCAGAGAAAATGGCTCCCTGACACAGGGAACCCTGCTGTGTCAGCTCTGAGAGGAGAGGACGACTATATATCCACGCACCTGTGAGAAAGCCAGCATGGCCTTAGGCAGAGGGCTTCCTGCCCACTGGAGGAATTTTTGTCTCTTAGTGAGGTAGGAGACACAGGATGGCTTAGAGAAGAAGAGAGACAGGGTCTAACCTGTCCTTCTGTCTGCTGCCTTAAGAATAGATTTGTGGGTAGTTGTTTACGTTGAAGCAGGTAGATTTTCTCAGCAATCTGCATACTGCTTAGCACCAGACAGGTACCAACAGAGGTAGTGAGAGGTGGACAGGCTTGAGATATGTCTCTGAGATAAAAACCACAGGTTCTCTCTCCTACTTGAATGAGTCTGGTTAGGGGTGGAGCAAGAGAGAATAAAGGGAGTCAAACATGCCAGAGCTTTTGTTCTGGCAAGAAAGCACAGGCCACTGTAACTCCAATGAGGACTCTAGTCCAATGTGGGGCTTAAAGTAAATAATTTAGCATTACCTCCTGTTTGCAATTATGTATGTCCTCACAAAAATTGTAAGTATCCTTCTGTTACAAAGCAGGACTATGTAACAGAATCATTAGCTGAAAGATAATACAATGTAATAAAAATGTCTTTAATTTCTCTATTAGCCTTAGATGCTCATTTTGTCTTTACAAAATATCTGTAGTATGAAATTGCATTTTCAAAGAAAAAAATATTAAGCCATAGGTTCTGCCTGAAGTCACACTTGGAAGGCATAAGCAGAAGAATCACTGCAAGTTTAAGGCCAGTGTGAGTTCTAGGACCAACGGAGATTAATGAAGTAGGACAGAGGGCACTGTTCTTCAGACTGTATAAGGAGAGATCCAGAAGACTGTGGCAGGCACCATGGACTGATGCTTCTGATCTCCTCCTCAGAGAATTCCCCTCATTCCCACTGCCTGGAGAACTGAATTCTGCTAACCTGAGGTGCTTTACAGCAAAAGTCATAATTTGTGTGTGTGTGTGTGTGTGTGTGTGTGTGTGTGTGTGTGTGTGTGTGTGTGTGAAAATTCTCTGAAGTTCCAACAACCAATAAACTTCTCAGGTGTGAACTACAGACGGCTATATATGATGTACGAGCTTACCCGCTTTTTGTTGTTTTGTTTGGGTTTGGGTTTGAGATATGATCTCACTATGTAGCCCAGATTGGCCTTAAACTCCTGGCCATTCTCCTCCATCAGTCTGGGACCACAGGTATTCGTCATCCTGTCCGAGACATTTTCTTTTCCTTTTAAGTCCTGTTCACCAGCCTCAAATGACAGAGAACCTATAATCAGCTAACTTTGTTCTTTATATGTTAAAACTAAATTGCGAATGACACTTTTAACATTTTTTTTTCTAGCAAAGACTACTCCAATGGTCAGTGGCAGACATCATGAGATAAATATCCTATTGTTTCATTATTCCACCTCTTCAATTCCATTTGCCATTCTAGAACATTCTGAAATCCCAGCAAGCTATGCTAGAAATGAAAGTTTTGTTTTATTTTTTTGTTTGTTTTTGTTGTTGTTGTTTCTTAACAATTAGTATTTCCTCTGCCATGGAGCAGAGCAACAGTGGATGTGGGTTTATAGTCTCCTCTGCTCTCTGGGGATTTTAGGTATGCAGAGCCTTGGCCACCATTGTAAAGGAATAGCTCAGAGGTGGGGATGGCTGCTAGAAATGTTTCTTTGTTTCATTTTTTTCTTGTTATTATATATGAAACTTTGAAAGCCTCTCGACTTTCCATTCCAAAGGCACATACCAGTCAGGTGCCAAGTGTGACAACTTCACGAGGGGTAGCTATGACCCAGCTTTTAAAGGGGTCAGAGTGAAGAAGGGGCTCCCGTGAGCTATCCTACCCCTTGTTAGGGTGCACCTCCATCTCTGTTCCCTTTCTGTGTGTGTGTCCTGGGAGGAGAAGCTCTAAGAGGGGCTTCCAAGGTCAATGCAAACAATGATCCAGCAGAGTGCTGGAAGGTGGAGGATCCAGTGGAAATTGAGAATTATGGTTCTGTGCTCTGTGTGGACTTGCTTTGTAACCTAGGGCGAGCGTCTTTCATTACTCTCAGCTCCCATTTCTTCATCTGCTAAGCCAGGCATGCCACAGACACCAGTATTATGTAAATACGTAGATACCATCATTCCTTGAAAAAAAAAAAAAGGTAGTGCTTTGATGAGCCAATAGGGCTTTCAGCTGCTTAGAGCAGGGAGTTAGTCACAGCTCCTGGGTCTCTGCCTACATTCTGAGAGGTTCTAGAAAAGGCTTCTTGGCTTCGAATTCATGACGCTGCTGTGGTGCTGATCCAGTTGCAATGCAGGTTGGGAAGATCTGGTCTTGTCTACCCCCACCCCTACCCCAGTGAACCCACATAAAGGTGGAAGGGAGAGAAGCAACTTTACAGAAATCATCCTCTGACCTCGGCAATCACATTGCGCTATCTCTCTCTCTCTCTCTCTCTCTCTCTCTCTCTCTCTCTCTCTCTCTCCCTCCTTCATTATCAAAAATGGACAAGTACCTTCCTGTGCTGGTAATGGTATCAGGTTGATATTTAAAAGAGAGCTTTCGTTTCAATACCAATTCTGTCACTCATTAGCTGTGTCAATTCTATGGGCTTCGGTTACAAATGATGGTGACAATTCTCACAGGGCAACAGGGACAAATAAATCTGATAGTAATATAAAATCTTGTAATTTTGCTGGACCCATAAACACATAACAACCAGGGCTACTGTAATTATGATCTGCTACTCAGTCTTCAGCAAGACCCAAAAGACCTGTCAGGGAAAAAAAAAGGTACCTCATAATAGGGAAGCAAGGCAGAGTCAGTAGTGTGTTTACGCAGACCATTGGAGTATTAAATTCATCTTTTGTCATGCTCCCGTGGCTGGTAAATTGTTAGGGTTTGAAAGGTCTTGTGCTATAAGTCATATGGCTTTAACCACCTTCTTGCTAATAACTGCAGTGACCTCTAGTGGTCTCCATTTCTTCATTGGGAGGAAAACATGTTCACCATGGTCAAAGGCTATTCCTAGCATCGTCTTTCACTTATAAACCCAAAACTCAGAGATTGGCCAAGTGAAAGTAAGTCTTATATGGAACTGACTGACTTAGTAAATTTGGCAAATATCACAACAAACAAAAACTGTCTATGTTTTAAAATGTGCCGAAATGGACATTGACTCTATGAGGACAAGCATTACTCGACCCTACACAGGCTGTATGGAAATGTGTGTGACTTTGCTTTCTCCATACTATAAGAAAACACTGGATATTTGAAACGTCAAAATAAAGCTGGCATATTGACAGGGACACAAAGAAATGCTCTCATGGGTTGGGATGTTCGACCAAGAAAGCAAAAGGGAATCACCAGGGGCTGGACCAATGGCTCAGCATTGATCAGCACTGGCTGCTCTTCCAGAGGACCTGGGTTTGAACCCCAGCATCCGCATGATGGCTCCCAAGAGGACACTGGTCCCACGGGATCAGATACCCTCCTGGAGGCACTGAACACATGTGGTACACAGGCATACATGAAGGCAAAACACTTCTACACAGAAAATAATAAAAATAAAGAATATATAAATAGAAACAGACAAAGGCAGAGCAGAATCACCAGGCATAGTGACTCAAATTGTAAGTTCAGCATTCTGGAGACTGAGGCAGGAGGAAGTTAGCCTAGGCCACATATTTCAGAGCTCCAGGCAAGCCTTGACTATGCAGTGAGATCCTATTTTTAAAGATCAAGAGAAAGGAGGGATATTCTGCTATCGTTTAAAATGTGAATGTTAAAACATGAGGCTTGACCATACAAAAAAATGACTTAGTCGTTTTAAATTTCTTTAGATTTGTCTTGCTTATTTATTCAACAAGTATGTATCATTACTTTTCTGGCAACTCTAATTTGATATAAAAGCACTTCTTTATATAAAAGCCAGCATTTAATGTGTAGGTTCAAATGATTTGTATGCCTTCCTATGACTTTACTATAAAGAATTCCACAGGGAAGAGGAATGCTCTGTTAGTCTGTTCCATCGTGTGGACCATTGGCGAGGTGCGTACAGTTGGTGTGTAAGGATAAATAGCCACACAGGGAATCTGAGTCTTCCCACGAGGCCCAAAGTGTGCTCATTGTTTTATAGATATTTGAACCTAAGGAATATTTTTAGACTCTTATGGAAGTACAATTATATCCTACTTCTTCATGTGGACTTCCCAAAGATCTTCAGTGGCCACAAAGAACTGTCCAGACTTGGTGGGGATTTAAAAATTGAAACAGTCTAAATTAATGAAAAGCTTCAAATATTAATGAATGGAAATTCAAATTTTCTTCCTTTTACAACTTTGTCATTTGTAACTTGGTAGTAACAGGTAAGAGATTTGACTCAAACACAATGTCTACTAACCACACACGCACACACACAAGCACACATGCACGCGCGCGCGCACACACACACACACACACACATACACACACACACATACACACACACAAACCCACCGGGACCCCCTCCATCATTCAGAATTTCACTTTCCCCTTTCAGCGTTTCTTTTTACAACCACTGTGACCCCAGGATGTCCTGGGAGCTCAAAAATAGCCAATTATGAGCACACCCAATATCTGCTTTTCAAAGCTTTATCATCTAAAATGTTCATTTTTATTCCTTGCTTTTTTATGCTTATTTATTCTTTATATTATTGAGAGCTCATCTTATTTATTCTTAGTCGGCCTCCAGCTTGAGACACATCAGTTCTCCTGTCATCCACGTTTTCAGGCAAAGCTGAGGGCGAAGCTGCTGCTTTCTCACCGTCAGAGTTATTCACTTCAATTCGTACTTCGTATTTAAAACTGTAGCGACGGTCTTGTAGCCTCTCACAGGAAGTGGTCTTAGTAAACAGCAAGTGGTGACTTACACAATGTTGGACAGCTTATATATTTTTTTTTATTGCTGTTCTTTTGCAATGTTGGGGATCAAATCCGGAGCCCGTGGTATTACCTGTGCTGGAATATGCTGGCTTACTTATAGGTTTAAAATATTTCTATGTAAAATAGATACAAAAATATTCTTTTTATAAGGATTCATTTGTCTTTAATGGGTAGGGGCATTTTGCCTACGTGTACGTATGTGTACCACTTGCTTACAGTACCTGTGAAGGACAGAAGAGGGCATCAGATCCCCTGGAACTGGGGTTACAGAGAATTGTGAGCCACCTTGTGGATGCAGAGAGCAGAACTTGGACCCTCTGCAAAAACTAGGGCCTCTAACCATTGAGCCATCTCTCCAGCCCCCACAAGCATATCTTGAACTAGGAAGAAATTAGTTGACAACACAAATGTATAGGTCACCTTTTGAGATGAATAATCAAAGTTGTAATATGTTAAAGCCATTTTTTTAATTGCAGGGAAGTAATTAAACCAATCATAGTTTACACTAGAAAATGCTTAAATCTAATTAGATGCATAAATCTGTTCTATAAGGTTTGGTGGTAGATTTAGCTCCAAGGAGCTTCAAACCTCTGAGGAGGATATCAGGGATATCATTGTGCCTTGGAAACCTTGCAGCTGCATGTGTTTATCTGGTTTTACTCCACCTTCTCCCTTTTTACTACTGGAGAACAGGTTCGAGGCCCTTTGCCTCTTGCCTCTTGTTTAGCTCAGCGATTTGCTGCCACCTAGTGTCCTGGGTAAAGTGTCATCTATTGAAACTGATAATGATGGAAGAAATGGGTCCAACTATCTAGAAACTATAGCTCTAAAAGGCTGGAACTCCAAGTGACATGGTAACAATTCTCACTGATGCTGTAGCGTGATAACCAACCCTCAGTAATGTATGTCTTTCAGCATAAGGGAGTGAACTGGAAAACTTACGGTTTCAAATCCAATTGAACCGCTCAGGTCTCTCCTCACACCTTTCCACACACCCTAGTTTCAACTCTCATAAGTTAATGAAGAGAATTCTCCTAGCTCAGGCCTGATTGAATAGTTCAAACACTCACAAAATATTTGGTAGAATTTCAGAAGGGTTTACGTGGAATTGGGTCTACCGTTTTCAGAGACTCTTTGGGATGGATGGCCGTCCTATAGACAAAATTCCAACTGATTTTCTTTCTATAATTAGACTTCCTCCCTTCCATGGTCCTATTTATATGTATGCAGCTACAGTCGGCCTTTGGAAGTCTGGTTCCTCCTAAGAGCTGACAACAGCGAGCCTGTTCCACTTACAGCTGTTCTGAAGAATAGACTTTATTTTGGGAAATGAACACCACACTGTTACATAAAGTCTGATTGATAGGCATTGAGGTGGGCAGAAGTTATCAAAGTCTGAAAATCAGGTGCTTGGAGGGGAAGGAATGTATTTTCATTAATGGGGTAGGTGGACGGGCTTGTCTAGGCTGACTGAATGATGGACTGGCAATGGCACTCAGCCCTCCTCGAAATACACAAATGCTGCATGTCACAAGAAATCCCCATCAGTTTTTGTCCGGCCACAAGCAAAGTCATTTTTATTTATTCCCTAGATCTTACGCCACTAGAAAGCTAGATGGGTCAACCAAAGTGAGTTAAGGGGATAAAAATGAGGAGAAGCAAGGGGAAGGAAGGAAGGAAGGAAGGAAGGAAGGAAGGAAGGAAGGAAGGAAGGAAGGAAGGAAGGAAGGAAGGAAGGAAGGAAGACCAGGCTCAGCCCGCTCTAGTGTCTGTCTCCCTTCCCATCTCTACTCTTACTCTCTTAATGATTTTACCATAATTCTTACACTCACCCATCCCCCAGCTCTGCCATGCACACATCTGTCCCCTACCACCTCCTCTTTCATTTCTGCAAGGAATACACTATAGAAGGACTCTCCCAGTAGCAGAGCAACACTTGATCTCAGTAAGCCTCCTCTTCTGAAATCAGTAGGTCCTTGACAGACCTACAGATTTCTTATAAATGTCCCTCATCTTTTCACTTCATAACTATGGGCTTCCAATGCTGGATCCGTGATCAGGACAAACAAGACACGCATCGTCATGTCTGTAATTCTGAGCCTCTCTGTCTAAACAGTCTTCTTTCTCAGAGTAGCCTCCAACACAGGCTGTACTTTTTCACTTTAGATGATTAAGTTTTAGGCTACATGGAAGAAGAGTGAATCGTGTACCAATTCTGATCTTGGTGATTTTAAATGTGTGCCTATATGTCTGATGGCACTATTAACAAATTCGTTCTTAATGAATAAGACTATAGCATTGACAAAAAAAAATGTATAAGTGGTAAAGCCTGATGTAGATTGCACGCACATGTGGTTGAGCAGGCCATCTATAGCATCCCTAGGATTGTTTCCGGGGCCCCCACAAGGAAACAAAGCCCCCTGCTGTTCAAGTCCCTCATATAGAATAACATGGTACCTTTGTAGAAGATGTACTCCTGCTCCTGCATAGTGGAAGCCATCATTACCTTACAATGCACACTACCATGGCAACAGTATCTCTAGCTAATGTATAGACATACACACATGTGACAGGTGGGAGGCCAGGGATAGGAGTCTGTAATTAAATATAAAGGCAATGAAAGTGCTGGTTTTCCCCCTGAAAAAGCACCTTGAAACAAAATTTTCCTGTACAGAAATAGAGCTGACAACTTCTAACACTTGTAACATACATTATGAATATAAAATATCTTTTTCTTCTTGTTTTTAAAACTACTGCTGACACTCTATTACATAAAGCAGGCTTCAAACATTTGTAAAACCCTCTTTATCAATATAACCAAGGGTTTTTTTTTTTTTTTTTTTACACTTTTGTTTGTATCAATATAACCAGAAACACTCCTCACGTAGGACAGTGACTCTATTGAAGTGCTCTTGGTAGGACATTAAGAATAACCTTTCTGTTTAAAAAAAAAAAAAAAAAAAAAAAAAAAAAAAGATGAAGAGCAAAATCCTTGAGCCTGGAGAAGCACACATTCCAAGAGCGTGAGTTAAGAGCCTTGCGTGGAGTGTGAGGAGAGCTGAGTGTGGGCATTGTGCTCCTGTGCTGTATCTCTGAGGGGGAAAGAGGCGAAGAAGCCAAGGCACTATCACAGCTTCTGATATCCACACATCCAATTCACTTCCACGGTAATTCTGTAAAACTCTGAGAAGATTGTCAGTATTGTCTGTTAGTTCAAACAATATACGTTTTCTCTTCATACTTCTGACAGTTTCAGGTTGTAAATAAAACAGACTCAAATTAGCCCCATGTGCACTTTTAGGTTTTGATCATGAAAGTTGTTCATCTCAGGACTGTCAGTCACAAAAAACAAATTATGAAAATAAACTAAACTAGGCGGTTTTGTTGCTTCCTAACAAGTCTGGCTTCTATGAACTTTTTCTTAGCTGCTTAGTCTATGATAACCCAAATACAGAAAAGGAAGGTTTTTGCTCAGCTCTCCAATCGGACTATCTAAACCAAACTAGAAGTTACCTTGTGTCTTGTTTCACCCAAATGGGACATGGAAACTGATCTAAACCTTCTCCTGGAGGGAACAGGACTGGACCAGAATGACGATTGTAAGCCCGTGACTCAAACTCAAGGCGGACCACAAACCAACAACAGGAAATGTCCAAGAGGCTTATCACGCTGTGTATGGAAAACACTTCTTTGGGACTTATTTACCTTGACAATGGCTTATGTTCTGGAATTTCCTTCTTCTGTGATACATTGTATAGTGAGTGCCCTTGAACCAGTGGAGAAAGATAGAGAGGCTGTGTTGATAGACAATCCTAAGTGTGAATCACCAAAGGCTACTTTACTAGCTACGTGGTTTGTGTGATTCATGAACATTCCTGATGACTTGAAACTTCTTCGATTATAAAATGGGTTTAAAAATGAATGTCTGAGCTGGGCGGTGGTGGCGCACGCCTTTAATCCCAACACTCGGGAGGCAGAGGCAGGCGGAATTCTGAGTTCAGTTCGAGGCCAGCCTGGTCTACAGAGTGAGTTCCAGGACAGCCAGGGCTATACAGAGAAACCTTGTCTCGAAAAAAAAATAAATAAATAAAAATAAATAAATAAATAAATAAAAATGAATGTCTGGCAGTCCCATGTTAGAAATGAGAGATAATATACAAAAGCACTCATATTTAACCATGGTTCAGAGTATTTGGGAGCTGGACTACAACACAGAGAAATGGAATAAACAATTCTAGTGAGGACACAAGTAGACAAAACCTAAGAGTCGGGGTACACTAAAAGTCCTGGTAGTAAAGCCTTTCTCTGAAATCCAGCAGGTACATACATAGCCAGGGAAACCACATGATGGAGGCTGTGAAGTCTGAGACATCTAAAATAGACATCCTGCCTGCCACAGTCTGTCTCATTATGAAACATTCCCCAAACATGCTTTCGTAATAGGCTCTGTAAAAAGCAGTTCTCATGGGGGAAGCATAGCTCTGCCAAACCTGGTTAAAATCAATTTTGTGAACTGCAAGGAAGTCTTGGCAAATGGAACTTTCATCACCTATTTGGCACATACTGAACATATTTGGAATATTATTTATTACTTTATCTAAATACAGCCCGTGGGCTCCAGGAGATGGTTGCACTGGTAAGAATTAATCAGAAATATACAAGAAAGGTCTTTTATGCTAATTTTTCTTTATCTTTTTTTTTTTTTTTTTTTTTTGCTATTGATTCTCAAGTGTTTTCTCTGAGTGAAGAGCTGAAGTGAGGTTCCTCTCCATATGTTTTGGCAGAATCGAGGCATCTGTCAGGACTGAGCCCATCTTCCCTTCAGCAGCAACTGCATAAAGTGATGCCCCAGCACCTCACCCAAGTCCATTACCAGGCAGATTCACAGTGATACATGCAAAACGTTAAATTCACTAGACAATGTTTGCTACTGGGTAGGCAAGTTGATTGATACATTAAAATCTCTGTGAAGCACCTTTTTATGCACGTCACAGTATAAATGTTATTTAATTTTTCAGCTATCTTGCCCAGAGCTCCAAAATCATGCCACAGGGTATTTATTATACCTCAAAAGGCTTTTGGCAGTGGAGATAAAGGCATCATACAAAGTTTCAGCACTTTTTGGGAGCCTATCAGTATTCTCTTTAATGGGGTTAGAAATAGCTGTTGGATGGATAAATATTTCTTGGCTCAGACAGAATAAAATGTTTCTATAGAGGGGAGAAGAGGTAGGCTTAATGATGTACAATAAAAACCAAATATGTCGCTCAAGGGTGTGGTTCAGTAGTAGAACACTTAGCTAGTACAACAAGGGACCTAGGTTCAACTCCCAGCACCAGAAACAAGCTAGCAAACTAAACTAAAACAGCTTCATAGCAAAAGAATCTCTTTTTAAAGTGAACAAACATATCATAGACTCAGAAATAAACCATGACATATATATATGTGTGTGTGTGTGTATATATATACACACACACACATACATATGGCTAAAGACACATATCTATAATATATAGTCATTACAAACTACTAATTTTTTAAAATGTAATAAATATAGGTGAACATTCTAATTAGAAACACTTCCCAGAGAAGTATAGTAGCAATCTATAAGGACACTAAAGACTTAGTATCCCTAGTCATCAGTCATTTGCATTCTAAGGCTACTCACTACAATGTCCAAATTCAAAAGCTCTGACAATATCAAGTGCTGGCGAAAATACAGAGCACAGGAAGCACTCAGGCATTGCTGGTCATAGTGTAATACCGTAAGACACTTTGGACAACTTACTTCCAGTAATTCCTCTCCTACACAAGTCTCATGTGTCACTTAATGAGAAGAGTACATTTTGATGATGCCAACACTGGGAAGATACCATAGCAAGCATTTAGGCAGGTGTAGACTATCTAGGTAGGTCAGGTGTTCCGCACAGCCTGTCCCTGCAATCAAGCAAGCGACACATCTGACAGAGCTGGACGAAGCCACAACACACAGAGCCTTATTTTACAGAAAACATCTGTTTTTCATAAGTCACAGGATCACTCCCTAAAATAGAAACAACATATAAGAGTAAACAAACAAACCATAATATAGTCATTTTTAATCATTGTCAAATATCACTGCTGTTGTGACTACATGTGCTGTACCTTTACATGACTGACAGCTTCAGTTATGCTAGTGTCACCAGAGACACATGAGGAAAACCTTGCTCAACAAGGTCATAATGGATACAAAGTCCCTAGAGGATAGGATAGCAGCTGTTCCATTATAATCTTAATATGATCAGTTATTGCTCAATGTCATCATATAATAAATAACTATATTTATCATAGAAAAGTGGTACCATATATACACAAAAGTGTGACTTGTAAAAACATATATCACAGCTCTATTCATGATAATCACAAACTGAAATAGAATCAATGCCTCTCCCTGGGAAACAAATATATTACGTATAGTACATTCATATGAAGGAACACTATTCATTAGTAAAAAGGAAAAGTCCAAAAATACACACAAAACCCTGCATGGATCTCGAAAGCATCATGCTGAATTAATAAGCTAAGCCCAAAATACTGCACACGGTAGGGCTCCACTTTTACAAGTCCAGATTCAGACAAAAGTAACCTGTGGTTATTGATGTCATTGTGAGACCTTGGCTGGAATGAAGCAGAGGCGTCTCTGCGATGTTAGAAATGCCCTAGAATCAGTCTCTAGGTGGAGCATGCACAGATGGCAATCCTTCCAGACTCTTCTACTTGACCTTACTGTGAACTGTGGGCTAGACAGAAAAACCAATACCTGAGGCTACTGGAGAGAGACAGAATCAGACAGATACTAGCAGGTGGGAGTCACTGGATAAAGAAAACAGAACCAAGTGGATTTTTATGTTGGTGTAGCTTTCAGCCTGAAGGTGAAGACAGACTGTACCCTGCTGAGCAGCCGGAACCTGAACTCAAATGTGCTGGGTCATTAGCTGAAGAACAGAGCAGCTTGGATGTAAGAGAGGAGTCAGGGTGGCTTAGCCTCAAAAATCATGACCACACCAGCTGTTAAGTCAGTGGTTCTCAACCAAGGGGTCTCATATCAGATGCTTATATTACAATTCATAACAGTAGCAAAATGACAGTTATGAAGTAGTGCTGAGTCAATTTTATGTTTAGGGGTCACCACAACATGAAGAGCTGTGTTAAAGGGTCACAGAATTAGGAAGGTTGAGAACCACTATGGTAACTCCTGTACCATGCATATTCACAAGAACAATCCCTCACAGTCCAGTTCAGATGGAAAGAATTGGCTGAGCTTTCAGCTGCCTCCAGCTGCATGGCCGCCATGGTGCAGTTGATGTCTAGCCCAGCCATGCAACCAGTAACATGAAAAAAAGGATTTTAAGCAACATTATTGAATGCAATATTGGTACCACATACCATTTGCTCAAAAGATTATCTAAAATTATTCAGTAAGGAAAATACCCCCAGATGGCCATATCAGACACTGTATGGACTCTGATCCCGTGAGAGGTGGCCTAGAATCCAATAAGCAAGCAAGAAACTTGAATGGGGCTATTACAACCGTGCTTTAGAATGTAAAGCAAAGCATACATGATTTTAAAAAGAAAGAAATAGAGGAGACACATAAAATCTGGGGGCAGAGGCCTAAATGAAGATTTTACAATTGAAAATCTATATCTGAATTTTAAAGTAGGTTTAGCAATATGTAGGAAATTATGCAATAGAGAAAAGGTGACCTTTAAGGCAGAGAAATAACATAGGACAAATATAAATTGTGCTTGTACATGCATGCACACATACGCACACACACACAGACCACAAATGTAATCAAATTTTTAATGAGAAAAGAGAAGATCTATACCTCAAGACTCTTTGTGACTGTTATCTGTTGTCAACCCTAGTTCTCTGGAATAGGTTA
>CM052714.1:18980722-19047049 GCA_028551405.1 Uromys caudimaculatus | reverse complement strand
CATTCCCCTATACTGGGGCCTCTAACACCCTCAGGCCAAAGGGCCTCTCCTCCCCCTGATGGCCAACAAGGCTCTCCTCTGCCACATATGTGGCCAGCACCATGAGTCCCTCCATGTGTATTGTTTGGTTGGTGCTCCTGTCTCCAGGAGCACTGGGGGGGGGGGGGGGGTCAGGCCAGTTGACACTGTTGCTCCCTCCTTGGGGCTGCAAAGTCCCTCAGCTCCTTCAGTCCCTCTCCAACTCCTCCATCTGGGACCTCATACTCAGTCCAATGGTTGCTCTGAAGTGAAACTTGGGACCAGGTGGGTTTTAAAAGAAACAAAACTCCCCAAAGGGAAGGTAATGTACTGCGATTAAGTTCGCACAGAGCTGACATCATGTAGGGGGAGAGGGGTGGGGGAACCACCTACAGTAAAATGTCATGCCTGTCCCTGTTTTCAATTTCCTCCCACACACCCATGCTTCTGTTGAAACTTGTTATTGCTAAAGTACTTTTTTTAATCATAAAAGAGCTACTGTTCTAAAAGAGAATATTGGCACCCAAATTCAGCTGTGCTCTTAGAGGCATTTAAATTATGTTTAGTGGTTTCTTTCCTGGGCATTTGATATTATCCCTGGTGTGGATAAGCCCAAAGTGGGGTGCTTTCTATTTATCACAAATGTGGAAACATTACAGGTGTTATTATTAAAAATATCAGATAACTAAAAATGTTGCATTAATCTTTGGAGACAAATGACAGATTAAATCAAGAAATACTGGAGGGGGGCAAAGCAGCGATTTATTAATAAAAAGTGATAGATGGTTAATGGCTAATAATACCACACAAGCCACATGAAGAGTGCGTCTTCTGGCTTAAAGAGTTGTAAGTGCACAAGAGGTTTCCAGATGAAATTTAAAACATAACTATTACGTTTTTAACAACCTCAAATCTGCAAGGCCACAAAACCGAGCTACAGGAAAAGAGCTAGAAACATCCGAAGTTCATGATTTCCCAGGTCTTTGAAACTATGAGTTAAAGACTGTGCAAATTCAAGGCAATAGAATGCTGAAGTATTGGGACCACAGGGCAGCAAAACAGCAGCAGGACTCAAGGCTGTGACGTCATAGGCTTGTGACAGAATGAATGGTCTCTGTGCTTTCTTCAAGACATATTACTTATTTGACTTTGCAATTATGTAAGTAAGAAGTTAAGATTGTGCAAACTGGGTTGGAAATAACAGTCTCGCATCTTTGATCTGATTTTTTTTTTTTAAGACCATTTATGTAATCCTGACAGGTTCCTTGAAATTAGGAAATCTCCTCTGGATAAGCAAGTAAAAGGCATTCCTTTGGCATTCTGCTGTTTGCTCTGGAAAACTCACGCTACTAACAAGAACATGACCCACAGACCCCTTTTAAAATTACATTTATAATACCCCACCCCAATGTGGGAGGAGAGAGAGTAGTTGGTGAAAGGCTTCAGCTTAGCCGGATCTACATTTTGCAGAAGGTAACACCAACAAGAACCAAACCAATTGCTCTACAGTTTTAAGGCAGAGCCATAAGAGCCCAGGAATGGGAGACACTGGGTAGTAGTCAGGAAGATGAAGGCTGTGGCAAACATACATGGTTTTCTATAGTTAGATAACTAGTATTTGCCCCTCAGACAGACAGGCCATTTCCTTCTGCCTCCATTACTGGTTAGAAGAGGTAATTTCTTTAATAAACGAGAACCAAGGAGTTTCTATATTGGACATAGAAAGCGTAGAGAAAGGTGAAATACAATAATCAGAGTTGGGATAAAATTCTACAAATTACATACCAATATTTACTAATTCTCAACTGACAAGATAATATCAGGTTTATACATGATATCAAACCAGAGATTGGAGAATCCATCCAGAGAGAGTAAGTCAAGCCAGAAATAAGTGAATGTATACACTAACATATGAGGGTCCTTTAACATATCATAAAATATTAAAATACATAAGGGGGAAGAGAGAGGGAAAGGAGGGGGCAGAGACCAGGATGGAGAAGGGGAAGAAAGTGGGGAGAAAAGGAGAGAAGAGAGATAGAGAAATGAGAGGAGAGGGGTTTGGGAAAGATTGCTAAGGGTACAAGCATATTAGTATTAAATTCTCACAGCCTCTGGATTGATGGAGTCTACCACTTTCTTCTGGCCCCTGATTTCTATGGTCATTTTTTGAGGTTCATTTTCATTTCAGCCACACAAGAGAGCATGAAGATATTTCCATGGGCTAGACCTAAGGGTATCAAAAATCATTTCTGTTTTCTGTCGTGGGAAACTCAGTCATGCAGCCGTTCTCAGCGGCAAGGCTGGGGTTCTAGGGAGCAACTGAGAGTTCTTCCACACTTACTTAAAGAGGTAGCTGAAGCTCGCCAACAAGTAATCTTGTTTCTGTGGACAGGATGTCAATATCCATGCCAGATGAAAGCAGGACAGCATCCATGAAGCAAGATTAGGTAACAATACAAATGGAACATAAGAAACTAGATGGGATTCTTGAACATTAAAAGTATGGGAGCTAAAAGGAGGCTTTTTTTTCTGCCAAAACATAAAATTGAAAAGATATTTCAGAAAGAAGAAAACCATGGAAGTAGAAATGAAAAAGTAAAGAAAGGACCAGGCAGGGCAGGGCAGGGCAGGGCAGGCAACACCAGCAAAGCCAGGTTCTATAGGATGTGATGATTGTGGCTGGAGAGATGGCTCAACAGTTACAAGCACTTGTTGCTCTTGCAGAAGAATGAATAAAGAAAACGTGAAACACACAATGAAGCATTACTCAGCTGTTGAAAACAATGACATCATGAAAGCAACAACATCGTGAAATTTGCAGACAAATGGATGGAACTAGGAAAAAAAATTGTCCCAAGAGAGATGATGGAGACCCACCAAGACAAACATGATATGTACTCAGTTATAAATGGACATTAGCTGTTAAGTAAAGGGTAATCATGCTATAAGCCACAGACTCAGAAAGGCTAAGTAACAAAGCAGGTCCAAGGGAGGAACACATAGATCTCTGTGGGAAGGGGAGATAGAATAGATTTTGTGGGTGGACTGGGGAGGGTGGATGGAGATAGGAACAGGAGGAATCAGGTGGTGGGGCAGGATGGACAGAGAGAATTCTGGGAAAGACAACTGGAAATGGGGGGAATGTGGAAAACTAGTACAGTGGAGAAACTCCATGGAATCTATGAGAGTGACTCCCAGTAATGGGGAATATGGAGCCTGAACTGCCATCTTCTATAACCAGGCAAGGCTTCCGGTAGTGGGACTGGACACCAATCCAGCCACAAAACCTTCCAACTACAATCTGTTCTGCTGGCAAGATGCACTGGGGTAATGGCGGTGCAGAACTTGCGGGAGTGAGCAACCAATGACTTGTCCAATTAGAGGCCCACTCCACAAGAGGAAGCTCATGCCTGACACTGCCTGGATGGCCAGGAACCAGAGGCTGGACAGCTTAGACTAGAACCAAACAAACACACCTGGCAAAAATAAAAAGCAGTCAATGAAATGATTTCTAATGATATTCTGCTATGATGATAGATCAGTGCCTAGCCCAGTTGTCATCAGAGAGGCATCATCCAACAACAGGTGGGAGCAGATGCACAGACTCACAAACAAACACTAGGCAGAGCTTGGGGAACTTGGCAGAAGAGGGGAGGGAGGATTATAGGAGCCAGAAGGGTCAAGGACACCACAAGAAAACCTGCAGGATCAACTAAGCAGGGCTCATAGGGGCTCACAGAGACAAAGGTGGCAACCACAGACTCTGTGTGGGTCTGGGCTAGATCCTCTGCAGATGAATTATGGTTCCGTATCTGGGTGTTCTTGTGGGACTCCTAACAGTGGGGGTGGGAGGTGTCTCTGACTCTTTCACTGGCTCCTGGGACCCCTTTCCTCCTTCTGGGTTGCTTCCTCCAGCCTTGATATGAGAGTTTGTGCCTAGTCTTATTGTACTCTTTTATGCCATGTTCAGTTGATATTCCTGGGAGACCTGAAGAGGAAGAGAGGATATGGGAAAGAAAGGAGCTTGGGGAAGAAGACTGGGAGGGGTGGAGGGAAGAAGGCTGCAATCAGGATGTAATGTATCAAAGGGGGCGGGGAAATGAGATAGTTTTTCAACAGAAATATTGAAAATTAAAAAGCAAGAGATGTTGTCTTAGTTAGGGTTTTACTGCTGTGAACAGACACCATGACCAAGGCAACTCTTATAAGGACAACATTTAATTGGGGCTGGCTTACAGGTTCAGAGGTTCAGTCTATTATCATCAAGGTGGGAGCATGGCAGCATCCAGGCAGGCATGGTGCAGGAGGAGCTGAGAGTTCTACCTCTTCATCTGAAGGCTGCTAGCAGAATACTGACTTCCAGGCAGCTAGAGTGAGAGACTTATAACCCACAGTGACACACTTACTCCAACAGGGCCACACCTTCTAATCCTGCCACTCCCTGGGCCAAGCATGTACAAACCATGATAGGTGTCTTCATTATCCTCAAAACTTTTAGTATAAATGTCTATGTAGCCAAATGATTAAATAAGTATAAAGGAATAAAGAACACTTTAGAATGCAGAATTTCCATAAAAATCTATCTTCTATAGATCCTTATTCTGGATTGTGGCCAATTAAGTAAGAAGACATCAAACACATGGTCTAAGGAAGAGGTCGTTATAGACAGGGATGGCTGGAAATTGGTGACAGGGGTCAAAAAATTATGATCAGGGAATGTCTCAGGACAAAACTGCAATGAGCCTACAGGAAAATAACACAGATAGATTGAAAAAAATGAAAGGAAGGAGGTACAAAGTCTCAACTTAAGAGAAAAGCAGAACCATTCATAAAAAGAGATTTTTTTTTTTTTTTTTTGCATCACTGTTCCCTTGAGTAACAGCTGCCACTGGTGCAGTATCAGGGCAAGGATGTAATCAAGGGTTTCATCTCAGCATGAGCTACCAATAAAAAGAGATTTTTATCATGTAGAAAACGTTATTGAGTGATGTCATCAGAGCTAGTGGCTTATGTGACAAATCTTAACCACAACATCAATGAACATTAAACAAACGAAAAAAATAAGTCTACCAACTACAAAAACATAGAAATCCATATCAGAAGAAATATAACCACAATAGGAAACACTGAGTAAATACATACATAGTTGTAGCTATCCATTAGTATATTTAAGCAAATATATTGCTTAAAATAATACATATTGTGAAATAATCTGTGGTCCAGGAATTCAAGCATGGCATAGCTGAGTCTTTTGCTTCCTGGTTTCTACCTGGTACAGCCAGGGTGTCACCCAGATGCTCCAATCTTATCTGAAAGCATGCCTGAGGAAGGATCTGCTTCTATATCTACTGGGTGGTGTTGGAAACCCTGTTTCATACAGCCTTTTATCCAGGATGCTGGTTCCACACTGGTAGTCAGGCAGAGGCTCCTTCTGCTCTTAGTCACCTGCCTCTTTTCAGTATGACATTAGCTTCATCAAAGGCAAGATTGCAGAATCTGTTAACTGAAAGAAGTTAAAATTCTGTGTGCTTACATCACACAAGGGTCATCTACTCAAGCTGGGCGTGCCGGGGAGTGGGTATCATGGGACTATCTTAGAGGCTGTGAAACAGTGAGTCACAAAGGTCTATAGACAGAACCTAAGATGTGGTGGATTTCTAGTGAGAAAGTAAAGAAAACAGGAAACATAAAAAAATCAAAGCATTAAATCTATCATATAAGAAATCAACAGAGAGAACCTAACACTCTATACTGTAGACCCTACAGCCATGACACTTTTACACACTTGATCCCATCTTATCTTATATAAGGAATCAACAGAGAAGATCTAACAGTCTATACTATAGACTCTAGGCCACACCACCCTTAACATAACTGATACCATCTCATCTTGGAAGCCAAGCAGGGTCAGCACTTGGATGGGAACAGTATTTATCAGAGATTAACCAAAACCAGTAATAAAAAGCATGTAGGAATATGAAGACAGATGCAGGAGAAATCTATTCAAAAAGTGACAATGATTGCCTTCAAGGAGGGGATGGGGTAGAAGGTATCAGTGGTCATTATGGTATAAATTAATATTAATTAAGTAAAAAGAAGTTGGGAGGAAATCAGCATTCTTTGTGTTGATATATTCAGAACACAGTGATAAAACAGGCCACGTTCCTAACAGCAACTAAAGAAATTCTTTTTCTAAGTTATTTAAATCATTCCAGTCTCTCGAGCAGATTTATTCACCCCCTGAGCAACATGAATATAAACTTGACATTTCTCAAATAAATCTAAATGGACTGGATGTGATCACTAAGGGGAGTCCTTATGTTGACTGCACTAATTGGAGCTGGGCTTTTGTTACAGCCTTCTTAACACACCCTCCATTTCCAGCTGCTTTTATGTCAGCAGCACGGATATCGTACTTTGTGACATGTCAAAACTGTCGCCACCTATTCATTGTCTTTCCCAGCTTTCTTTTGTAGGTACAATAGGCCTTACTTAAATGTTTTATTTGTGAGCATGTGTGGGGGTGCATTCATGTTCACAAGTGCAGAGGAGATGTTGCCCAGGAATATTTTGAATTTTTTGACATTTCCTCATGAAGGCAAACGACCATTTTTTGAACAGAATCCGTTACTAGCTATGTTACTCCATCTTCAGCTTTATTCATGAAATACTTCTCCTCTTGGTAATTAAAATGCCTTCTTTAGACTGAAATCGTAAGATAGATTTGCAACACAAATTTTTATTTACATATCTTGGTGGGAAAGACTCTTCTTCACAATTCTGTATTTTCCTTTCATGAATAGATGTTTTATGAGAATGGAAAGAACTTTTTTTCTTCTTCTTCTTTCTGGTGTAATTGAAAATTATTCTTACAGGAAACTAAAGATGTTTTTCACTTGCTATTTTTATTTTTATATTTTCTTAGTATTTGTCATCAATCTTGGATTGAACTAGGCTTAAACTTTAACTAAAATGAACTTTGCACCAGCATTACATCAGCTGATGGGATGCTTGCAAAGGGAGCTAACCTTTGAAATGAAGTCCTGTTTGCTAATGTAAAATAAGACAGAAGTGATATCCTTGATCGAGATCGTGGGGCGGGTTAGTGATGAGATTAGGACGTGCCTGATCCCCTCACAGACCCCCATTTCTTACCGCTCTCCCACCGTTGTTTTCTAAAGAAATAGATGTGCATTGTGTGCTTCATTTAAAAAATTTTGGCCTTCTAAGCCCAGGTAAGAAATAAAACACAAGCCCACACAAAACTTACACAACAAGGGTGGATAGCTGCACTTTTCTAAATAGCCAACAAATGGGGACAACTTAAATGTCTATCAGTTGATGGATGGTTAAATAGCATGTGCTATGTTTATTTTATTATTCTACAATCTTAAAAGAGCATGTTATCCTATGAATGAGCCTGGGGAAACATGAGACGTATAAACAGCCAGGTGCAAAAGTCAACATGCTGCACAATTTCCTTTTTGAGAAGGGTCCGGGATGGGCCAATCTAAGCAACAGAAGGTAAATATGAACATGGGTAAGAATGAAGAGATGTGAGGCGGGCTGAGGCGGCGATGGCTGCGAGGAAGAGATGTGAGGCGGGCTGAGGCGGCGATGGCTGCGAGGAAGAGATGGGAGGTGGGCTGAGGCGGCGATGACTGCGAGGAAGAGATGGGAGGCAGGCTGAGGCAGCGATGGCTGCGAGGTGTCTGATTTATTTGGGACCTGATGATATTGTTCTTCAGCTGACACTAAGTTTGTGTTTCCTCAACAAGTTCTATGTGCCAGATACAAATAAAGCGGGTGACTGCCTGACTCATTATTTTAGGAACCCAATCCACTAATAAAAGATAAAAAGGTAGGGATAACAAGTAATATGAACTGGAAAAGAAGGGGGATGGGGAGGAACTCCAAATGGGGGTAGGGATGGAAGAGGCGGGTAGGAGGGACAATTAATTCTAAGAATATTTTAAAAGGCCATATGGAAATCTACTACTTCATACGTATATATGTATACATATTCATACACACACACACACACATACACACACACACACACACACACACACACACAAGCTCAAGGACCATCATGGAATAAGGGCAGAGAGATTATAAGATCGAGAGGTCCAGGACTGGAGCAGAACAATGTCTTCTAGATACGGCAGGACTCACAGCAGCTCCTAGACTCACAACAGCTCATGGACTCACAGCAGCTATGGTTGCCTAGAAAAGACCTGCACAAGATCAGACCAGTCAGGATTCTCACATGGAGTGAGAAGGGTTCATGAGCTCACCCCTAACTGAGGAGTTTCAGACAGTTGGAAACTTCTGTGGGAAGAAGTCATTTTTACTTAAGGGTATGGCTCGTGCTAGGTCAGCCATACCCCAGAGAATGACCCCCACACCAGGCCATCACTAATTAGGTTCCATGGGTTATTAATAATTTTTAAAAGAAGTTCACAGAAGGGGTGGAGGGAGGTGAGAATTGATCTTTTGGCGGTAAGCAGGAGGAGTCGAGGGTGCATGTGATCAAACTACATTGTATAAAATTCACAAAAATTTTATAACAATACTTTTTAAAAACAAAATAAAAATCTGTGATTGTTCCACAGGTGCAAAGATGCCAGACGCCATAGAATTGGACACTATAACTTGGCAAATTGTGTGGACTATCATTTATAACTTTATTAAGATAATTGCAGTTTTGTTGGTTCTTATTTTAATGAGAATTTAGATTCCAGCATCAATTATTAAAACAAAGTGACTGGCAGTTTTGGACATAAACAATGACTAACACAGAGTTAACGAGGGAGCTGCTGGTTAAAAGAAAGTCCATGTACTTTGTCTTGTAGCTGTTTACTTATTTATGAGATTCACACTGTAATTCCAGCTAAGAAATAATTCAGATGCCAGTTTGCTGCAAATGTAACCTGCTCACTAGGCCTGCAAATATAATGGACCATCTGACTATGTCAGAAGTCATAATGGATCCTGGAGGTAGAATGAGAAGCAAACAAAACAAAAACCACACAGAGCACACTGGGCTGCTCATGGCAAAACTTCCAGGTTCTTACAAGGATATGTATTTAACATTTCTTCAGCGCATTCCAGGCGACAGGCATAAGTGAGGTCACAACCTGTCTGACTCACCATCTCATGGACCTACTCCAGTAATATTCAAAATATATTGGACTTGATTAAAATCTGTTGAACCTTCAAAGGCAATTAATGATGTAGAGATAAGTTTTGCATCTGTCTGTGTACCATTAAACTCCAAAGAGCTACTTAACCGTCATCTTAGTGAATCCTTTCCCTTCCAGTCAGGGAGAGCAGAGAAAGGGAGAATATTTGCAAGAAGGAAATCCTGAGAGTCTGAGTATGCTCTGAAGTCTGGGTGAGGACAGCACAACCCTATGAACCATAGTTAATATTAGGGCCTGATGATTTTTTCAGATGATTCACAGGACAAGACTCACGACTGCTTTCTGCTTTATTTCACCTGGCTTCCAAGACTCCCCCGGGTACAGTGGCTACTTTATTCTTTTGTACCTGAGTTTGGAAAGTGGGTTTCTCTTTATTGCATGTGCTTTTGGTGCATGTCACCTGAAGACAGAAGAGAGATCAGCTAGTAACAGCTTTAGCCCCTGGTGCGTTCAAGCGGGTAACATCAACTGTTTTAAGCGTGACCTTTCTGCTGAAAACAAAGGGCTGTTCAAATACTATCCCAGTGAGCTCAGGACCCTGCCTGAGAGGCAAGCAGACAGGCAGTAGTGGTAAACTATTTCACAGCTGAGGGCAACAAAGAAAGAGAGGCTCTGCAGCTGAAGTGTCAGGACATTTGAACTTAACTACCAGAAGAGAATGGTCCAAGAAGTAATTTGAAGGTGAGTCTGCCTCCTGCATACAGATGACACCCAATACATTCCACAGAGCTTGGCTGGGCATGAAAATAAATGAGGACATGGCGCTCCTAGATATGGTGGAGACGAATGGTTTCTGTAGCTAGGAGAATTCAGCCAGTGGCATCTGGAAGGATCCAGACTGATCATGGCCATGAGAGGAAGCAGGGAGTAGGGGAGCAAGAGAGGAAGAGAAGAGACAGGGAGCCAAGAGAGAGGACCTAGGAACCCCAAGACCAAAAGATGAAGTGGCTGCCGTTATTTAGGAATCAGAGAAACTGGGCTAAGGAAAGGAAAGCAAAGCTCAGGGGCTGGAAGAGGCTCAGGGTAAGGAACAGAGCGAAAAGTGCTGAGGAGTCAGGACTCAGTAATGGGTATTGGGTATTGGCAGCCAGAGTCTACTTTGATATGCTAAATTGGCACCTCAGTTAGCCATTTGTCCTGCATTGGCGACCCAACAGTGTACCCTGCTTAACTCCTAGCCATTCAGAGGCTCTGGAGTTGTCAATGGCCCCTGGGCTCTAGAATGTTGCCTAAGAACAGCCCATTAGCCCAGAGGCCTTCTTGACAAATGATGGCTAGGTTAATTTTGGGAAATGTGCCTGCTGTCTTTGACACAATAATAGGATAATTGCCAGAGATACTCTTCAAGAGGCAACATTTTTGGTAATAGCCAGGGCAACCATAATATGGAAAGTGACCAGGCATTTGCAGTAGATTTGAAAGGAGGGCTTGAAAACAAAACAATATATATGTATATGTGTGTGTGTGTATGTATGTATATAGATATATTGTAGCAATGCATGTATTTCATGCTTGTATACAAATTAACAACTATAACACATACAGAAAGTATTCACTCACATCTACACAGAAATGAACTACAAGAGTTTAAATTACAAATCTTTATGAATTGATCTCCATGTAAGAACATCACTGATTATCAGAATATACAAAAATAAGTAAATAGCAGGGCTTCTCCCTAAGGAAGATAAGGTTTCTATTGGAAAGTCATTTTGGTTCTTGAGGGTACCTTAAGGTTCAGACATCTCACCAGGTAAAAAGAAAAAAGAAAAACCAGAGTCCAGAAGTGAACCCAGAAAGACTACACTTCACATGAGCAAGGCAGCCAACATGGAAAAATATAAAAACCTTTAAAGAACTGGCCTTCAGTCTTTCTGATTTGTCTCTTTCACTGACGCTCAAGATGGGTCAGGGTGACACGAACTCCCGGGTAGGGTATGAAACCCAGGATTCACCATTTCCTGTTCAATCACTGTTGACCTTAACTTCACTCAAAGACTGTTCAGAGTGGGCCAGATGTCAGGATAGGCCTTTGAGATGGGGGTAGAGCAAACTGCATTTTCTACTGCAAGTTTGCAGTTCAGCTTCGGGTCAGCTAAACGCTTCCGTTCCATTGGCCAGGCTATCATCTTCCTCTCAGATACAAGCCTGGGACATGCTGGTTCATTTGTCACTAAGCAATAAAAAGCAGCTTGAGGGTGGCTTGGTGAAAAGCTGTCACCACCACGTTGGAAGCTGGGTTCTTGACAATCTGCTTCCTCTGGTAATTCTCACTCCTCCCCTCCCCAGCAGCCACTACCTGAGTCTGTGACCTGGGATGAGTTACTTGGTGGCTATATACACGGAGTGTTATAATCTGCAAAGCAAAGGCAAGCATAGTGTTCATCTCACCAAACTGCATAAGAATAACTGAGTGAAGGAGAAAAACAACAAATAGCAATGTCCCGTGTAGCACAAGCGACATCTCTGCTGCGGCTGGTCCTTTGTTCACATGAGCACTGTCTGCACATACTTACATCACATGAGTAACGCAGACGACGTTAGGCAGATCGTAACTATAAAGCTATAGTATGGGAACGGGGACATGCAAGACACTTATCCTTGGATTAGCACCAGCATCCTCTTCCAGGAATGTGATGATGATGGTGGTGGTGGTGGTGGTGGTGGTGGTGGTGGTGGTGGTGGTGGTGGTGGTGGTGGTGGCGGCGACAACAGCGACAGCGGCAGTGGCAGCGGCAGTGGCAGCAGCAGCGGCGGCTCCCAAGTCAGGTAAAGGCACTTCCGTTGTCTCCATCCACTCTGGGTTTCCAAGACCGAACTCAGTCCTCAGGCTTGCATGTGTTTTTATCTTTGCTGGCTACTCCTTTTTCTTCTCTTAGCAAGGTTTGGGGTATTATAAATCTACTAGGAGAGCCTCCTAACTGTTTGCTCATTCTGACTCATTGATAGTAGAGTGCTAACTCTGAGTATACATGGAAACCTAAAAACTCCAACTCTGCTCCATTAGACCATAGGGACTGAAAAGCAGAGAGCAAGGAAATCCAGAGAGCCACTGATGCAGGAGCTCCTCGCGTACTGATGGTACTGATATCAACGCTATTGGAACCATTGGCAGCCAGGCATGAGGAGACAAAGGCTCAAAACCACAAAGGCTGGTTTGTGGCCTCGGTGTCCTCAGGTCTGACATCAGAGCCTCGGGCAAAGTATTATTGACATCTATGTCTCACCTGAATGAGCATTTATGATGGCAGGAAGAGACAGAATAGGAGGATGCTTTCCAGCAAGGCCGGCATTCTGCCCCACTCTTTACGTACCACAATGGTTTCGCAGCTAGGCAGGTGGGCGCTGCAGGAGATGCAGCGTGCTAGTGATTCCCTGGTCTGGGCCAGTTAGAGAGAAGGTCTGACTTCTGCAGAGCCAAAGCAACGGTTGTTAAAAACACCGTTTCCCTACAGTGTTATCATCACTGTGACATGATTTTTGCTCTTCAGCACTATTTGGCAGGGATATGATAGGATAGTCATTTTTCAAAGGATTATATTTTAGTACTTTAAAAATCTAATTTTACTTTAAAACTCTAATGACCTAGAGAGTTGGCTCAGCCATTAAGACCATGTGTTGCTCTTAGAGAGCACCCAGGTTCTATTCCCAGCACCCACATGGTGGCTTGAACCATGGCGGCTTTGTTCTCAGGGAATCTAAAGCCTTCCTCTGACCTTTGCAGGTACCAGCCACACACATGATTCACATACATTCATGCTGGTAAAATACTCAAACTCATAAAATAATAAAATAAGTAAATGTAAAATAATTCTAGTTGTAAGACTTTCAAGTTGGCTCAGTGAGTATTGTTGCTTGTAGCCAAACCTGAGGACCTGGGTTCTATCCTGTGAAGGATAGAATTAACTCCCAGAAGTTATCCTCAGAACCTCCACACCTATGCTATTTACAGTATAATACTACCCCCACACACATGCAAATTGACCAACACACAAAAAATTAAATTCCAATTATGAAATGGTCATATGGACCATGTTAATTGCTGAATAATTCACAATACCCAGGAAATTGAACCAGCCTAGATGTCCATCAACAGATGAAAGGAGGAAAAAATGTACACATACTCAATGGAATTTCTTTTAGCTAAAAATGGAAACATGAGATTTGCAGGAAAATAGCTGAAAGTAGAAATTACTATATTAAATGAAATAAGCCAGACTCAGAAAAGCAAACATCGTATGTTTTCTATCAGATGCAGATCCTAGACTCTGATTTTTAAGTATGTATATTCTGTGAGACGGGGACTTGAAACAAGGAACAAACAGAAATCTCAAGGGTGTGGGGGAGGGATGGAGAGGGTAACATGGTATCTATGGTATGAAGGCAGAAGAGCATTATGGGTAAAGAAAACCCATGGAAGGGAGCCAAAGTGATGGGGGCAATGTCGACAAGAGCAAAAGATAGATGAGATTTGTGTGATGGAACCCATTGCTCTGTGTGCTGACTCAGAAGACCATATGTGACCATTCAATGTCACATTACTGAAAACTGTCACCATTGGTTGAAACATGGAAGAAGGAACAACTAAATGAAGACTCTTTGTATAGGAAGAATTAGTTCCAACATATCCAGACTCCCCATCAGTGCTACAATAACATTCTTCACAGAGATGGAGAAATGATCATAAAATTTTCATGGAACCACAAAATAACCCAAGTAGGTGAAGCGATCCTAAGCAGGAAGGAGCAAGGAGTATGACACCACATCATTTCAAATTACATTACAAAGCTGTAGTAATCAAAATGGCATCATGCGGACATGTACGCCAATGGGAAGGAAGGCAACCCACGCCTATGCAGCCAACTAACTAATCCTTCATGAGATTAGCTTTGTCAGTGGATGGTGCTGGGGAAACAGGATACACATAAAAAACAAGGGCTCTCTGTCTCGTCTTTTATGCAAAAGCCAAGGGAAAATGAATTTACACATAAACATAAGAGCATAAGCTATAAAACCACTAGAACACTGTGGGACACTCTTGACATTGGCAGGGGCAATGGTTTTTTTGGAGACAGCATCGAGTAGGTAGGACTATAGCAAACTACAATGCTAGCCAAGCAAAGGAACAATAAATATCATGGAAAGGCAACCCAGTGGGGGGAGTGTGTGCAAATCCTTTATCTAATAAGGGATTAATATCCAGCACATACAAGTAGTCGTAAAACTCAATAGTAAAAACAAAAATCACGCATGTAATCCAACTTAAAAATGAGCAGAGTCTGAGTAAATATTGTCCCCGGGAAGGAAGATAGGCAAGCCAGCCCTTGCCTGTAATCTCCTAGAACCTGGAGGGAGGAAGCAGGAGGAAAGAGTTCAAGGTTGCACTTCAACTACATGGCCACATCAAGGTCAGCCTGAGCTACTCAGCACCCTGTCCTAAAAGGCAAACAAAAGAGCCTGGAGAGTGAGTCAGTTAAAGTTCTTCCCTTACAAGCTCAAGAACCTGTATTTGACCCCCACAGTCCACATAAAATGCCAGCTATGGTGGCATGCTCTTTTAATTCCAACAGTGGAGAGACAGAGCCACGTGGGTCTCTGAGGCCACTGGCCATGTAGCCTCACGTAACTGCTGAGCTTTAAGCCAATGAGAGACGGGAGGAAGATGGATGGCCTGCCTGAGGATGGCACCCAAGGTTGTACTCTTGCTTCCACATTTACATACACACATGTGCGTGAATACACATACAAACACGTGCATTTGTACACACAGGAGCACATGCATGCACACGTGCATGAAACAGGAAATAATTGTCAGCAGGTACAGCATGTGCAGTAAACACAGTGGATGTAGTGGGCACAGCGGGCATAGCAGGTGCAGCAGGTGCAGCGACTACAGCAGGTAGAGGAAATAATGCCCAGCACCCTTAATGACTGAGAAGTGCAAATCAGAAGCATAATGAACTACAATGCATACTTTAGGTTAGTTGTCGTCAGAGTCAAATAACAGTTTAAGTGGGCATTTAGAGGAAGTGAACACGTACATGTTTTTTGGTGGAAATGAAAATTAGTATATGCATTATGTAAATAATACGTAATTCTCAAAACATTAAAATAGAACTATTACATGATCCAGCAACCCCCCTTCTGAGTATGTACTCCCCTGCCAAACTAACACAATTTGTCTCAAATTAGGTATCTGCACTTCCATATACATTAGAATAATGAATCAATCAAAATGCTCATGGATGGAATAATGACTAAAGAACGTGTGATATGTAGCACAGTGGGATATGATTTGCTATTTAAAATGAGGGTGCTCTGTTATTTGTGGCACCCTGAGGGAATCCAGGGAGCATTATGCTAAGTTCAATAAGTCAGAGAAAGACAAGTGCTTCATGACCTCACTCACACTGGAATCTTAAACTGGGGTGGCTGGGAATGGAGCTGTGAGAGGAAGGGGTCAGATGGTATAGACTTTCAGTTCTAACTTACAAGTGTTTTTAGAATTCAAGCACATGAGGTGACTGTAGTTCATAATAATACATGGAGAGTCGGTAAGAACTTAGAGAGCAGACCCTAAAATATCATCATATACAACAGTAAATATATGAATGAAGAGTGTGTTTATTAGCTTGACTAGGAAACACTGTCAAAAATGTATATCAAAACAGTCTCTAACCCCATCGAAAACATGTGTCCTACTCCCACAGCTAAGTGTAGTCTTCACCCATCATCAAGGAAACTTTTTTGCAACAGACAGAGAGCATTACAGAAAACCCAACCAATCAAAATACTGAGTTATGGAGCCCAGTCCCAATAGATACATCTCTAAGACAACTCCTGCAGAAGAAGAGGCAGAAAGATTGTAAAAGCCAAATGATGTGGGAGTTTGCTGTGAGATTGTTTCTCCTAGGAAAGGTCAGAAGCTACACTCAAAGTCTCACCAGCATGGCTGCCTACACATGAACGGAAGGAGAACAACAATAGGTACACCATCACTGACAGGAGAAAGCTCAGGGGACGTCAACCCTACACAAAGATCTACAGGCAGCCAAAGAGTCCTGAAGCCAAGTAAAATAGTCTTCCAAAGAGGAGAGCACACTTGTGGCTATCCAATGTTGGCCCTGAAAGCATACACATTCAAATAACATTATACAGACTGATCGAACGGTATTTATGTGGAAAAAGGGAGAGCGTGCACTTGAAAAGGGGCAAAGAGGGCTACATGGGAGGGTTTGAAAGATCCGAAGAGAAGGGGAGAGAGGATGTCCTCCAATGATTTCAAAACATAAAAGACAGACTTTTCAAGAACATAATACATATCCCAAATATATAGACTTTTGTGGATTATACAAATCTTAATAAAGCCAAATAAGCAGACTATTATTATTGTTATTATTATTGTATTATAGTTTATCACAGCAAATAGAGTTTATATACTTCATGTATTCAAATTTTCTGTAGGTTTCCAAGTAGTGCTGAAAATGTACTTGTGTATGACTTTTTATAGGTAAACAAAGCACCTGCTCTCACAACACACCAGCACAGCTCTCTAAGAAGAGCCGGTGACAAGGCTATATATTACCAAATGGTTTATACTGCACGTTATTGTATATGTAATTTTGTTTGCAGGTATATACTAACTGCACTATGACATTTTCCTAAGAGCTTCTAAGTCTTCAATGGCCCCTATGCAGACTGAGCAGGCTGTATGTATATGAGGTAGGATGGTGGAGGCATACGTTGTCTGATTTGTTTGTTTAATACTGCTGTGATTGTTTCAGATCTCACCAGTGCCCAGCCTAAGTCAAGGGAATAGTTCCAGAAAGATGACGGAAGGCATCTGTGTTCCGCCTCTCACACCTGCTCTTGCAGATAGCTCAGCACAGCATCTGTGTGCATGCTAAATGAGGTCGCCTGTCTTATTTGAGACGATGTGATCATCCTTTCACTTGTCTTTATCAATAGTTATGTTTCATTTTAATCAGCGGGCTTCGGTGGTTTTCTCTTGAGTCACGCTTACCCAAGACACAAACTCAGGGTGGACTTTAGATAAAACTCTTAGAGACAACATTTGTTGCCATGCCCCAGTTGATCCAATTTGTTAAACATAGTCACTCCTGCCAGCTCCCTGCAGCTCCCACTTCTTCTCTCCAGTCCCCATAGTAAACTGTGTCTGCATCTCCCGTCTCATGTAACTCTGGATAACTTGTCCATGAAGAGACGACCGATGGCTGTAACTCGCCACAACCTCCCTGTGTTGGTGTAATTTCTGGCAGGAATGACTGACTACCAAAACCCCAATGCCTGCGACTCTCCCAGAGGGCCATCTCCAGAGTGGCATCTTTAATCTAGGGAAGACATTTGTTCCCATTTTGCCAAGTCACGAGGTTACCGTGGTCATCTTGAACACAAAGTTGAATGCTACACCATTTCAACTGTTGTGAATTTCAAGGCTGGCTACCTTTTAAATGGGGATTGCAAAAATGAGAATGGTAAAGCCAAAATACAAAGATCTTCTACTTGTCACAGGCTATGCAAGTCAAATCTGCTCATGTCCTGTACCTGTACAAAAATAAACAGCAACGGCTTTATGAAGGAGGCTCTTTCATGTAGGGTCCATATCATCTAGTTGCTAAGATCCTGTAAATTAGCAAAAGGATAATGATTCTCAGTCCATGAAAGGAAATTGTAATTCAAGTATTTATTAAGTGGCCTTGAGTAAGTCGTTCAGACTGAGTCAAGTTCCCTGAATTGGGAACAGGACCCAGCATCAAACACTGCTGAAGTCACAAGAAGATAAAACAGTCTGCCATGTGTCAAATATTCTTAAAGGTAACTTTCTATTGCTCTTTAGGGAGAAATGTCTGAAGGCCCTCTCAGGATCCTAGAAACCCAACCCAGAGGCCGAGCACCACCCCGCCCACTGACTGCTGATTTCTCAGCTTCACACAAGGTGGGTACATTCTGAATCGCTAAGCTCCACTTGCAAATTTCTAGATGAATAGTGTTCAGACTAGTCATAAATACCTAGCGGTACTTCACACAAGGCAGAAAAACAGTTTTCATAAAGATTCTGTGCATGGTCCCTGCTCACATCCCTCCTCCACCTAGAGGATCTGGAAGCACTCAGGAGGAAGGCAGTGTTGGCGCTGGAAATTCTGGCTTGTTGTGTGAGCTGGAAGTAGTTCCGGCAATCACATCCCCCTTTCTTTGCAACCAAGCTTATCTTTGGCGGTTTTGCCATCTGTTCTGGTAAACCTTTTGGAAGGAGAAAGATACACAGCTCTAGCTCTGAGGCTTTCAACTGGCTCTTTGGGTGTTGTTGTTGTTGTTGTTGTTGTTGTTGTTGTTGTTGTTGTTGTTTTTGGTTTTTGGTTTTTCGAGACAGGGTTTCTCTGTGTAGCCCTGGCTGTCCTGGAACTCACTCTGTAGACCAGGCTGGCCTCGAACTCAGAAATCCACCTGCCTCTGCCTCCCAAGTGCTGGGATTAAAGGCGTGTGCCACCACTGCCCAGTCAACTGGCTCTTCATAAAGACAGAAAACCTTCATTTGAACTTAGAGGTATGGGTACATGTAACGCCACATCCCACCCTGAAAGGCAAGTTGTACGCGCATGCGCACGCGCAAGTAACTCATGAGCACAGTCTTTCCCTCCCAATAACTCCCATGTTTTGTTGTTTATTTTGTATGCTTCTTTGTTGGTGTTTCTGTTTAACTTTTTTCTTTGAAACTGCTTGATAAGAATAATCCCCACCCCACCCCCACATTGTTCTTTTTTCCCTTGGAGTACCGGAAGTGGGGGGACTTGAATCAGCACTGTCGTAGCTGTCATGTTGGAGAAATATAGAATGCATGATCACTCCAAAGCTCCCAAATTACAGCCTTCCTCAGGAGTGGGCATTTCAGCAACCAGGAAGTGAAATTCTGGTTTATAGAGATTCTTCTGGGTGATGAGGTCTAATACATTCTGCTGGGAGTCAAGAGTAGATCTGACCTGCAAAACCGGTTCCACCACAGATCACAGTAACTAATGGTCAGAGGCTGGCTTCCTCCCCGCTGTCATTGAGAAGCCTGAGGTGAGACGCGGGCAGGTGAACACTGAGGTAACCTGCAGCGGTCGGGTTCCTATGGCTGCTCTGAATTTGTCCAAGTTTGTTTCGATTCCACAAACTTAATTTTATTTTTAAAGTAAGTTGCTTATTCCTTTCTTTTAGGAGGCCATTGTCTCACGTTAATTGACAATTGTATAGGCGAGACATGCTCCCTTCAGAGGACTCAGGTTCAAAGAAGATGGTCTAAGTACTTACTGTGAATGTTTAAGCTTTCTTTCCAATGCCTGGTGGTTTCTCTCTCTCTCTCTCTCTCTCTCTCTCTCTCTCTCTCTCTCTCTCTCTCTCTCTCTCTCCATTTGTGTTTGTGTGTATGCCTGTGTTTGTGTATGTATGAATCTGTGTGTGTACATGTATATATGTGTGTATATGCATGAGTGTATGTGTGTATGCTTGTGTGCATGTGTGTATGTGTATATATATGTATAGGTGTTTTGCGGGTGTGTAAGTGAGTGTGTTCGTTCTGCAGCATGTGTTTGAGAGAGGGAAAAGAACGGGGAGAAGAGTCTCTGACCTTGAACCTAACCTTGGCCTAGATTTCTCAATAGGCAGTCATCATCTTCTGATCCATTTGAAAATACTATTTGTCTATTAAACATCAGCCTAAATGTAATAATGACTTACTCTCAGGATTATAGGTTATTGAGTATTTTTGAAATAAAAGTAATCATCCATTTTGAATAGCAAAAATAAAATAGATTACTTTAAGAAAAAAAATTAAAAAGTCAGTCAGCAAACTGAGAGCCTTGCAAAGGAGCTCACGTTGCTCTCCGACTTCAGGTGTGATCATTAATATCTGCCAGGTACGTTTTCTGATATGAGAACCCATATGTGTATATTTTGGCTATTTTTACCTGAACACTGTTGCTTTTTTTTTTTCAGCTTAGTTAAATTGAGTTCCTTACTGTCTAAGGAAAAGATACACACAAAGATTAGTTTTTCTCCTAGTTGGGAGATAATAACTTACCTAAATTCATTTATTGTCTAACACATTATTGTCCTTGCTATTTCTTTCTGCCATTTTGAATCTCTCTCTCTCTCTCTCTCTCTCTCTCTCTCTCTCTCTCTCTCCTCCCTCCTTTATTCACTTCTCCCTTCTTGAAATATAGTCTCTGGGTTATTACTGATCATATTTTCTTTTTGCTTAAACTTATTTTTGTGTGATCCTCAATGCCAAAATTGAAAAAAAAAACTATTTTTCTGTCCTTTTAATTCTTCCTTCTGTTTGAGATGATCAGGAATTTGGGAGCTTGGTTATCTAATTATCACCCAATTAATCCTCCATACCTGAATGTCAATGTGGCTTTTCTGCCAAAAGCTTCTGACATTCTCCTCATATTCTCTGCCCACCATTATGAGAGTTACATGTCTGACAACCCATTTCCTTGCTCATACACACTGTCACCTTTGTCTCCATGTGATGTCTTGCTCGGTTTCATGGACCAAATGATGGAGATGGAACCATACGTCCCTGACCCTGTTGCAGCACATTCTCCGTCTCAGTCCCTTGTGAGTCCCTTCCATCTAGCATCTGACAGTTAGGGAAATGTTCCTTTTTCTTTCTGGCTCCACCAGCAACACTCTCTCCTGGTGCTCAGTAAGGAATAGAGTTGCTCATGTCTGCCCATGTGACCTGCTCATGTCCTCCTGTGTGACCTGCTCATGTCCTCCCATGTGACCTGCTCATGGCTGCCCATGTGACCTGCTCATGTCCTTCCGTGTGACCTGCTCATGTCCTTCCGTGTGACTCAACTGCTATTTTCCTTTCTTTCTTTTTCTGGTTTCATCTCTCTCCCCCTTGATTTTCAAGAAAAATCTTTGTGCTACTTCGGAGCTTTTATGTCTTCAGGTTACAGTGTATTCCTCTCATACATCATGGTTTTCTTTTGAATGCTTGTGTTTTAAATCTCTACATATGCAACTCTGATTTTAGAACTTCATGACTGGTTATTTTGGGTCATGTATGCAAATCCCAAGGCATAGTGAGAATACAGTCAAAGCCACGAGACTCCTTCCCAGTGTTTCTTGAGAAGAGCTATTTTTGAGGTAAGTGGTTACTTGCATTCTTTTTGAGAAGTTTTGTATGCCATGCTGAAGCACTAAAGATCCCAGGTTCTAGCCATGATATACTCACAAACACACACATTTCATATAGCTTAGCCTAAGAGAATCCTTTTTCAAGACCTGTAACCCGCTCATGGTCTCAGAAGCAAGCCATGACTGCTCAGGTTGGCTTATTGTCTTAAGTTGAGTTCCTGAGATTTGTTTGTGTCTCGTTAACAATTCTTCAAGGCTGTGGTTTGCTTTGCAAAATAACTACGCAGTATCATTTGGTCAGTGCTGGCTCCTGGTTGTGAGAGCAAAGCAAACCTAAAGGTAGTTCCCATGGCAAATTTTGTCTGTGGCATTCTATGATCAGTTATAGATATGGACGAGGTTCAGCCCTGTTATAAAATTTAATGTTTTCTCAAATATAATTAATCAACAAATATAAATTAACTGGTGATGGCATGTAAGTTGGTGTCCAGTACATGGCCATAAAGGAGCTCAACTGATGATCTCACACACTACCAAGTAGGCAGTGCTGGTCTCTAACACTTGCTTCCCTAAGGTTTTGGATGCCAGACATAGTCTATCAGGTTTTCTCTCCCTCATCTCCAGGAGAACCTCTATGCAGGATGAACTGTATATGGCATTTCTGTCCCTCACACCAATCTAGGGTATCAGCACATCTTTGCAAGTTTTCCAGATGGTGAAGAAAGTCTCAGACACCCTTTTCCAGTTTACAAGTTTCAAGTTGCTTATTTCAGAAGGAATTGAATAAATATATTCAATGGTCACAATATCATCATCCTGCCCTCTGACACGGACAGGGAAAAGAGTTGTCTTGAGCTAAAACAAAGTGAATTTTTGCACATAACCAGAGGTCCATGTCCACGATGGGCTTTAATAATCAAATGAGCCGCGCTGTGGCCCTTACTCTTAAGGTGATGTTATGAGCAGACTATTCTGGGTGTGAGGACAGAAACATTTTAGAAAGAGGAATCCTACCAAAAAAGCTATTTATGGCTACTTCAATATATAAGGCAAAGTTAGATTTGCTTAAAGAATATCATGAAATAGAACCTGAGGGCCGTAACTTTGGGAACTGCACTAAAGCAGTTTCATCATGGCCCCTCTCTCTTTCCCTTTAACTCTTTCCATGATGACACATGACAGAAGGACAACGTGCTCTTGTGTAAGATCAGATTCCTGCTCACTGTTGACTACATGAATGTTTTTGATACACACCCTACTCTTATTTATATCATGAAGATTATGAGAAATGCATTGTTTGGGAGAATTCCATCTGTTTCCCCAGATTTATAAATATTTCATGCTAGAAAAATCAGGTCTGGACATGAATCTTTTCTGGTCTCTGCTTTATTTGTGACTTTCAGCAAATATGAGACCACCTGATCAAAAGGAAAGAAGATCTAAATACAGTATAAAAATTTAAGTTTTGGTTTTTTTTATTGTTCAAAAGGGATCTTGCTAATATCCTAACATTTTATAGTAAAAGATATTTCATTGCCTTGTATGTGAGAGATACATATTCAAAATTTGAAATATATTTACATGCACACATATGATACAAAGACAATCTGAAAATTATCTTTAAGCCCAACTCCACAGGATAAGCATTGTCATTTTAGAATAAACATACAGAAATTCATCTGTTCATACTGTTCATAGCACATAAATGTGAATGCACATGGACACAGAAACTCAAGAGCTGACTTAAAGTAGGCTGTGCTTCTGCAATTTATTTGAATGTCTTGTTAATTTTAAGGAAACTTTACCACATCCAGTTTAGAGAAAAGAGGGGGAGGTTCCCCTTGGACAAGTTGGCATGCATGTTAGGGTGTAGTGATGCTAGAATTTGAAATAAAAGCATCCAATTTCAAATCCGCAGTACATAAGACACTGCCTGAAGGCAGGCATTCTTTGCCTTACAATGGCCCAACCTACCAATCTCTCATGGGTACTCTCTGGGGTGGGTTAAGTGTGATTGCCAATTTGATTGTCATGTTGGACACTTGGGATATTAGCAAGCAGACTTCTAAGTGTATCCGTGAGGAACTTTCCAGACAATTAGAACAGGAATGCTCTGATACTATCGATGTTTGACTCCGTTGTTAGGTAGGATGATTGACTACTTGTTAGAAGGTTGCGGGACAGAAGAACTTCAAGCCTATCTGTGGGAAGTAAGTCCATAAACTTGTGCTTTGGGAGAGTCAGCCTTGGCCCTTGGCCCTTCCTGTTGACCTCCCTCTTCTTTCTGGCCATCAAGAGCAATTCTACTCCACCCTGCCTTTCACCATGATGTTCACATGTTTGACTTCACTACATGCCCAGAAAGAATGGAGTCACCCATCATATCTGAAACCTCTAAAGCTATAAACCACAATGATTTTTCTTCCTTTAATGTTATTTCTCTCCTATTTTTCACAAAATGAAAGTTAAGTCACATACCTTCTCATAGTAATGCATAAAACATACATATTCTTTCCAGAGTTATAATGGATCAGTCCCTACGATATACTTTAACTTACAGTTTCTTCATCGTGGAAGAAGTTTGGCTTTCTGCTTTGTTTTTGTTTTTCCATAAATACATTGGTTCTCAAGTTCTCTTATGCCTCACTTTTCTTTTTTGTGATTACCTGTTTTATATTACTGAGAGTGAGATTTGGGCGTCAAACTTAATGTTTGATACAGAGTTCCAAGATATGCATTTTAAAATTAAATTAGGCCGTACCCTTATAAACACAAATGAGAAGAACTTTGCTCCATCCTTATTTCATTTAGAAAAGTCATTCTTAAAATGTATCACAAGACAATTTAAAAGAAAATAAGCCTCTTTTCATTGTGTATAATTGCCATTATGTAACTTCTACAAAGCCCAATTATTTTAAAAGTTATGCCATCCTGTGTGTGAATTAATGGTTCTCCTTAAAGCACTCTTCCGGGGTCACTTTGCTTCATTGTGGCCAGCAGGCGGAGCTCACATACAGATGACAAAGATCTCTGTGGTCACATAAGTCTCTAAAGCAACTAAGCCCTGGGATGATGGGACTTGTCCACCTTATTCTGACTTTATTTACCAGTTTGCCTAATAATCCCCAAGGTTCAGGTTCATTGTTATTCTATGTCAGTGTTTTGAGAAAGTCATGTAAACGATGCCCAGATATCCTTATGCTAAGGTCCATGTGTCAGACCAGGGGAATATTAACCTGTTCATGTGGACCTCTGTGGACCTGATCTCAAATCATGCAGTTAAAGGTTTCCTTGCATCTTTTCCCGATGCTCTTTGTCTCTGAAGACTGGTATGTATCAGAACATTGTCTTGGGCTCTTTTATTACCATATTTTGTTTCTCTTCACTTATAATGTGTCCTTATTTGTAAAGTTATTAAATTATTATTCAAACCTTGTGGATTTGAGTCATGCAGGGTATGGTAGCACATGCCTTTACTTCCAGTGCTTGGAAGGCTGAGACAGGTGAATCCCTAAATTCTAGACCAGCCTGGGCTGGGCTACAGAGAGAGTTCCAGGAGAGCCAGGGTCTGGCCTTGTAAAACCAAATACATATATACACACACACACACACACACACACACACATACATACACACACATATATATATACATATATGTATATACGTATATATATGTGCATATATATATATATATATATATATATATATATATATATATATAAATCAAAAAGTCTAACAGTAAAAATGCTCAAAGGAACAGGAATGGAATTTATAGAGACACAACTATGGATGTAATATTGGATTTAATTGATTATAAAGCAAATACAAATTAAAATGACCTTTGTTCAAAATAAGAAAGAGTAGGTCAGTATTGGCGGTGGTAGTTATGATAGTTAGGATACAGCAAGGGTCAAAGTAAACCCAGATACATGGTAGAAATAGTTCCCACACTAGGAAGAACTCTTCCAACGCATAGAAAGAACATGATGGCAGTATTATATGCTTTGACAAATAGTACTTATCTGCAGATACATATATGATGAGAAGTCCATTCTGGCATTATTTAGCCAAGCAAAAATTTACGCACAGTAAATAAATATACGATTTTACACACACACACACACACACACACACACACACACACACACACTCACACATGTATAGTTCATCTTATTTTTGATGTTTGTTTTCTCTGACTATAGGACAACCTAACTTGTTCATTATTGTTCTCACACTTAGTATGAGAAACTATTATTCTGAGTGAGGTAAACCAGAACCAGAAAGACAAAGGTTACATGTTTTCTCTCACTTGTGGATGTTAGCTTTGAATCTTCAGATATGTGTGCTTCATTTGAAGTATGCATAGAAATGAAGAAATTCCTGAGGGGTCATGGGAAGGCCTTCAATGAGAAGAGATTGAAATCACTGGGTAAAGGGTTAAAGGGGAACAGAAATGCTTAAGTCGAGGTGAAGAGGGCAGAGTAAAGGAGGGACTGTAGGGAGGGATAAATAACACCGAAACCCTTTTGAAAAAGTCATATGGAAATTTGGCACTGTAGGGCTTCCATATGTGCATGTATAATCCATATATACACAGCCATAGCTGTGCGACAGTGCCCCACTAGACACTATAGGCTAACAAGTCAGAACCCGAGGCCAAGAATGGGTTGCTTTTGGAGTTATTGGCCTGTAAGTTCCCATAGACCTCGAACGTACAGGCTATTGCCAATGCTTTGGGTTATCCTCAGAACTTGACCATAGGCTGGAGAACTCAAACTAATGTTGACCCTGAAGCTTCATCCTTGCTGTTTCTCATAGTTCTGGAAGGCTCTATAGAAGCTACTAGAGGGAAAAACATCATCTATCTTACCATACTGTGAAGACAATGAGCTACAAAATTCCTGACTTGGCAAGATTTGCCCACTTGTGCAGTAGTGGCACAAACATGAGAGTTACAAACCATGTTCCAACAGGATTTATGTTCCACTTCACAAGATGAAACCCACACCTGGCACCAATAATGGCCATGATGTTATAGTTAGACAGGTCATAGGTCCTAAGGAAAAAACTGCTGTTATTTTGATAAATGGACAACACTAAAATTACACCTAGTGACTTATCATTATACCTGTAGATTGATTCATTTCCTTACCATTAACAGAGAAACATTTTTTGTTGTGGATTGTGTCTAAAGCAGAGACTCGCAAGTGGACAAGATGCAGAAAACCAGAAACAGCAGAATACTTAACCCTAAATGGAACATAGATCCCACACGCCTCCTCCCAATGCTCAGAAATCATTGTGGAAGAGGGCATGGAAAAAGTGTCAGAGCCAGAGGTCATAGATAACTGAAGCGAAGCAGTGTCTTCTGAACACAGCAGCCCAGCTGCACAGAGGGACCCACAGTGGTTGTGACAGCATGCATAAGACCTAAACAAGACCTGCACAAGCCCTAGTTAGAACAAACTCTAGCATGGAAAGGGGAGTTGGGTCCTGTCACTAGAAAGAGAGTCAGCTTCTCCTAAGAGGGCGGTCTCAGTAAGTCAACCACACTCCAATGGAAGCTACACACCCAAGAATTCTTTGGCAGATCAAACTGGTATTGATGGGCTAAAAAAAAAAAGGTGGGGGGACACAAAGTTGGGCGGATGGGAAAGAGGGATTATATCCAGGCAGAGTTAAGGATATATTGAAAATACATTGCACATAATTCTCTAAAAATTAATAAAACAAATTAGGAAGACAGGGAAATTATGGGAACCTGGGAAGGGAAAAGAACCTCTCACACTGGAGTCTGGCTGAATCCTCTCAACTGCTGAGAAGCAACACTTCTAGTACAATTCACTACATTTTCTGTGGTAGTAGCAGACATCGAGGCAGAATTCCTTTTATCTAGAGATATGTTGTTAAAATAGCAATAAATCAGGCTTATAGCCTGAATGAGTGTTCTTGGGTAAGGCCTTACTCATCTTCCAACCATTTTCTAAGAATCTCACAAACAGCAGAAAAGATACCCTACCTTGCTGTGAAGAAAGGAAATTGGATTACACTAATAATTTTTAAAATATGGATTTGAAAATGTATCACGGTTGAGTATTTATAGTCAGGTGCATTTACCTTTTATACCAGCAACCATTTCTCACCATCTTGCCACTGTAGGTCATTCCAGAATTTTCTAAATTTTCATGAAAATTCATTCAAATCATCTTATTTTCTTTCCTTTGGCATAATTTTTGAAGTCTGAACATAATACATATGTCAATAGTTTGTTCCTTTTATTGTTGATAAATATCAACTTGAAAATAAACAAAAAATAATTTTGTAAGCTGATGGTAGAATTTTTTGCTGTTTCTATTTTTTTTTTTTTAAATGGAAAGAAGTTCTGGTTACTTTTCCATAAAAACTTTAGAGTGAATATATGTTGTAATTGTTCTTCAGTGAACCCTTCAGAATGAAACTTCCAAGTAGCTTCATATATGAATAAATCATATCATTAAAGAGTGGCCAACTTGTTTCTGATGGTTTTGTCCCACTCCCAGAAGGAATAAATAATAACAGCTTCAGTTCTTTTTTTTACCAGCATCATTTCATGTTCTTTGGACCATCTGTGCCCCATTCTTGTGAAATATGTTGAAACTATTTTTCCATTTTATCTGGGGTGTTCACAAACTTATTATTGACTTGAAGAGCTATTTAAATGTGCTACCAAAGAGGCTTTTGTCAGACATGTGTATCGCCAGTGTTTTTCCCAGCTTTTGACTTGATTGTTCATTTGCCTAAGTGTATCTTGAAGAGCACATCGTCACTTTGGTGGAATGTCATTTACCATTATTCTCCCTTTAAGATTTGTAGTTTGTGCATCATATTTAAGAACTGTTTTCCTCCCACGAGAGAAAGTGCACTTGTGCTGTCTTTTGAAGCTTTCATACTTTCGGCTTTTATGCATAGATGAGTGTTCTATTTCTAGTTAATTTTTTTGTGTTGTCAGGTAATTTTGAGATTAATCTTTTTATAGTATATCTAATTGTTCTGCCATTATTCACTGAAAAGGCTAATTCAGCTTTCAATGAGTTGCCTGGAAATATTTTCTGAAAGTCAACCAACTCCAAATGTAAAAGTCTTCTATGTCCCAACTTTCTATTTGCTTCTCTTGTATTAGATTTGCATTTCTCGCCAGGAATCATTAGCTGAAATTTGTCTGCCTTCTCCATCTAAATGTTTGGTTGAAAACTAAAACCCCCTGCTACCTATGGATCCTCACGTTGGAAAGAAATCCCCTTGAACCTCAGCTGTCATTCTAACGAGCAAGAAATATGAGCAAGGCAACTTCTTTATCAGTTTCTTCACATACAAACTAGATATATTAGACATCACTTTTGAGTAATGTTCTGACAATTTGGTTTGATGATAATGTGACATTCTTAGAAAATCACATGACAAACAGAAAACCAGATGGTAAGTGCAGTTTTGACGTTGGCTCCTTTAAGGCTCTACTCCAAAAGCCAACAAGGTATATTTTAGAATATGTTCACTACTGGGATTTTTAACCTGAATTTGGTATTTCCATTACTTATTTTCGCTTTGATCTTGCCACTCGGTGATGTGATAGCTCTTTGGTGAGTCACATAATTCCTCTGGATCTCAATCTCTTCCTCTAAAAAATGAGCTCAGTAGTCAGTCTCTGTATCTTTGCTATTAGCTCATTGGGCAGGCACCAGTTCCAAGCTACTTACATTGTCCGTGGATTGTGATGTTCATATCTAGAGGAATAATACTAATAACAATACTGTAAGGAGTAATACTAATAAAAAGGGAATTAATATTGAGTGCTGTCGCTAGATAGATACAGAAACCCCAGACCATGGGGATTGAAATAATAAACTTGGAAAGAAAAGAACAAGAAATGAGAGATAGAATAAAATGAGCCAGGAAACTATGACTGTTGGCAAAGGGGGAAGAGTGGGCACCTTAGTTGCTCACTATGGGACCTAGAGTACTAGGATGGAGTGGAGAATACTGTTGGGGGAGAGAGCAGATTGCTGTAATCTGCACTCATCATTGCGTTTATGGGACAGTCTGTCATATAGATGTGAAAAGTTCCAAGGAAGACCAATTGTCATCTAACAGTGGTGTTCAGTGAAAGAGTCTGCAGTGGCTACTGGATTTTGAGTGAGGGACTATAAAATCTACTCTAACGCCATAATGTCATGAGTCTATGAAAAGCTGCAAGAACACTAGAATATTTGTAAACCTGCACCATGGAATGACTTTCATTGTTCCTAAAGCCAAAATGTTCTATGATTCTCTGACTACCTGTCTTTCATCACAAATTTAGGCATCAAGATCAAAGAAGAATATAATTTTACTTCTTTTCTCATCTCTTTTAGAAAAGTTTTCTACTTCCAATAGTTCTATGTTCCATCATCTTGCCTCCTCCAGAATAATACAAATCAAGAGATTAAAATGTCTTAAAACAAAGATGTATTTTCTTGCGTTCTACTCTGAGCTAGCAACTTCCCACAGGGCTAAGGCTATAGCAAAATCAGGCCAAAGTTACAGGAAATTAGGGTGCTAATACGAACATTAGTTTGCTGCATATTAATTTTCATGTATCAATTTTATATAAACTTGTCACTGGGAATATATTTTCCAATGGTATCTTATTAACCAAATGCCAAATATTAAATAACAATGTTTGTGTTGTGTTGTAGTTATCAATGACTTACAAAAATGAATGGTTAGTGTTTCTTATTGGTATAAGAGACCAGGTTCAACTGAAAGAATGTCTGTAAATGCAGAGCTTAACTGACATATAAGGGCAAGGCTTACTTAGTTGTGTAATAGGATATGTTGGCTGTATTGTGGATCCAAATCTCTTCCCCAATTTATCTGTACACATTATGCCAAGTGATTTTCAAGTTCCTACTATTCATATGGAATTTTCCCCCCATTTCTTGTGCCTTGTTTCAACCTCTAAGTGGAAAGGACAAGAAGGCACTTCTGAGTCTATACCTTGCAAAGTGCTTGCAATCTCATGGTCCCTGATATATCATGGGACACCCCAACTCATTCACTAGAAGAGACATGCTGAATATAGACAAGTGGCCCATCATTTCAGATATGACCCATTGTAGATCAACAATGTCAACATGTGAATACAGGCAAACTCAGCATGGACTTTTTTGTCTAATCATCACATGACTGTTACGAATGGGTGGTACAATTTGTCAGGTCTGAAGCTACATACATAATACATAAAGGATGATTTCAAATCAAGTCATACTTGTTTTTAGAGTCTCTAAAACCAATTTCTGGGACTGAGTGGTGATGGTGTTGTGTAGTCGGTATATACCTGCTGAGCTGCCTGAGGGCCCGAGTTCTGTCTTCTTAAACCCACATAAAAAGCTGGATATTTTGGTGGCACACACTTGTAATTACAATGCTAGAGACATGGAGTCACACTACTTTGTAAGCTTCAGGCCAATCAGTGACCTTCGCCCAAAATTCAACTCTATGACAACTGAGGAACATCATTGTTGTTCTCTGGCTTACACACATGTGTGAATATAGACTCAATTTTAATAAAAAACACATTTAGTCAATAACTCTAATTCAACAAGGATATTAGTCACTGTGTGTATAACATGCATGTCATTCATGACATATACAACCGAGATCAGGCTGCTCTCTGCTCTGAAGCACACTAGGAAGAACAGAGGCTTTCAGGCTGTGTTTGTTCTTTGATAATTCCACTTTACAAGCAACATTTAGCTCCATTTTTAGTGCACAGGCAGAGAGAGGATAAACACTACTACATGTACTATACCACATGAAAGGCACAGATTCATAAATAATTTATCTCCCCTATAAACTTATTAAAGTAAGCTTGGGGAAAATGGGTACATGGGTATATTAAAACTGCATAAAAAATAAAGAAGCCTGAAAAGTTTCCAGAAACACCATTTGAGGATGGGTGCAACAACCTCACCTGGACCCAGCTAACACTACACATCTACCACAGACCAATCATCTGATTACCCAGTGTATGGGTGGACAGGGACCGACAAGAAGAGACTGCCCATCAATCCTTGGAGTTTCAGTTCAGCTTGATCTTTACTGCTGATGCAGCCTACTCAAGTTGCTCTCCATCCTTTCGTCTGTCCAGACCTAGTCCCACACCTTGATTTCATGTTCCTGATGTCCTGAGCCTTGCCTCTATGACCTCCAAAGTCCTTCTCATTATCTCTACAATTCAATTCAACCCTAAGGTCCAGCTCACATCCAAGACCCTGTGTCATGACTCCATGGTAACTCTAGCAGCTTTCCAACTCAAGACATTGTAATCTTACCTAACTCCTGCCCTAATGCTCAACATCTGGATCAGCTCTATCCTGCCTCTAGGAAGGCATCTTGGATCTTCCTGAACCCTGCTGTGGCCCTTTTAACCCAACTGTATAATGAATAAAATTACCCTGTTGTATGTAATATGTGTTTTGAGAGTGATCATTAGCAGTAAAGATTGAAAAATAACAATGTTTGTTGACCAATGGCCAGCTATCAAGGGAAATCAGGACTGCCTGACAAATTATAGCCCATGAAACTAAAGAACCTTGTGAATTTAATGTGACTGAGTAAATTCTAACAGGTTAGAAAAACCCTACCAAGTCCACACATGTCTCTGGCATAGCACATACACATTCTTTTGAAATGTCCCAAAAATATTTTAAAGGATATAAAATAAACCAACAAGTTTTAAGACATAAAACTAAATTCTTTATTTCTTTTATGTCAAGTATCAACAACATAAGTTCATAAAGTGTTTAAACTCAAGGAATAAATTATTAATTTCTCTCTCTCTCTCTCTCTCTCTCTCTCTCTCTCTCTCTCTCTCTCTCTCTCTCTCTGTGTGTGTGTTTTACCGAGGATTTGAACCCAGGACTATATACATACAAAGAAGTATCAACTACTGAACTATATCCCCTGCCATTACATTAAAAAAATTTCCTGAAATAATTTAATGTCAAAACAATCTAATAATTCACATAAACTATTAGTTAAAAGGGGATAGGAATATGTTTACCAATAATTATTAATAAAAGACTCATTGAGTCACAAAATACATGATTTCCAACATTGTCATCAGAAACAAAATTTTAAAGGTACAATGATGACACCATATTAAAACACTAAAAGAAGAAAAATGTCAATATTAGGAAGACACATTTTCTAGGATCTAAAAGTACTGAGACTTCCAGAGTAGAATATTTAAGTATCAATTAAAAATTATTCAAAGTCATTAAATAAGGCAGCTAGTTAATGCACTGATATAAGACATTATAATCAAGCACACTGTTTCAATTCTTATCTTTGAGAATCGTTGTCATTGAAAGTATCTGGAAAAAAATTGCTTTTTTTCAATTCAAACTTGGGTACTTAAAAGACTAGGAAATGTTATCATCACATAAGAGAAACTGTAAGGCCACAGTATAGGGAATACCTTCTACATTTAGATAATAGTTGCCACAGATTCAGTTGTCTGTGTGTTCTGGCATAGATATCTTTTCTTTTATTGAAATAGATTTTTCTCATAAATATATCCTGATTATAGTTTCCCCTTCCTCTACTTCTCCCAGTTCCTCCTCGCTCCTCTCCCCCTCCAGATCCACTCCTTTTCTGTCTCTCATTAGAAAAGAACGGGGTTCTAGGAGATAACAACCAAATGTGACAGAATAAAATACAATAAGATGAGGCAAAACCTTTCGTATCAAAGTTGGACATGGCAACTGTGGTGGTTTAAACAGAGATGGCACTGTTGGGAGGTGTGGCCTTGTTGGAGGATGTGTGTCACTGTAGGGTTGGGCTTTGAGACCCTCCTCCTAGCTGCTTGCAAGACAGTCTTCTCCTGAGTGCCTTCAGATCAAGATGTAGAACTCTCAGCTCCTTCTCCAGCACCATGTCTGCCTGGACACTGCCATGCTTCCCGCTATGATGATAATGGACTGTACCTCTGAACCTGTAACCCAGCCCCAATTAAATGTTTGGTTGCATGGTCATGGTGTCTCTTCTGAGCAATAGAATCCCTAACTAAGACAGCAGCCCAGTAGGAAGGAGAGCCCCAGAAACAAGCAGGGTCAGAGATGCTCTTGTTCTCACAGTCAGGAGTCCCATCTAAATTCTAAGCTATTAGTTATAATCTGTATGCAGAGGACCTGTATGCAGACCCATGTGGGCCCTGTGCTCACTGCTTCAGTCTGAGCTCATATGATACCATGCTTAGTTGACTCATAAGGCCTTGTTCTCCTGGTGCCCTTCATGCCCCCTGACTCTTTACAATCTTTCTGCATCCCCCTCTAGGGGATTCCCTTAGCTTCAAGGGGAATGATTTGACTGAGACCTCCAATTTAGATTCTCTCTCTGCATAGTGTCTGGTTGTAGGTCTCTGCATCCATTCCCATCTAGCATATAGAATTTTATACAGTTCAAACTAGCCATATATTTATGTGTTTAACAGAAAATTTAAATTACTCAAATAAATGACTTACAGGTATTTAAGAGTAGTGACAGATGATAATAGGTAGATAGAGATAGATGATACAAGATCCCTGGATAGATAGATAGATAGATAGATAGATAGATAGATAGATAGATAGATAGATAGATGATATGCACACATTGAGATTGTGATTGTATATGCTTGGCCCAGGGAGTGGCACTACTTGGAGGCATGGACTTGGAGTAGGTGTGGCCTTGTTGAAGTAGGTGTGTCACTGTGGGCATGGGCTCTAAGACCCTACTCCTAACTGCCTGGAAGTCAGTTGTCTCATAGAAGCTTTCAAATAAAGATGAAGAACTCTCAGCTCCTCCTGCCCCAAGCCTGCCTGGATGCTGCCATGCTCCCACCTTCATAATAATTGGCTGAACCTCTGAATCGGTAAGCCAGCCCCCAGCTAAATGTTGTCTCATATTTACCTCAGTCATGGTGTCTGTTCACAGCAGTAGAACTAATAAGACAGAGATGTATAGTGATTTGAATGAGATATCTCCCATAGTCTTGGGCTTTTGAATACTTGGTCCCCAGTTGGTAGTGGTGTTTAGGGGTGTTGTTGGAGGAAGTATGTCATTGGGGGTGGGTTTTGAGAGTGTAGAGACTCAAACCATTTCCAGCTCTGATTTGTGCCTGCAGATCAAGATGTGAGTCATTGCTTTCCTGCTTTTGCTACCATTCCTGCTGCTTGCTGTCAATTCTCACTGCCATAGCAGACTCTTATCTGTCTGGAACTGCCTGGTTTTATGAATAAGAACGGCTTCCATAGACTAATATATTTGAATGCCTAGTCATCAGGTAATGGCAATGAAAATGAACTAAATGAACTAAACCTCTGAAAGTGTTGGCCATATCCAATTAAATGTTTTCCTTCATAGGAGTTGCCATGGTCATGGTGTCTCTTCACAGCAGTAGAACAGTGACTAAGACAAAGTGTAAGCCCAAATAAACTTTCTTCTGGAGGTTGCCTTGGTTGTAATGTCTTACCGCAGCAATAGAAAGTAACAAATGCAAATACAATTATAGATTTCATTGCAGATACAGCCTTTATAAGGTGTTGAGAGTGTTGAGAGAATACTGAACGTGATCATTGAGAAAACATTGGAATCAATTAAGAATAAATTGAGTATGCAATAAACAGATCTGTAGTTAGTTAAATCCTTGGAAGAGTAGTAGAATTTAAGCGCCTCACAAAGTCAATGCATCAAAGTAGAAAGCAGGGCTTTTATTGTAGCTTTAAAAAAAATGTATTGTTTCTATAATTAATGAGTTGGATGTGTGTATACCAAGTATATTCCGTGCCCTTTAAGACCAGAAGAGGGTAACGAATTCCCTGTCTCTGGATTTATAGATTGTTGTGAGCCACTGCGTGGGCACTAGAACACAACTCCAGTCCTTTGCAACAGCAAGAAGCACTTTTCTCCTCTGAGCCATGTCTCCAGACCCTACTGCAGCTAATTTTCATATACATTACATCATGAATATTATTAACTAACTGGCAAAACAACAACTAAAATCTTTAAATATATAGCGGCTACCAGCATTATAATTTAAACAAGACATTTCTTTAGTCTGTGATTGTAAAAAGTCTGTATATTCATTTTAAGCATTCAGCTGCACAAGAAGGCCCTACAAAAAAAAAGTCTTGAATTGTTTTCAAACATGTCTGTTGCGAGAACAAACATACTCATACTCACTTGTTCTGTTTACTCTATAGAGGATGGCTTCTTTCCCTTGCAGTTTTCATTCCTTTTGTGTGAGTTTTATACTTGGATTGCATAAGAGCCATTTCCAGAGAGAAGCAATTCTAACTTCCAGCACGAACGAGAAATAAAATGTTCTAGCAGTACATGTGAAGGAGGTAGGAATTGTGCCCCAAGACCACAGATGAGAAGGCAGTTCACATTCTTTTTCTTCTTCAGCCTACTGTCTGGTAGAGATGTCAATAAGCAATGTAACGACCATATACTTAAAACTGCTGTAAATACAAAAAGAGAAAGGGAAAAAATGTAGTCAACTCCCAAGAATTCAAGTGCTTGCTAGACCCTGAAGACACCCCAATAGAGAACAAATAACAGATATGAGTCATTGAATCCAAACAAAAATTACATAAGGCTGTGCAAAGTGGATTAGCATCGCCAACAAACCAAAGTGAAAAGCATGGGATGCAATATTTGTCCAGGTTTGGTAAAAAGCTGACAGGCTTGATAGTAGTCAGCGTCCCCGTCTGGGAAAATGAATGTTCTCATAAAGGGTTATTAAGTACGTTAAGTGGTATCAATACAAGGTTGTAGAACAAAGCTTTGTCTGGAGGAATAGGAAATTTAACTATGGATTAAGAGAAAGGCGTTTTACTTTAAAAAACCAAGTCCGAGGATTGAAGCTGCCAGCTTCGGGTCAGCTACTATCTGACAATACTTCTGCTCTCCTACCCCGGACTTCTGACATTTTATGTCCATGCTTATTTCAATATGATGAAGAAATGGTTCCCACGGCTCTAGGTGTTACATTAAATGTACCAGAAAAAGAAGATTTCAGGGCCTAAAAGAACCTGGGTTTTGAGGCTGAACTTTACATCAAAATAAACTGTTTAGCAGGCCCTCTTGAGTATCCTCTGTTGGAAGTGATATCCACAGCCACTTCCAAACCAAAAACCATTGAAGATCAGAAGAGATGTACAAGACTAAACTTTCTGGGCAGAAAATAGCACTTGACTGAGACATAAATTTGTGTGAGTACAAATTTATCTGTGATATTTTGGTAGTATCAATCAAAATATAAACATGTAGTATTTATTTCAGAAATTCAGGTCATATTTCCGGAAATAGTACAAAATATACATGCTCTTATAAATAACCACAGAAATATTTCATAGGATCCTGAGTGTGCCTTTAGGTCATTTCATATGCATAGTTACGCCATAATTATGAATAAAAGTGGGAAATAATTTATACATTAAACACTAACTAATAATGTATGTTAGACACTTAGCCAATGTCATGCATGACGGTGGTAAATTGATACTGAAGGTTGTTTGGGGTCTTAGTGTAGAGATTTGCCATGCTTACTTTCCATATCAAATGATGGATATCCCCATGAATTGTTGACATCTACACAGTGAAAGAACCTTTAACAATAAAAAAAGAACCACTTCATTTGTCAACGTTAAAAGACGTGTCTTATGCACTGTTTGGAAAAAAAAATTGTCAACTTTTAAAATTAGATGTGCAATATTATTGAAGCTCCTTAAAGAACTAACAAAAAGTAAAATTGGGGAATATAATTGGTAAAATACAAAAGTTATACTTCAATGTTATCCTATCTTTTTGCCTTCCTTGCAGATTTTCTGTTCCAGTTAGTTTTAGTGTGATAACCCTAGAATACTGTTTTCTGCCTGACTTGTTTACTATTTTTAAGCACTCTTATGCATATACACTTTATGAATTTAATTGTTTTTTTGAGACAGGATTCTGAGTAGGCCAGGTTAGCCTCGGCCTGGCTGTAACTGAAGCTGGTATTGAATTTCTTTGTTGTTTATTTGTTTTGTTTTGTTTTGTTTTTCGAGACAGGGTTTTTCTGTGTAGCCCTGGCTGTCCTGGAACTCACTCTGTAGACCAGACTGGCCTCGAACTCAGAAATCCACCTGCCTCTGCCTCCCAAGTGCTGGGATTAAAGGCGTGTGCCACCACTGCCCGGCGGTATTGAATTTCTAATGCTCTTTCCTCCACCTCCTTAGTGCTGGGATTTCAGCTGTGTACCATCACTACTGGGGTTTGAATATATAGCTTGATGTATTCATCTAGTAACAGGCAGTCCCCAGCTGCTATCTCTTCTACATCACTACTACCTTGTTCTCTCTTATGCTCCAGCACATCGGCTTTTCACAAGGTTGCTGAGGATCAAACTCAAGCCCCATGTTTGGGTGGCAAACATTTTGCAAACCTAGCTAAGTCTCCAGCCTTCTAACCATTGGATCTTGAGGCCTCCAGACAAGAGTAATGGAAATCTCCTTTGTTATCTCTAGGTTGGCACGCACTGTAATTACAGCCCCACTTAACTGGAAGAGTGTCAGGAAAGGTGGCAGTCCACATCAACAAATGGAAAACATTCAAGATATCTGCTACACTGCTGAGGACATAGCTGTAAGAGAGCAGCCTTATGGAGCTCTCCCAATCCTTCAGTGAGAAGTGATCTTAGAGACTGCTGATCTGAAGCAGTATGTAAGATGTCTTCAAGATGACATAGATAAGGAAATTTCTCCCAAATCTGAAGAGCACATGAATATTTTGTGTTCCATTGAAGGTTAATTTTGATGAAAAAAAATATCTATATGGCAAGGGGTGCTAGAGAGATGGCCTAACAATTAAGAATATCCTCTTTCTGATGATAAAGTTGGATTCTAAACACCTACATCAAGTTGCTCACATCTATCTGTAGCCACAGCTCTGGGGTTTCTGACACCCTTTCAGGGACTTCACAGATACTAACTACACTCACATGCACACACCTACATAAAGACACAGAGAGAGAGAGAGAGAGAGAGAGAGAGAGAGAGAGAGAGAGAGAACTAGTTGAAAAAATACATCATTAAAAATCTGCTTGATCTTTAAAATCTTTAAAATCTTTAAAAGGTTACTGGCCATTGAACTCAATGAGAGCAAAGAAATCTTTCCTCAGCCAGGGAAAATGCAGTTCACATATGACATTAAATTTCAGGGGATAATATAAAACTATACAAAAATCTAAGGAAAATTGCATTATTGTTTTTTAAAAAACTAAAAGAAAAAAGTCTTAATCAAGGAAACAATTAGGGAAAATCGCACCCACAAGCCTTCACCCAAGTGATGCCATGGTCAGACCTGTGCAATCAAAGATCAAACAAAATGAAGATCTCTGGAAAAGACGTGCTGAGCAACAGCGATGAGAGTGAAGACTTGGGCTCCTATTAGTGTAGAGCCCTGCTTGGCCAGACAAGGAGTGGTGGGTACGAGCGTACTGCTGGTGTTACTGCTCTTCACCGAATAAAAGGAATAAAATGGCAGGATGCGCTGGGACGGAGGTGTGAGAGGGAGGAAGACTTGATGTGCTGCTCCAACTTTTAACATCAGAGAGCTAAGTGACACTGTCTGGGGTCTTTCTCCTCCTCCTCCTCCTCCTCCTCCTCCTCCTCCTCCTCCTCCTCCTCCTCCTCCTCCTCTTCCTCCTCCTCCTTCTCTCCTTCCTCCTCCTCCTCTTCTTCCTCTTCTCTTCTTTTTCTCCTCCTCTTCCTCTTCTTCCTCCTCCTCCTCTTCCTCCTCCTCCTCTTCCTCCTCCTCCTCTTCCTCCTCCTCCTCTTCCTCCTCCTCCTCTTCCTCCTCCTCCTCTTCTTCTTCTCCTCCTTCTTTTCAAAAAAAGAAAGAAAGAAAGAAAGAAAGAAAGAAAGAAAGAAAGAAAGAAAGAAAGAAAGACCAATCCCAAAACATTACTCCCACCTCTGATGCTTCATAGCCTGTTTTCTTTCTAACACATCTATATAATTAAGCTAATACTAAAGATAGCTCTAACATCTATGAGTCACCAGTCCAGGCACAGTTCTGTTCTATGGTGTCACTAACTAATTCTCAGGACATCTTTTACCTAATAGGTCACAATGACAAGGCACAGAAATTCAACATGAGGTGTTCATACTCCCACAGGAAATTTAAATGGTGAGTCCCGACATAGTGCTCTACTCCTGTACAGGACCAGCCTTATGACCAGACTTCATTTTCTCTCCCTCTATCATATTCATATTTGGCTAAAAGAACTAATTAAATCCATTTTATATGGAAAAAAATACTGTGTGTGGCCTAATCTCATTTTTACAAAAAAGATTTCCTTTAACTAACTGCTTTTCTGACGGTTTATGCATTGGGGGATTCTAGGGTTTCAGATTGAGGACTGGTGTCATGTTTTATGCACTACAGTTTCCTGTCTGTAATTAGTGCTTATATTACATGGCATAGTCTGTAAGACATGGCTTTAAATTTTTCTGAGGAATTTAGTCCTCTTGGAGACTTATGAATGAGCAGCTACTTAAAGTGCTTTTGCTGATTAAGATAAACTAAGAAGGGCTGAAAGGTGGCTCAGTGGTTAAAAGTTCTTGCTTTTCCAGAGGATGGGGTTTGTTTCTGAGCACCAGTATCAGGCAGCTCACAACCATCTGCAACTCCGGCTCCAGGGATGATGCTACACACAGTTACTTGCCCAGATATGCACAGATCCACATACAGACACCTATCTATACAGATTTTTTAAGAAATAAATCTTTAGTGCTTGCTGACAGGAGCCTGATATAGCTGTCTCCTGAGAGGCTCTGCCAGAGCCTGACAAATACAGAGGCGGATGATCACAGCCAACCATTGGACTGAACATGGGGACCCCAATGGAGGAGTGAAGGAAAGGACTGAAGGAGCTGAAGGGGTTTGCAACCCCATAGGAAGAACAACAATATCAACCAACCAGACCCCCCAGAGCTCCCAGAGACTAAACCACCAACCAAAGAATACACACAGAGGGACCCATGGCTCCAGCTGTATATGTAGCAGAGGATGACCTTTTCTGGCATCAGTGGGAGGTGAGGCCTTTGGTCCTGTGAAGGCTCGGTGGAGTGGAGGTGGGAGTGGGTGGGTGGGTGGGGGAGCACCCTCACAGAAGCATGGGGAGGAAGAGGGGATAGTGGGTTTGCAGAGGGAAAACTGGGACAGGGGATAACATTTGAAATGTAAACAAATAAAATATCCAATAAAAAAGAGAAAGAAATCTTTAAACATATCTTAAAATATGTATGAGTAGGAAATTTTATTTTTGTAGAAGTATCCAACTAGTAATATAATGCAAAATGTACTGAAATTTGTAAAACAATGTATATTGTGTGAGGAATTAGTTTGAGTCGGAGAGACAGACATAGAATTCCATTTTCCCAAGAGATTAGCGGTCTGTGCAAGTGTTAAGTTGTAGATAATTTTGTTTTATTTTTATTGCTTCCAGTGTTGATCCATCATCATCTATAACTGTATTACTCATTTGATTAAAACTTATATATCCGTTTGGGGAATGATGCCGGTAAAGATGTATTTATGCTTGTCCCTTAGAGAGGCTCCCTGACAACTCTTGATGATAGGTGCTGTGTGGGTGTTTAGGGTTAATGTCAAGCATCGTGTGGGTGTTTGGGTTTCTATACTGCCCTTTTCCTTTGTTGATGATTGAAAAAAAAAAAAAAACTCGTTCTTGATTATCTCTTGACATTAAAGAAAGTAGGCAACTTTTAATATGAACTCATTTTTGCCTGAAAGGCAAAAAAGAAAAAAAAAAAAAAAAGGAGTCCAAGGGTGAGTTGAATGGGAAGAAAGGGATTGATTATGTGCTGAGCCTTGGCAGCTCAAGTGGGTGGATTTGCCCAAAGCTGGTGACACTTCCCTTCCGGGAAGGGCCTGCCTCAGGGACATCATGTCCTAGGCCCTTCTCTAGACCAGGACTTCCTGTTCCACTCGGGCTGCTGAGGAGCACTACCTCCCAGAGTTTATTAGAAATGTAGTTCTTGGGTGCCATCTCTTAAATACACCCTGTTATTGAGAATCTAGGTGATCCTTGGATGGGCTGAAGGGTTAATATCACTGCTTAGAGAATATCTCATTCATCACCCCCCCACACCCACCTTCCAGTTGATCAAATGAGTAAATGCATGGACCCCTGAGACTCACAGACTGCCCACTGTGAAAGACCACGCAGTTCATCCTGAAGCAACGTGAGCCTTAGAAGGTGCCTCGTTCAGAAAGCACTAACACATGCCTCACCATAGGCCACATCCTTCTTAGTCAGGAAGGATGGAGTGAAGGGTACAGTTGCCTAGCATCCTGTCTCCCTTGTATTCAGTGAAGGACCCCAGCCCAAGGAATGGTGCTTCCCATGGTTAACGTGAGTTCCCACTTCAGTTAACTTAATCCAGAGAAACCCTTCGTGAGCATACCTAGGTTTACCTCCGAGATGGTATTAGATCCTATAGGGTTGGTTGATAATAGTAACTATTATATATGCGTATAGATCCCAAGACATCCTACTGTAAACCTCAACTAGAAACAATCGGCATATAAATTTACATCACTATGACCATGTGACTTAGAGGTCCTGAGTTTCCTCTTCAACATGCCTGTTTCTAAATAATAATAATAATAATAATAATAATAATAATAATAATAATAATAATAATAATACTTTCTTCTTTTTTCTTCTTCTTCTTCCTCATCCTCCTCCTTTTCCAATGTTGAGATTAAACTCAGGGCCTTGTGTATTTCAAGGAATGCTCCACCAAGTTTATCCCTCTAAGCTTCATGTGTTTTAAACCAAGTCCAGTCTAGTTAGAATTGCCTTGAATAACAAATCTCAGCTGACAATTTTGTGTGTGTGTGTGTGTGTGTGTGTGTGTGTGTGTGTGTGGTTTTGTTTTAAAGGTAAGGATTTAATATAACCTATAACTAGGTTATAAAGTAAAGGTTCAATGGTTCTTTTAGTTATAGTAAAGATGAAATTTAAAATGGAACTGAATTATTAAAGTGAACTGAAAATAAGCATATTATTATTATTATTGAACAAAATAAAAAGTAGTGTTTTGTTAATGCTAGGGCTTGGATATCTTTAATGAGGAAGGTTGAGCTAGTGAATTCTGGTCCACTTATGAAATTCCACAAAATTACCGAATTTAACCATAAAGTTCGTGAACATTCAGTAAGATTTGTTCTCTCCAAGGCTCCACCTGCAACATGCTGTTAATAATTCAATGTCCTCAGTTCCTGCAGATAACAGGAATGTTTCCCACTTCTGTTGAAGGCTTAGTTCCTTCATCCATTTTACAAATGAAAGCCTGAATTCCATATATCACCCCCTCCCTGTAATGTTCTGTCTAATGATTGGTGATGGCTTATGGGATATTAACTCTAGTTTATTTGTCTGGAAAGAAGACTAAGCCCTAGATAGCTTACTCTAAAAAGTAAAAGTGTTAGGCTCAATGTGGTGACACATGCCTATAATTCCAACAATTGGGAAGTATCACAGGCAAATCAGGAATTCAAGACTATCCTCAGCTATATAGTAAGTTAGAGGCCAGCCTGGGCTACATGATACCCTGTCTCAAAAAAAAAAAAATCAAGAAATTAAAAATGTTAAAGACTAAAATTGAAAAGGTTATGTAAATATCTAACTACTTAAAATGATGTAAGCATTTAGAAATTGAAGTCGTATTTAAATTTTAAGTGTTAACATTTCAGTTAGATGAAAATAGAATTTTTACATTTGGAGAAAGGGTTGAAATTCCTAGAAAGGAATGAGGGTACTTTCTTGGGGTTTAGTAAAATTCTAAATATGGTACAGTGGTTTGAATAGAAATGGCCCCAAGAGGCTCATAGATTTGAATGCTTGGTCTTTGGGAAATAGCACTATAAGGAGGTGTGGCCTTGTTGGAGTAGTTATGGCCTTGATGAAGGGAGTCACTGAAGGGGAAATTTGAAATTTCAAAAACCCAGATAAGCCCAGTGTCTCCATTTCTCTCTTCCTGTTACCTGCCCGCCTATCCAGATGAACTCACTGCTGCTTCTCCAACATGTCTGTCTGTGTGCCACCATGCTACCATGCTTCCTTTCATGACCATAATGCACTAAGCTTCTGAAACTATAAGCCAGTCCCAATTAAATGCTTTCTTTTTTGAGAGTTTCCATGGTCATGGTGTCTCTTCACAGCAATACAACTTTGACAAAACCAGGTGGGATGGCGGGAATATATAATACAGTGAGTGTGGGAAAATGTCCCTGGTAGAATCCAGGTAGATATTCAATGTTTGCTATAATTTTTAAACTTTTATGTGTGCATAAAGTTGCCAATGTGTTAGAAAATATCATATATAAAGTATTAGTTTATATTAAGATATAATAAAATGTGAGGAAATGCCAATTATTTTCAAATCCATTTAAACTCAATATCTGGTAGAAAGTCCACGTCTAGACACACAAATCATCCATGCCTGCTGGTGAAACAGAATGAAATATCATACACAAAGATGACAGAGAGGCTTCGGGAAGCTCAGTGCCTGCTCTTGAAAACTTTCTGATGAATATAACTTCTGTAAATCCAACCTTACTAAGATGGAACTAAGATAATTGGCTTTTTTCATCTAAGCACATTTCGTGTTAGGCATAACTGATTGTTAATGAATTCCTCTTAAGCACATATTTCATTTTTGAAACTATTTTTTGAAAGTGTATTTATTTATATGTATGTGGAGGTTGAAATAGCAGTAGAGGCCAGAAGAAGACATCAGATCCCCTGGACCTGGAGTTACAGGCAGTTGTAAGCTGCCCCACATGGATGCTGGCAACTGAAGTCTAGTCCTCTTGAAGAACAACAGCAAGTATTTCTAAGCAATGAGCCGTGGGTTTCTCTGTGTAGCCCTCCCTGGCTGTCCTGGAACTCACTCTGTATACCAGGCTGGTCTCGAACTCAGAAATCCACCTGCCTCTGCCTCTGCCTCCCAAGTGCTGGGTTTAAAGGTGTGCGCCACCACTGCCCGGCCAAACGTAACATTTCTAAGTAGTTCCATTTTCATATAATCACAGCTACCTAACTTTTCTTTCGTGTTTCCTTTGCTGCTCATGTGGTCTTGCCATCACGATTGCTTATCTTGCAGGTCAGACGCACGGGGAACAACAGCTCCTCCCCTTCAAGGCAACACAGCAATGACAGACAACTGCCAGCCAGATGTTGGAGCACACTGCTTTCTTCTGCTCTATTTGCCTTTTGATTTCACAGCAATTGCCCAGGAATATCCTCTGTGCAGAACAAGCTGAGTCTTCAGGAGTTCAGCTATGCCTGCTTACAAAAGACGCCACAGCTAGACATGTTGATGGTGGGCTTTCTAGGCAGAGCAGGTGATAGGGTCCTAAGAATTCTCACCTGAGTTTCCAGCTATTCCTTCCAACCAGTTGTATACAATTCTGCCCTAATTTCTCAGGGTCTCAGGAAGGGGCTAGAGTATTTACGCTGGGTGAAGATTGTAGAGGGTCTCCCTCCAAATACCCACAGGGAAGCCATCACCCATGTGAAGATTTTGGGGTTATCCATGCTCTGTAAGTCAGCCTAATAAACTCACTGGTTCCCACTCTTTAGAGAGATAGAACTTTGGTTTGCCATGGGCCTTAGCAGGAGGGGAATAGACATTGCCTAGTCCCAGCCAAGGAAAAAACTCCTCCTAACAGCTCAGGTAGACAAGAGTGGGGGAAATAAGATGCTCCAGTAACCCAGCTGTTCTCGAAGGACAGTTTCCTGCCTTGATGGTAAATGATGTGTGTTCTCTCTTCAGTCCTGCCATTTACACACATGTGAGCTGAACAACCCCAGGGGCTCCATGCGTTCTCTTCCCGGAAGCCAGGAGCTGCTGGGAAACAAAACCTTGGCCATCTTTCTCAGGACATGATGGAGGTGAGTTCTGCTTGCCTGTTTGTTGGAGCTACTAAAGCCCATGGACAACATTGTGTTGATATTCTTGTGCCACTCGAGGCCTTTGCTGATTTTCACCCGTCTCCTTGTATTTATGACACTTAGGACTGAGGTCTAATCCTTTTACCAACTCATTCACATATTGACGCTTTGGGGTAGTTTTTCATTGGTGAACCCAAGCTTCCCTGTGAAATCCCTACACTAAATTATTGAGTACATGAGTGAGATGATGCTCTCAATATGATTCAATGATCCTCCACCCCTGAGAGATATCCAGGTTGTTAGTATAACATATAGGAAAGCCGGGAATAGCAGATGCTAGATGGTGGCTATGGTACCCAAAGAGGCAAAAGCCACAGAGGGATGGGAGGAAATGGCTCCTAGGGCCTAAAAGAAATGGGGATATTGACAGCATTGAGGTTCTGCAGGTGTTAGGGTGTCAGTGAAGAGTGGTGGACAGAGCCTGGAGAAGGTGAGCAAGACAGCTTCGCTGAATCCTCTGCTGTCACTGTGGAGTAGAAAAGATGCAGTCCCAACCTGGCCCCAGGTAGACTTAGGACCTCTAAGTGGACCATCAAATGTTGTCTTGATTAGGATTTCTATGGCAGTGACAAAACACCATGGCCAAAGCAACGTGGGGAGGGAAGGCTTTATTCAGCGTACACTTCCATATCACTAGTCATCATCAAAGGGAGTCAGGACAGGAGTTCAAACAGGGAAGGAACCTAGAAGTGGAAGCTGATGCAGAGGCTGTGGAGGGATGCTGCTTACAGGCTTGTTCCCCATGGGCATGGACCACCAGCCAAGAGATGCCACCACCCACAATGGATTTGTCCCTGCCCCATCAATCATATTAAGAAAAACACCCTGCAGACTTGCAAACTGCCCAGACTTATGGAGGCATTTTATTAATTGAAGATCCCTCCTCTCAGATGACTTTTAGCTTGTGTCAAGTTGACCTAAAACTATCTAGCCCAAATGTATTGATTCAAGAGATTTAGTCAGTAGCTAACAAGGAAAGGGAGCCATGCCTGTGGGGATGTTTAGTAATGGTGAGGCAGCTCCGTGGCAGTCAGGGTATCGCATTTACAGGACTGCAGTAGCAAAAGCACACAGTAGGTGCTAGGCAGTTAATCCCATGGGTAGTAACAAGGTTCCACCTGATGAGACCACAGTGTGCCAACCCTGATGACCTGAATTCCTCCCTCTAGAACCCACATGCTGGACAAAACTGACTCTTGCAAGGTGTCCTCAATGTGTGTTCCACACACACACCGTGTCATGGCATCTGAGTGCACACAAATAGATAAATTACATGTGAAATGCTTCTGTCATTATGGTCTATTCTTCCCCTGATTTTTCAGGTATGAGATTGTATGTGTCATCTGCATGTATGTGCATACATGTGGAGGCCTGAGGTTAACATCAGGAATCTTCTCTGATGGAAACAGGAGATCCCTGCTGCAAGCTGGCTAGCAAGACAAGCCATATTGTCAAAGCTTGTGTATGACTGAGAGACCCTGCCTCGATAAAAAACATGGACCAGTGATTAAGGATGGTTCCTGGCATCAACGTCAGGCCCCCACGTGCATGCACATGCATGCAGAATATTCGTACACCCAACACATGAAATTAGGAAAGCCAAATAAACAGTCTGTCATGGAGGTAATGGTATGAATCCACCCACTGGAGATGAGCAGTTCGGGTGTTGGAGGCAACTGACCAGAGAAGTAACATCAGCTCTTTAGAGAGGTTTAGTTGCTAAGAGGTAAACCTTGGCGCTTATAGAAAGTCATCCCAAGTAAGCCATTTTTGTAAATTTCTTTTTTTTATTGGTTATTTTATTTATTTACATTTCAAATGTTGTCCCCCTTCCCAATTTCACCTCCACAAACTCCCCATTCCACCCCCCTCTCCATTGCCTCTATGAGGATGCTCTCCCACCCTACCCCATTCTCGATTCACCACTCTAGCATCCACTTATGCTAGGGTATCAAGCCTCCACAGGACCAAGGACCTCTCCTCCCACTGATGTCTGACAAGACCATCCTCTGCTACACATGCAACTGGAGCCATGGGTCCCTCCATATATCTTCTTTGGTTGGCGGTTTAGTCCCTGGGAGTTCTGGGTAGTCAGATTAGCTGATATTGTGGTTCTGCCTATAGGGTTGCAATCCCCTTCAGCTCCTTCAGTCTTCCTCTAACTCTTTCTTTGGGGTCCTCCAGCTCAGTCCAATGGTTGGCTGTGAGTATCTGCATCTGTATTAGTCAGGCTCTGGCAGAGCTATACCAGGCTCCTGTCAGCAAGCACTTCTTGGCATCAGCAATAGTGTCAGGGTTTGGTGTCTGCAGATGGGATGGCCTTTCCTTCAGTCTGTGCTCCATTTTTTTTGTCTCTGCATTTCCTTTACATAGGCACAATTCTAGGTTAAAGATTTTGAGATGAGTGGGTGGTCCCATCCCTCAACTGGGGCCAGGCCTATCTACTGGAGATGGTCTCTACAGGTTCTCTCTCCCCTTTGTAAATTTCTTATCGTGCCACCTCACCATGATTATCCAAGCCATCTGTTGACCCCAAATCTTCCACATGTACCCGATAGAGTCAGGAGCGGCATTTTAAGGAGATATGGAGCTAGAAAATAGATATTCATGGTTAAGCAACTGTCTAGTGAAGCTGATTTAAATAGATGGGCAAGTTATGTGTGCACATTAAGGTTTCTTTAGTCAGCACTGCTGGAAAGCTTCATCATTAGGCTAATGGCCTCAATTCTGTACTGAGGCATTTCCTATGGTATCCAAGGAAAACCAAAGAGGCAATTAAATAAAACACAGGTGCTGCAAAAGTCGTGCTAGTCTCCATCCAGATTTCTGCTACTTTCCTTCCTTATTTGCTTCTGCCATCTTCCTTCTTACCCCAAGCTATTCATGTCCATTTTCTCCATGCTTTATTTGAAGAAAGATACTCTTCAAATCAATACAAATATTCAATAATAAGACATGGTCTCTGTTTCAGCCAATATGCATGGTAAACATCTGAGGAAAAATGAAATGTTAGCATCGGCCAGGTGTGGATGGTGGTGCACACCTGTCATCCCAACTACTTGGGAGCTGAGGCAGGGGAATGCACAGGAGTTCAGAGCAAGTTTAAGCAACACTGAGAAATCCACATCTCAAATAAAGTCCCAAGAAACCAATCCTATGAGCTTGATACTATTTCTAATTGTAAATTCCAAAATATGTTAAGTGTTGTGAGACCCTCATTCGGTTGGATGTAAAATCGAGGAGTTTAATATCCAAAAAAGAAGGTGGAGACTGTAGAGGAGCTAGGTGGGCTAAAAACCCTTGTAAGAGGGACAAAGACATGGTCTTCTCTGTCCTTTATTCTAAGTTAGGTGGATTAAAAACCCTTAAGGACAAAGACATGCTGTCCCCTACTCTGAGCAATAGAAAATGAATATGAATTCTAAAGATTGAATCTGCTGTCTACCTCTGGTGCTGCTTGATCATTCCTCTGGCTGGTGTGAGGCATGTTGGGAACTGGGAGCTGGGAGCTGGGCCCTTTCCTTCTGCAAGCATGAGCAGTTTTGGGGTTTTTTTTTGTTTTTTTGTTTGTTTGTTTTTGTTTTTGTTTTTTTGCTGCTCTTCACTTCTGTGTCTACATCTGCTCTTTTTGTGCCCTGCACAGCCTCTTCGTTCACTGCACAGTCTTCATGTCACCATTTGATTCAAAGACTCGACTTTGTCACCTCTCTGGAATTGACGAGGGGGGAGTTGATTGATTTCTCAGTGGCCTCTTTCCTGTCCGTGCGGGGGTCTCAGAATGGGAATGTGGCAACTCTTGATGGCCATGCTCTATTAGCTAACTGAGAAAGACATTGAAATTGGTGTGCCCTGCCTGCACATGCTCACTACAACACTAGTCATAAGAACCAGGATACAGAGGCAACTCCAAGTCCATCAGTGAATAGGTAAAGGAACCCTAATAATCATGAATGCAATTTAGCCTCAGAAAGGGGCGGTCCTCTCAGCTGAGACAGCATGCGTTCTCATGAAGGGTGTTATGTTGTCTCAGAAGCCAGAAACCCAAACAAATACTCTGTGAGCTAAGAGTTTAATAATTATAAGAATAAAATGGCCCTGACTAGAGGTTGGGAACAGGGAAGGACTTGGAAAGGATAGGATCAAAGGTCAGAATAATCTCTGAGATTACTGTGCATTCAGGTCACTAGAATCAACGCTGCTACTGTGAGGACTGGGAGTGTTGTCCAGTGGTGGAATTCTCACCTTGTATGCAAAAGACTCTAGATTCTACCCCAAGCACTGTAAAAATAAAAACAGGAAGATTGAAGCGGTATGTAAGATACTACATGTATCAGTCATCTTAGGCTAACAATTTGGCATTATAAACATACATCAAAATGTCACTGCAGCAATATACACAGTTGCTATTGGTCATTTCAAAATACAATTTTATGATGACAGAAAAAATCATGTATAAATAACATCATATACCCAAGAGAGAATACTCGGAAATCTCTCAATGCATCCCCTCCCCCTCACTTGGCTTGGGTCCTTGCCTGTGAGGAGAAGAAATGTCAGTCTCCAGGTTTTCTCTGCTAAGGCAGCAAAGAGCAGCAAGGTGCCTAGCAGGCACCCAAGAGTGACAGGCTCAAGCTGTGCAACCTCCTTATCAGGCAATCAGTGGCAGAACCAACCCTGCCACCAAGAGATGTGTTCCAGAATAAATCATGATTTTTCTCTCCATCACACACCCTCCACTCAAACTCCAGCTTCTTCCAACTGCAGGGAGCCTAGATTGCCTTACCAGATACAAAGTCAGTTTCACCCTGTGCTTCCAAAAGCAACCAAGTCCTGGCACTCATATAAAAAGTTCAGTTTAAGAGAGGGGGAATCCATTCTTTGCTTAGCCATGCATTCTGGTAGAGGCCTGAGGAGTCAGAAGTCCCTGGAGAATGTCGGAAAGTCCAGTGGGTACATTTGAGAACAGCAGCTGTGCCAGGGGCTATGCTCAGTGTTTGAGCTTTGAGCATGTGCTTAGCTTAGCGTGTGCATGGCTCTGGATTAAATTCCCAATTCCAAGGCAGAAAAGGAGGTGTGTGTCAGGGGGAACAGCAAACAAAACAGATTAAGTGATCTTAGCAAAGAGTTAGTTTTAAAAAGACAGAGAAGCCAAATTAACGATAGCAACCGCCATAGAAAACACACCCAGAAATAAAGTGGAAACACAGGAGAGGACTGGGACTAAGCACCAACTGGTGAACCAAGGGAGAAGCACATCTTCTGTGGGGGTTTTACTAAAGAGGGCTTCGCCAGAAGGTGAGGCAGGGGAGAGAAGAGAAACAGATCGGGAAGAGGCACAGAGAATGGGATCAAAAGAGCCACCAACGGTGAAGAGTGAGTTCTTTCCCCAGAGAGAAGTTGAAAGGGCTGAAAAGGATCAAAAGACCTCCTGAAGAGGATGTGTGTGTGTGTGTGTGTGTGTGAGAGAGAGAGAGAGAGAGAGAGAGAGAGAGAGAGAGAGAGAGAGAGAGAGAGAGCGCGCGAGAGCATGAGTAAGCAGAGGAGCAGCTGACAAGGCGCCCCAAAGGCCTGAGTGCCAGCGGGAGCTGAGGGAAGCCCATGCGTAAAGGGAGTCCCTGAGTCATGATAGCACCATCATTTCAGCAGGAAGAGTTAGTAGTGGGTAATAGCTAAAGAACCAGAATAATATTTTTAGTAAATATTTAAAAAATCAAGTGATTGCTGCCAGGAAATACACAGACACAGACACAGACACACACACACACACACACACACACATACACACACACACACACACACACACACACACACACACACACACACACACACACACACATTTCATTTTCCAGTTACTGAAAGCAATCAGATGGAAGGCAGTGGTGGAAAGCACTTTACTTGATCTTGCCCTGGGTTCATGTAGTTGGGATCTCAGCTGACTCTCCCAGTGCGCTGCTATTTCTATTAGTTACCAACTTAGATGCTAAAAGGATGTGGTTATGTCATAAGAGGCAACTGAGCCTCATAGAATATAGCCTAGTATTTTGTTACTTCTGAACATAGTTAAGATGTCCTCGGATTCTTACCTCCACCATTCCTTGTCTTCTTGGGCCCAAGACAATGGAGTTTAGGAGGACAGACAGTAAGCAGATGGTGCTGGAGTCCTGTGTGATGAGGTCACTAACAGGGTCTCCTTGGCTGTGGTTAATGAGGCTAGGAACAGTGCACATTGTGTTAAACACCACTGTCTCTGTGGGTCCTATAAACAGTACAAGTAGATGTTGAATAAGCAAAGCTTATGGGATGCACACTCTATGGTGTGGCCACTGTAATATGAGGTGGGTTTCCTCAAGTGCTGTTGGTACAGGCTTTGTCACCATAAGGACCTCCAGCATTGGTGGCACCCGTAGTGAGGAGAAGCCTGAAGCACCAGTCCACTGACCAGATAGGGTGTGAGGTCAGACAACACACAATAAAAACTGGTACCTAGAAGCAGAGCACCCCTTCTGTGGTGACCACAGCCAGTCACAATGGTGGCACGGGGTTAAACAAATTGCAGGGTAAATTGTATGGGGCAGGGACAGCAGGAAATGAATGCTCCCCAATGTTGCTGGTAAGAAATTGATAACCCAGGAGCAGGACCCAAGGCACCTCCAGCTTATGTGCACTAAGGGTGAACTAATAGACCAGTTGTTCTGAACCTGTGAGTGGTGACCCCATTGGGGGGGTCAAAAGACCCTTTCACAGGGGGTCACCTAAGACCATTGGAAAACACAGATATTTACATTAAGGTTTTTAATTATGAAGTTATGAAGTAGCAAAATTACAGTTATGAAGTAGCAATAAAAATAATTTTATGCTTATAGGTCACCACAACATGAGGGACTATATTAAGGGGTCACAGCATTCGGAAGGTTGAGAAGCACATTAATAGATAGTATTTTTATTCCCAACTTCAGTGATAGCATCAATCAGGTAGAAGCAAGGCATGGCTGCACTCAAGCAATGTGGCTCACAGGGTTCCTTTGGCCATGTGTCCCAAGGAGGTTGGGTCATGGCATTGCTCTGGGATGTTTGAGCACCTGCAAGTGATATTTATCTGTGTGCACTGGGTGGGAACAGACAGTTGGGACAGTATGGGTTTCTGCTTTCCATCTTGATACTGTTGTTACAAACCCACACACGAGTCTCTGTGCCAGTGGTCTCTGAGATCATGCTCCTGGTTCTTCCGGTGTATGTGGGTAGTGCCATGTGGTTTTGACACGCTGCGACAGCCATCCCTAGACACCTGGAGGGTCTGAGTCAGAGCCACTCTGCTAAACCATGTTGGGTTCATACAGGAGTCAGCTACCCACTGTGGGATGCGGGATACCGGAGATGGGAGGATGCCGTGGCTTCTGATCCTGAGAGCAGGGCAACCTCAGAAGTAGAGACCATCTCAAGATGGTTCTTAGCTCTAGAACCCTGTGGATTCCTAGGAGATGATGTGAGAGTGAGAGTGTTATCCAAAGCCATGTAGATGTGCAGACATAGACCACTTATTTATGAAGACTGTGAAGCTTGCCATCACTGAGATTGTCAGCACTGGGGCTGATGCCATTTACTGAGACAATCGCTTTTACCCCTCTCCTACAAAGGAGAGGCTCCTCCCCAGCTGTGGGACCAAAGCAGCAGATGCTGAGATAGCCGATAACTTTAAAAAAAACAAAAAACAACAACTATAATTTCTGCTATCACTCTCAAAGTAAATAACCTAAATTTTAAGCTCAAGGAAATATGGAAGCCCAAAATAATAGCCAGTGTAAAAAGAAATTGGAAATTTATTTCATAAACTTGTCAAGGCTAAGAAAGTCATAGGAAAAGTCAAGAAAATATTCCAGAGTAAGTATATCAAATAGCCATGACAACTGTCTTAGTCAGGGTTTCTATTCCTGCACAAAACATCAAGACCAAGAAGCAAGTTGGGGAGGAAAGGGTTTATTCAGCTTACTCTTCCATGCTGCTGTTCATCATGAAAGGAAGTCAGAACTGGAACTCAAGCAGGTCAGGAAGCAGGAGCTGATGCAGAGGCCATGGAGGACTGTTCCTTACTGGCTTGCTTGCTTCCCCTGGCTTGCTCAGCTGGCTTTCTTATAGAGCCCAAGACTACCAGCCCACAGATGGTACCACTCACAAGGGGCCCTCCCCCCTTGATCACTAATTGAGAAAATGCCTTACACCTGGATCTCATGGAGGCATTTTTCTCAACTGACACTCCTTTCTCTGTGATAACTCCAGCTTGTGTCAAGTTGACACAAAACCAGCCAGCACAACAACTAACTAAAAATTACACCCCAGTTGGGTCCTAAAAACAAGAAAAGAAAATACAAAGAACATTTACAGTAAACCCAATGAAGCTTCAGTAAAGACATATGGGCCTTGGATAGAGGATAATTTTCCAGACAGTGAAGGAGTTAGCATCCAGAATGCTGGGGAGGATGCTGGCTTCTGATACTTCTTCTGCTTTCCTCTCAAGCCAACTCTCATAGAATGAATCCTTGGTTATTTTAAAATAAGAGGTAAAGTGTGATTTTCCTGCAAGTTGTCCTTAACCCATTTGCTCTAGTCATGGTTCTAATTTAAAAGATGTAGAAAGTTGAAATCCTATAGCCAAATAGTAAAGAGTTCAGGTCAAAAACAAAGACTCTGTAAGCATATAACATTACTTCCATGGTTTACTGTAAACATTTCCCAAAGAGACCAATAGCTAGAATGGATACAGTCTACCTTTCTTGAAAAGTGACCTGTACTTCTTTTGTTTATACCTCAGAATTTCCGTGGTTACCTCTTTAGCTTGCTGTAGTAATCATTTGATCAGTTGCTATAAGCCTTATTAAAGGTTTAAAAGTAAATTAAAAGGCAGTCTTCGGAAGACTTTTTATCATCACACTAGTACGATTGTTCGGGCACAGAGGTTAAATGCAGTGTTTGTACACATGGAAAAACACAAATGCCCTCAGAACATTGTTAAAAAAAACCCACTGAAAGAAAGAAAAAGTTATTTACATAATTTTAGATATCAGAGCATTTGTTGAATCGATGTTTCTGAGCCCTGTTTGTTCTACTCAAAAGAATTTACTGACACAAATATGATTTTCCTCTTAGATTTTTTTATGAAAAACATATTCATGGAAGTTAATCTAATGTCCTCAAAATTGTTTGTTTTGTGAGGAAATAAAGTGGGTTTCTCTCTTAGGAACACAATGGTTGCTCTACTGTTCAAAAACTTCATATGACATATGTATATGGAGGAGCCTTCTGGGAGAAGCCCGTGTGTGAAGAGTTCTGTAGCTACCGCTGGGGAACCAGAAGAGCCAAGATGCCATTCATTTATAAAAAGGAATGCCATTGAGGTTATGCATAGATTTCATAAGAATTTGTTGCATCTTATTTTAAAATTTCCAACATAAAAATCATTGATTCACAGGTTACCATATTCAATTCTATATCTGACATATAAAATAAAAGGCAAAATGTAAAATAAAAAGCAGTGTATCAGTTTCCTCCACAGAGTGAGTTCCAGGACAGCCAGGGCTACACAGAGAAACTCTATCTCGAAAAAAACAAACAAAAAAAAAAAAAAAAAAGAAAAAGAACGAATCATATGACCTTATGAACATTTTAATGATTTGTAAAGGATTTAATTTTAGTGTGTGTGCATGTGTGTGTGTGTGTGTGTGTGTGTGTGTGTGTGTGTGTGTGTGTGTGTGTGCATCATATGTCTGGGTGCCTGAGGTGCCAGAAGAAAGCATCAGGTCTTGGAGCTGGAGTCACCAGTGGTTGTGAGGTACCTGGTACAAGTGCTCGGGTCCTCTGGAGAGCAGCAAGTACTTTAAATACTGAGAAAGCCTAGAAGTTCGTATGGCCAGTTTATTTATTTGGAACAAGATCTCATTATGAATCCCAGGCTAGCCTAGAACTCACAGAGCTCTGTGTAGCTGTCTCCAAGTGCTGGGGTAAAGGACTGTGCCATCACATCTAGTTTTTTCTCTTTCTCTTTTATGATTTAAAATATCTGAGAAAATGATCAAGTCAAAAAGGTTTTCATTACCTTAGCTTACAATGAAAATCACTTCTCTTTGACTTCATTTTTTCCATTGCTACACAGATTGTTTAAGTCTGGGACAGAAAATGAGAGCAGCATTATCTTCAGGAAGAGACAGCTTTTATGCTTCCGCATAGAAACTTAGTTTGTTACTTGATGTTACAGCAATACATAAATTTCATGCCCTCTATTAAAACTTTCAATGAAGTTAAATATATGACTTCAACATTAATTTATAAATAACTATGACCCTGCCATTGCAGGGCTGCTGTTTTTGTCTTCTCTGTGTTGCGGGAAGTATTAAAAAAGAAGAAAAATATGGCAGCATGTTCCCGCGCTACACCCTGGTTCTCTCATCCCGGGCAGGCTGGCCAACCATGCATTGGTGGGCAATGGCCAACCTGCTTTCATCTCATGAAACTCTGACTCAGAGCTCCACGATCTCTCCACTCAGTTCGATAGGTTCCCACTGGCAAGTCACTACCACGCCAGCCCCATGTTTCAATGCCCCCATGGCCTCTGTGGTACACATCAGGCAAACCCACACTTTGCTGCTGTACCTTTCTCTCTTGAACCCAGACGAGCTGCCTCGTGAAGGAAAACGCAACACAAACTTAATTCAGAAACAATGATAACTCAATCTCTGGGCACATAAACTACTAAAACCTAATCTTGTAAACCTTCTCAAAATCTGATTCCTCTGGTGTCGAATCCTTGTGGATCTGCCATGATACCAGGAGACGCTACTAGCTACATCTTACCTACTACATGCTGTCCATGTTTCAAAAGGCACCCCCCCTCTCTTCTCCTTCTCTCTTCCCTAAGAAGTAGGCAACTTCATTCTTCCCCTGACTCAGAGCAGCCTGCAATTCCCTACAGCTGGGGACCTCACAGCCCGCTTTGTTTCATCTATGCAGATGTGTTTCTGTATTGCCGGCATGTCATTTTATCCATCTGTGTTTTCCAAAACTTTCCTCTATATAAGGCATCTCAAAGACAGGAAAACTGGGAAATCTGACACGGGTAGCAGTCCCTGTGCCCCCCATATTTCCAGTCATCTTGAGTTGACTCAGAAAGTGGATATATGAGATTTGCTTCTAAGAGAACTGACCCTTCTCAGATGGACTTAACTCCCACAGCAGTGCAGGTTCGAGGCTGCAGAGACAAACACCCACAGGCACCACTGTGTGCAATGTTGGAGATGAAGGAGCCAGAGACAAATCACAGGGAAGTTTGCAATGTGGTTGACTGAAACATGTTAATTGATATTTGATATAGGGTTAAGATAAGGGGCTTCAAACATTAATAACTCATCATGAGAGTTACTGGGGAAAGATAGTGAAAGACACACCAGAGCTGCAGGTTGTTAGATTTTCACTTGTAGGTATTAATATTCCTAGTTACTTATGAGCCATTTTTATTCTTGTTTTATTTCCTTTGACAACTTTTCTTTGGAGAAAAAATTTGATTGATACTATGCATAACCTTTCATTGTACAATACTTTAACACTTAATATTTGTAGAAAATGTCTTCTTTAAAGACAAATTATTTACTATTGTCATTTCTTATTGTGTCTATGACTTGGCTATTCAAACATTTCCACACCTGGACGTTAGTCATTAGTCACATAAAGTTTTCTGGGGTTTTCTTTTTCTTTCTTTCTTTCTTTCTTTCTTTCTTTCTTTCTTTCTTTCTTTCTTTCTTTCTTTGCCTTCAGTTTAAAAGTTCATGTTAGAATGTGTTAGATAAACTAAAGATATAAACAAGCAGCATTCATCAGCCTTATAACATGAAAATAGGAATGAATAAATGACATTAGTATATTTTTAAATGAATGCCATTGGCGGATTTTCATGCTATTGACTTATTTCCTTTTGATAACTTCATAACTTTACTAGCTAAAAGTGTTTGTTGTTAGCGATATACCTTTCTAGACAATGAAATTAAAATGTAAGTAGCAGCTGTTTGCGGTTGTTAGCTCTGCGCTGCACTGGTCTGTGTCCCTTCATACTCCCGACCCTGCACACTCTATTACTGGTGATGGCTCCACGGTGGTTATAGGAACTAAGAGCTTTTGTTATAGAAAGTATTTCTACATGCTAGCATCCTGGTAGGAGTTACATAAGCTTGCAGGAAGGACAGACTCCTCACTCTGGGAGCCCTAAGGACAAACCAGAGACCCTAATCCTAAGCCGTGGCAGTGGAGGGTAGAGGCTAAGAAAGCAGATTTAATAATACTAGAAAAGGACGGTGGCCGAGTAAAACAAAGCTATAGATAGACGACATGACAGTCATCTGGTGAGCTGTTACATTGAGATCTAGAGGCACAGTTCATTGAATTCTAGGTAAATGGTTCTCACCATGGCCCTGCCAAACTACAGGTCTGCAGGTAGCTCATAACTGAAGTTTAAAACGTGTTTTAAGACTGAGAATTCTTTTTTTTCTTTTGAAAAGACTGAGAATTTTCTTTTTTTGAGAATTCTTGCTTTTTATAAATTCTTCAGTATTTTCAATTACATTTGAAAAGACACTTCTGGTGCCTTAACTGTATATTTGAAGCTGTGTGTGATGCTGCATACCTTTGATTCTAGCAATCAGGGTGTAGAGATGTGTGTATCCCTGAGTTTTAAGCCAGCCTGGTCTATAGAGTGAGTTTCTGGATAGCCAGGGCTACACAGAGAAAGTCTGTCTCAGGAAAAACAAATGTATGCTGTGAGGCTGGAAAGGGGGCTGAGCAATTAAGAATACTTGCTGCTTTTGCTATGATCTGAGCTCAGTTCTCAGCAACCACACATGGTGGTCATAATTCCAGCTCCAGGGGATCTGATATCCTCTTCTGGGGATACACACACACACACACACACACACACACACACACACGCCCCATAATTAAAAATCAAATAAAATCTTTGTTAAAAAAGAATGCTTGAAAGCCATCATGATTCAATGGCATTTTGTAATCCCAGAGAAAGTGCAAACAGGTTAATATTTGATCTGGAAACTAGATCTAAACCACTTATTTGTTTGATAATTAAATCAGTAATTTAATCAGAATCGTGCCTGGAAAAAGAAATGTAGCCAGTAGCTTTATGAAGCCATTAGTTCAATTATCCACATAAAGCATGTTGGATGCTTATCAGTACAGCAAAAAACACAGACATAGCCCTAAAATATAACACCACATACCCCGATGTCCTGCAACACAAACAATGCGCAATTGAGTTTAGAGTGGACTCTGTCACATAGTCACGGCACCTCATAAATATGCGTGCATGGTTGTTGAGTGGTGGATAAATGGACGTTATACCAACTCAGATGTCAAAGCAAAGCTGACAGAGTTCATGTGCAATTCATTTTATCCATCATGAATGAACTTGAAGAAGGAGGGATAAGAGGTTTACTCAAATGCTGCAATCAAACACAACTTGCACACATAACACATAATGTAAGCTGAAGTGTCAGGCATGCTGTAAGAGAGCATTTGAATGTATGACAATCATTACTGGACTGCTTCTCCAGCCAACCAATGCTATAGATAGGTTATACTTAGCAAAGTCCTTGCCTTGGCAAATTGTATGCAGTTCCAAGAAGCATATTCCTGGGAGTGGGGTGACCCAACTTGTGTTAGACTCAAGTATGTTTGTGTCAAATGTCCTCTTAAACCCTCTGTCGGAGGCTAGGCTGGGCCCCTGGATCTGTAACAGGGAGAAGGAAGAATGGCAAGCAACAAAAGATATTTAAAGCACTGTGTCCTTGAGAATAATGAATAGGCAATCTGTCTCCAATGGGGTTACTGTTGTTTATCTTGTGGTTAAAAAAAAATGCCTACAGTGGAGAAGAGAAGCCGTGTCCTCATCAGTGGCATGACTCTGGTTTCTTCTCCAGTCACTTTCTCCTGGATAGTTATAAGCCTCAAATTTGATGACACTACCCTTGTTTGCAATCTCAGTTAGGTCACCCCAATCCTTCCTCCTGCGTGGATAAGCACCCAACTTTGATGATGTGCTGTCTACCTCCTGTTTGTATCTATCTGCCACCTAACTATTGGTTCTTTTACTTGCTTGCACAATTACTAAACTCAATGATTTAAAACCAGAAGTGCAGCTATGGGGACCGTTGTCAGGACTGCCCGGATAACCAATAAGCGTAAAGACTTGAGTTTGAATCCTGACAATCCACATAAAACATTGGGCATGGAAGCTTGATCCTGTAATGCCCATGATGGTGAAAGGGGAGGCAGGAAGTCTTACACAGTGAGAGAAGAATGCTCCGGGGTAAATGCCATCAGGAAAGAGCAACTTTGACCTTCTCAGAACAAACAATGCTATTAAGACAACATGTCCTATACACTGGACTTAGACTGTCACTCCGAAAGGTCCATTTGTTAAACAGTTCAACGAGGCTGCTGCAAATGGCAGAGACTTTCCCAGGTGAGACCTCTGAGGAGGCCTTTGGATCTTGAGGACACACTCTTGAAGGAGCTTCTGGGACTCCATGTCTTCTTTGTTCTTACATCTCCTATCCATGAAGGGACTGTTTTTTTTTCCTCCATTGCCACACTCCTATGTACACCAGAGGCCAAAAGCTATGTTTCAACCTGGTTTTGGACTAAACCTCTGCAACTATGATCCATGGTTAGCATTTTCTCTTTGTAAGATGATTAGCTTGGGTGTTTCAAAGCTTACGAACACAGGATGTACTGGTGTCACTAGAAGGGAGAAATGGGAGCTCCATATATTCTCTTATGATGTTTGAGCTGATTCATCCAGAATAATGCATCTGAGACAGCAAAACTATCTGTTTTGAAGATTTTCTGATGGACTACAAGGTGCTAAGAGGAATCACATAAGTTGTTTTAATGACCTAAGCTTATACTTACAAGCTGTGTATTAAAGGTGGTCATCATGACTCTGGAGAAGAAGACCTGTTGCTGAATTCTAGCATGCAAAGTGTTTATCTCAATAGCTAACTGAGTGCTTAGAACCTTGTGTGCTCTTCAAAACTGCTCCCATATTCATTCCTCTCTAGATTCTTGAATGTGTTTTTTTTCTACTAATGCTTTTATTACCAGTTTTTCCAAGTTGTACTTATCTAGATCAAGTCTTAATGATCACGGTCCTGATTCCAAGGGATAATTTTTCAGGTGACTGAGCATAAGAACCCTTATGGTTTGAAACAAGGTCAGTGAGTCCCATAAAAACTGACCCCAGGTCTTACAAAACATGGAAGCCATGGGGAGAGTCCAGCCTTTCTCAATTACAAATAAGCCTCTTTTCCATGCTAATAGAATAAATCCATTTAAAGCTGTTTTGTCTTTGGTAAAATAATTCCTTGAGAATCAGAGTCTAATTTTCTCAGCATTTAACAGATTAAAAAGCAAGTAGAAGCTGAAGAAATAACTCCTACTTGGTAAGGTGCTTGCTATCCAAGCATGAGAACCCTGGCATCCATGTCAAACTCCAAGCAGAGTTGATGTAGCTATCATCCCAGCACTAGGAGAAGAGGCTCCTTTGGGCCAGCCAACCTCTCTGAAATGGGAGCTCCAGGTTCAGTGAGAGATTGTGTCTTAACAAATAAGGTAAAGAGCAATTTTAAAAGACACCCAATATAGACCTCTGCCCTCTACAAGTGCACGCATACACTTGTGTGCAATCTGCCCACATGTATACACACAAACATACATTCACGGCCTGCACACACACCCTTTGGAAGGCACTAAGAGGAGATTCTGTTACATTTACACTCATGTAGTGATGCTCCACAGCCAAACAGCATGTCCTGTAGGGAACTACAACTAAAATTTAGTTCGAAATTCCCTTTGGATGATTTTAGATGTGGAACTGTAGCTCCATGGCTCCTGACTTTATTTCCTTCCACCCTCTGTCAGTGTGTATCAGACCACCTGAGAGGATTTGCTAAGAATGACATAAAATGAGTTTTATTAGAAAGTGCCACACATAGGGAGGACTTCCTGAAGTCTATTGTGTGCCCTACACCCACCAGCCTAAAATAATCTGTTCTCTTCTAAAAGTAGCAACAATCCCAAGCACCAAGGAACAGATGAAGCAAGGGTATAAGTGGACCACTGTATGTTTTTGCAAAAAGAACATGCCTTCATGAGAAGGGGAAGGTGGCAATGCTTTGTATCCACCTCTTTGTTGGAAATGGAGGGAGCAGTTTATTTTGCCTGTATACTACAGGGGATTGCTGTGTGTTCCCCTCTCAGGCCAGTACTGTATGATACTGCTGACATACTGTCTTTCAAATGTTCTACCAGATATTAAAACGTCTGTAGCTGGTTTGCATCCCCATATCATTGGGAGTGTTAGTGCTATCATTCATATTTTAAGACCTTGAGCTTTATGGCTTTGCAGCTTTTCTCCACTTTAAATGCAATCATATACAACTTGAAAGAAAACATTCTCCTCCACCCCAGAAGCACAACTCTAGTTACTTTTGTTGAAGGGATGGTTTTATCTCTCAAGGACAGAGAAACCATCTTCCATCTTCGTGCCATCCGTGGGTATCCAAGAAGCTGCAGAGAGTTTAACAAGCAACTGCTGAATACAAACAAGTAGTTAGCTGGGTATAAGCAGTCTATAAAATGTTTCACGAGAATCCGTCAGCTAGGGGGTAACTTTGGATATCACTACAGTAGCCTGACTTGGGCATTTGTGAAGGGGCATGGCTCTTACTAAGACTGGTGTGTGGCACCTTCAGAGATTATAAACAAATCTCCAACCTTCTGAGGTCTTACTTTCCATGGTGAGAGATGGCCTGATAATTACCAAGCTTGAGGAAATCTGCAGAAGTATATAAAAATGTACCTTGACTCTTCTTCATTATAGACATTGCACATCATGTTTCTGACTAAATTATAACATGGTATGAATCATGCTGTAAAAGCAGTCAATACTCTGTCTTCTTGACTTGATTTCTAAGACAAGAGGCATAAAATTCCCCCTGCATGCCCTATAATTTAGGCATTAATCTTTGACTTGGCATTCTACTTACACCTACACAGAGCCTTTCAGTCTTCCAAAATGCCACCGTTCTAGAGCTTAGCAAATTTAGGCACACAGATCTGTATTGCCAGTAGAAAAACAGAGCTCTCTCTCTCTCTCTCTCTCTCTCTCTCTCTCTCTCTCTCTCTCCCAATCCTCTCTATAAGACAAGTTTTCCTGCTCACTTTAAAAAATTGGCATTATGGGTATTCTAAGTTAATCGAAAGTCTTGCAAAGGCTTCATAAGAACTCTTGCTTTCCTAGAAGCTACTGCAGCCTTTCTGTGGAAGATGTCTTCAGAAACTGCCTTCATACAAGCCTGCAGCACATGAACAGAGGCTTCGGTTATTAATACGTTCCCCAGTATTATGTGCTCATTATATTAACAAAATTCCTATTAAATCAGAATTCAATGGAGGTTTCTGCTTCCCCTTAGCATTTCTCAGCACAATGAATCTTTCCACAGCGATGCATTAGACTTACCTGGAGAATTTTTCTATTACCAATGCTTGAGCTTTACCCCAGAACAAATGAGTCAGAATCTTTCAGGGGTCATGTCTGAATCTAGTATATTCTCAAAGTTAGAAAAGTGCTCTCAAGGTGCAGCTGGGCTTTAAGCTACTGGTTGGTTCTTCAGAGTGTACTCAGTTTAGGTTTGTCTAGGTCTGCCTCGTTCTTTCCAGGGGATACCCCATGATCCATACAATGGCAAGACTGCAGTTATCTGTAAGATACAAACCTGCCTTTTCTGTGTTAACATTTGTAAATCATTAAGCTGAAGATGCTGATCCAGAGGGTCTGCAGTGCAGCCTGGGACTCTTCACTTCTAACAAGCCTCTAGCTAATAGAAATAGGACTCATTCCTGAGAGCTCGAAAGCATTATTGCTAATTCTACTTAATGATTCTTTTCTACATCTGTAAACTGACATCTTGAGCAATAACAATGCCTGGGCCTAACTCGTGAGAAAATTGATCTGGACCCCTTGGAAGGAATCAGTCTCAGAGGTAGGTCCTCCACATCTAGATTTTGAAAGAGCTCTTTCGGGAAGTCTGGTATGCTATAAGAAGTAGAACAAGAGAGTGTTCTTGCCTGCCTTCTGGCCAAAGCAATGGTGAGTACATGCTCAGCTACAGCATATAAAGCAAGTCTTCAATGTTTATACGTCTTTAAATTGGGTCCTTTGGATCTGCAGGTCTGGGGTAAGATTCTTCACTTGTAACAAGCTTCCAGGCAAAGCCCTGATGCCCAACTACTTTAAGTCAAGTCCTCACTGTTTACACTGATTTTGTTTGACTTTTTAACCAAAAATATTGGTTTTTTATATAATGTCTATGAGTCCAAGATATCAAGAAGAGATAATCTGATCTCTCACAAGTACGGGCAGTTGTGGGATGCCTAGCATGGATGCTAGGACCTGAACTTAAACCCTCTGCAAGAGCCATACGCTCTAGTTACTGAGCCATTTCTCCAGACCTCTCCATTTGCTTTTATAGGATTAAAACTCAAGGCATAGTAATATAACCTGGGGGAGGTAGAGGTGAGAAAATCAGGACTTCAAGGCCATCCTTGGCTACATAGAAAATTTGACCCAGCTTGGGCTACAGAAGACTGCATCTCAAGAAAGCAAAGCCAAATTGAATGAGTTCAATAACAATTTCTGGAGTTGTGGCACTGACATTGTGGCCAACAGGGGACACAGCCCTGGAATATTATTTCAGAGTAAATGATGGGGAAGGTTTGAGGAAGAGGACATTGAAGAATGTTTCGTTTCCTGCTGAAAACATAAGCTGCACATAAACCAAAGTCCTCAAACTAATGTCTGCATACTGAAGCAAGAATCCAGGCAAGAGATTTTGAACTTTGATGGAGAGGTCTGGTGCTTTAGTTTCTGACTGAACTGATGCAGTCAGACTCTGAGCTTTCAGTTGCTCCATCCGTGAGAGAAGTTTTCATAGTGTCATAGCTTCCTGCCCTCTTCCTTGGCTTTTCTTTTTACCAAAGGTCTCCCTCCATCTCTCTAAATCTTTCCTCTAGCCTAAAGTTGTGCTTCCTCCCAAGGACTGTCAGACCGTTCTGATCTCTATCTCCACACTGACTATATGACACACCAGTCTGACTCCATCTTAAGGTCAGAAGCCACCTCATTATAGCATCGAAATAAGCTCATTTCTGTTTTCTGTAAAACTTAAGTTTGACCATGTCTTGACCCATTTTCCGGAATTCAACATGTTCAAAACCCTATGAAATTTGACTCACTTTTTGACTGTATCCTCAGCTCCACCTTGATAAGATGTTCTGCCAGATAATTTTAAGATGTTCAGCCAAGTTCCTACCTAACCAAAATTACTCTGAAAAGTCCTCTAATCCTTGGGAAAATCTCCCAGTCTTACAGTTTAGGGGCTATAAAAACCCTTCTTCTCCTCTGTTCAGGGCTGACTTCCCAAATCCTGCACTTAGGGAGTGGCACTTGCCAGACCAGCTGTACTGTGCACATATAATCACGCTTGTATAAATTTGGCCAGTTTGGGTAGTTGTCCTTACTCTTATCCAGTGGGATTAACACAAACTCATTCTAATTGCTTTAAGCTCCAAAATTGCTGGTTGGAATCCACACCTTTAAGTGTGACCTCTCCCTTTATAAGCTCCTACTTTAAAACAAACAAACAAACAAACAAACAACAAAAGCCTACTCTTGATATTTCCATGACACTGAAATTCAAAAGGACTCAAGCTGAACCCCACTGTCCTATCTTCTTGTATCTTGTCTGGACCCTTTCACTGCCTTGTAAGATCCTGCTGATTCTGGCGGAGGTAAGCTGAGCTCCTCCCTGTTCTCACACTTTATCCTGCAGCCTCCTCTGACTCTCATTCCCTTTGAGAAACTTTCTGCTAGCTACTTTAAACCATCACTTGCTCTTAATTAACACTTTGTAAACTCCAGCATGAATGGACCAGAACCCTGCCTAGACCCATTACCAAAGCACTTTTACTTCTGCATTTGCAAGTCTGTGTTCTCTAATCTTCTACTGCAATGAACCTAGAACAGCTGCACTTCTCCCTGTAACTCCCTTCCCCTGCAGGAGGAACTCAGGTTTTAAGGTTGTTTTGCTTTGCTTTGTTTTGTTTGTTAGTTTGTTTCACAGTGTAATGAAATTTCAAATGTGCTGCACAGAATGGTCACTCTCACTGCGGCCTTTGACATGCTAAATGAATTCAGCTTTTATTTTCTTCTTCTTCTCTAGTTCAATACACATTTATTTGTTTAAGCTCAAATTGGTTGTTTTGCTTTCCTAGAGACTGACAAGAGTTTTTTAAAAGTGTCAATTTCAAAAATAGAAAGAAAGAAACAAAGAAAGAAACAAAAGAAAAAAACAAAGAAACAAAGAGAAAATAGAAACCAAATTTTTGTGTATTAGGATGAATTCAAAATGTACAAATAAAATTCTTTGTAGGCTGACACTGTAGTTTGTCCCACTGAATCTTTATTCCACAATTCAATTCCCAAACAAAAAGCATTAAATACATTTCATTATAAAACTCAAAATCCAACTAACACAGGTGGGGCGGTTTCAAGGGTAACTCACGCTTTACCAAGCTCTGCAACCACTGATGTTTGAACAAAGCCAAAATCTCAAGCTAAGATCTTTTTTTTTTTTTCCTCCTTTTTTATTTTTGATACTTTATATACATTTCCAATGTTTCCCCTTTTCTGAGTCTCCTCTTTGGATACCCCCCATCCCCTCCCCAACCCGCCTCTAGGAGGGAATTCCAACTCCC
>CM052714.1:18915010-18980222 GCA_028551405.1 Uromys caudimaculatus | reverse complement strand
GAGTCTTTCTGTTCCCGGGTTCTCAGGCCCGGGATCCCGGCAGATCCGGACGGGTCTGGGCGAGAGGTGCTGCTCCCCTCAACCCCACTCACGGGCCTTCCAAGTTCCTGTGAGGCTTCCTCTCTATGGCGCTCCTTGGCTACGGACTCCTGGTGTCACCTCAAGCTAAGATCTTGAAGTGAAAACAGAAGCCATGGTTAAGAGAACAGAAATAGAATGGACAACCCAAATGTGTCAACAGCCATGAAGACTGACATCAGCAGGTTTGGGGTACTATTGTTTTTTGGTTTTGTTTTTGTTTTGTTTTGTTTTGTTTTGTTTTTATTCCAGAGGTGAGTAGATGTTTTAAATGTTTAATGTTTTTAATTTTTTAATGTTTTTTAATATATACATTCTTTTTAACATGGAAAGAAATTCTTTACAAGGATCAAAAAATGTCATAAGTTCCAGCAATTTTTTTCTCACTTATCTTTTTTTTGCTTTTTTTTAAATGTAATACTTTATTTACATTTCAAATGTTTTCCCCTTTCCAGGTCTCCCCTTTGGAAACCCCCTATCCCCTCCTCCTTCCCCCTGCCTCTATGAGGGTATTTACCCCCATCCCCACCCACTCCCATCTTCCTTCCCTGGCATTCCCCTATACTGGGGCATCTAACACTCTCAGACTCAAGGGCCTCTCCTCCCACTGATGGTCAACAAGGCCCTCCTTAGCCACTTATGTGGCCAGCCCCATGAGCCCCTCCATATGCGTTTTTAAATGTTGCAAAAAAGAAGTCCCCAGAATGGCAGCAGCTATCTTCAAGAAGGATTGTGATTGCAGATTATTATGATGGGAACAGTCTGCAGAGCTGACTGGCACAGAGCTGCACCACAGCTAAGTTCTACAGGCACCACCCGGCAATGGTCTACTTGCTGATGCTGGAAGGACTTCCGAGAGGACTGTGAGGAACATCGGAGGACAGACCAGTTTAGTCTCTGAACACAAGATGCAGCTATTCTCAGGCAGGGCCCGTCTATCATCCCATGTAATGTAGATCTTACTATCTTTGCAATGGATTTCTGAGCCCAGGACAGAGCGGGCAGATTAATTCATGGAAGAGTTTATCTCTGCCAATGAAGAAAAAGTAGGCTACAAAATTCCTGCTGACGCAGTTTCTCCTTCCATCCTATCTGCCCCTAGAGCGCTGGGCTCGTCTCTGCCCCTAGAGCACTGGGCTCGTCTCTGCCCCTAGAGCGCTGGGCTCGTCTCTGCCGCTAGAGCGCTGGGCTCCTCTCTGCCTCTAGAGCACTGGGCTCCTCTCTGCCGCTAGAGCACTGGGCTCGTCTCTGCAACAGGAAGCACATGGTTATCAGGTTCTGACTCACTGGGCATCCAAAGCCTGTGAGTTCTTTTAGTGCAGGAATTTTATTTTTAGTCTTTTTTTTTTTTTTTTTTTAACAGTGTTTAGGGCTTTGTCAGTCCCTGATACTTTTTGTAGCTCAAAATGGTTTGATACTGAGACTTTCATATTGTTTACCCTAGTAACTGTTCAATATTTAACAAAGGAGTTCTCTACCAATCACTTCATCCTTTTACCCCCTTTACCGGGGGTGAACATTCCAAGTGGAAAGTTAATGTTGATTTCATGGCTTTCCTGCTTTGTGAGGTTGATGAACCGTTGGAATGGTTGATTCATTCACTGCCTTGATACCACCAGGGGTTTCCAGTATCTACTATCCCACCTTTATAAATACTAAACAGTAATAATTCTATGCCTCATTTCTTCCAATAAGCCTATTAAAGTCTTGGAGGCATTTTGAATATAGGAATTTTAGTCTAAAGTTCAGACTAAAAATCTAAAGGAAGACCATAGTAAAAATCAGGTTGGGTTTGAAGGACAATGCCAAGCAAGAAGCAGGAAATGAAAGCACGGGAGTCTTCTTTTTCCATACACCTGCTGAGACACAGCAACACCAAAAATCAACTTCCTCTGGCACAAACTGCATGGTCAGTAGTCAATAATACACTAGTAGGCAAGGAATTTAAAATTTTGAAAAGGAGACAGTTGAAATACCATCATGGAAAATCTGCAAGCAGCATGTAACTCACTGGATATCCTGGCCTCCCATGGCTAAATGAAAAAAATCAACCAACACTGCTCTTTCAGTAAATGACCAAGATCCACAAGTGGCTTAGAACAAATTGTTAGGTTAAAGAAGAATCAGCAATAAAGACTTGAAGCTGAACGGTGAACAGATGATGAGAAAGCTGTTCTTCATCCCTGCCTGAACCAAAGCTGACAAAACTAGAAGGTAAATTGACAATAAGAAATGTGCTTAGTTATTGTTCCTCCCTTTCTTAGATACATCCTCAGTTCTAGACCGCCCATAGTTGACTCCAAGGCTAAATAAAACAAATAACAGTAATAGTGGGAGGGGCAGGTGTGTGGCATGTGTGTGCACACACAATCATGCCAACCTACCTGTCTTCCAGAGTGCATGACTTTTACCTGAGGCTATTAAAAGTACGGCTTTCTCTCTTTCTCCTCTTTTTTTTAAATCTCCTCCATCTCAGCAGCTGCCAGGATCCTCAGCTTGCCTGCCCTGTTCCTTTCCCTCTTTTGACGTAATGACTGTCCTTGAGTTACTTTCTGAATGTATTTTAACATTCTTTATCAACACGAACAAGCCCTGCAGAAAAGGAACTCTGGGTCCCTGGAGACGGATTCAGCCATGGTGCTGTTGATGACGTTGCCCAGTGGATGATGTGAGAACTCTCTAATACCTCTGACTATTCTGTTTCAACAATAGCTCTTTCTGAGACAGCAATGCCACGTAACCATTCCAGAGAAACATTTCACTTTCTGATGTATGATTCAGTGACATTTTGGCTTCTCTGCCATTATAATTTAGCTTTAAAATCTCAAACAAAAGTACTTTGTATTTTTTTCTTCCTGGGTGAAAATATTTCAGTTTTTATAGGCTAAGCCACTATTGGATATATTATTTCATCTCAGCCTCGTTACCAAGGTCAGCTTAACTCCCAGTATTAGTGTTCAGCTCAACTTGTTGCTTCAGAAAACAGTTACGGCGAGAATTGCTGCATGCTCTGTATAGAAGCTAGGCAGTAGTTGATACATATTTTACAATTAAGAAATACATGATGTTATCATCACTTCTTTCCAAGGAAGTAAAACACTGTTAAGTAGATTGAGTCTTCAGAATTTGCCCTTCCAGTGTCTCAGGATTTAACCGAAAAGAATGACACAGAAAGTGAGCGTTAAATTTAACTAGACACTAAATTTTTCTTTAGCTTTTTAAACACTTTACAGGACAGTAAAGAAAATTTGTGGTTGATGAATAAGATCCTCATTGATGCCAAAGATCCTGCATTGTCAAAGAGAACTATGAATTAAAATTAGAAAAATTGATGATGCTATTGGGCATTGGAAAAAATATACAGAAAATATAGGTTTATTAGAAGACTATAATTTGATTAATTTATTCTTCAGCTATATACACTCTTGAAATGCCCATAGTTATGATATAGAATGCATCCATCATCCCATCAGTTTTCCTAAGTGCTGAATTCCCCCATCCTCCAGCCTCACACAATCCACTTCCAGGCAACCACTGACCTGCTTCATCTTGGGGTGATTGCTTTGCATTCACTTCCGTATAAACGGAATCATACAATATGTGCTTTTGTTCTTTTGGCTGGAATAATAATCCTGAGATCTACTTTTGCGGCTAGGAGCTCCACTCACCAAGTCATGCTAGCACCTGTAACTGCTCAGTAGAGTCCCACTGTCTGACTGTATCCCAAGATTTTTGGCTACTCGCCTGTTGAGGGACATCTGCTTTGGCGCTAGTTTAGGGCCATGGGAATAGAGCTTTCGTGTCAGTCATTCTACCCAGCTGTAGCTTGCATTTCCTGATGATCAATGATGCTGAACAGCTGTTGATAGACTTACCATCCATAGTTTTCTTTGGTGTCAGGGACTGAATCTCCAATCTTCCAAATGCTGAATGACCACTAGATCTCTGAGCTATACACCCAGCCTTCTTGCCTCTCTTTCCATTGTTTAATGCTTTTACTAAGGTTCAAAGGGGTGGGGTTTTTTGTTTTTTTTTTATTGTATTTTATTTTTAATAAATAATTTTACAAAAAATTTACCCTGTGACAAGCTCAAGTCAAAGCACTTTTTGTCAGGCAAGTGATCTACCACTTAATGGTTTCCCAGGCCCTTATATCAGATACCTCTTGGATTCGCAGTCTGTGCCATTCAGAGAGCGATGCTTCTTCAAATACCATAGAGAACTTCGGAGACATACAATTGCTACTTTTAAAAAGAGAAGAGAATTGGTATTGGGGAAAATGGAGGAAATTTGGAAGCCTTGTGCCCTCTTGGGGGATGTAGTGATACAGCTGCTGTGCTAAACAGTAGTGTGTCTCTCCTACTATACAGCAATTTCCTCTGAGATAATTGCACCTTGTACCTTAGAAGGAAGCTGGTTAAGAGGGCAGATGTTCTAAGGGGAGGCAAAGAATTCCATCCTGCGGGAAAGTGGCTGAAGTTCAACTCAAAAGCTTCAGGAAGCATCCAACACTGACTAACTCCAATGTGTCCCTCAATCCCCAAGAGAATAAGGATAGCCAAAGACGTGCTCAAAGGAGTGAAGCAGCTTAGAAGACATTTAGACAACCCACGCTGCCCAAAAGAAGCTCGGCTCAGTCCAGCTGAAATCAGCAGGAGAACGTGTGCCACACTTAGCATAGCTTGAGCATAGGAGATCTGAAAGTCCGCCCCATCGGTGACGTATTTCCTCCAACAAGATCACACCCCTAATAGTGTTATTCCGTATGGGTCAAACATTCAAACACATGAGTCTATGGGAGTCATACCTACCCAAACAGCCACAGTGAGTGAGGGGGTACTTACAGAACGAGAAATGACTCAAAGATGGCTGCATCCTCAAAAGGCTACCCCAGCATTGGTGATAGACTGTGAAAGTGGAACCCTGGAGCTCACTGCATACCGTACGGGCAGATCAAGATGTCAGGAAGAATCTCTTCTAAGGTGGCTTGATGGGTTTCCGCTTTCTTCTTTGGGTATAATCTCATAACAAATGGGTCTCAAAACAAATTTCAAAAGGAAAGGCAGTATCTCAAGGAGATATTTATGTCTGTGTTCTTGGCAGCATTATTGACAATGGTCAAAAGGTAAAAGCAACTTATGCCCATAAATGAGTGGATGGATGGATAGGTGGGTAGATGGACGGATGGATGGATAGACGGATGGTTGTGTGAATGGATAGATAGATGGACAGATGGATAGATAGAAAGACATTGCAATATTATTCAGCCTTAAAACTGAAGGAAACTCTGGCACATCTGATAGCATGGTGATTTTTCAAAACATTATACTATATGGATGCCACCATGGTGGAGTGGTAACCTCTCATGAATGACACCCTAGCTTCCATCCCCAAAATAAACAAATAAACAAAAACAGAAAAAAAAGGAAAGGAAAGGAAAGAAGCATCACCCCAAATAAAATAAACCAATTCCAACTGAGAAAATATTGTATCGTTTCACTTACATAAGATACTTAGAGAAACCAAAGCCTTAGCCAGATGCCAAAAGAAGAGATGTTTCCAGGCAGGGGCTGGAGGCAGAAAGAGGAGAAGGCCAGTAAAGTACTCTTAGATTGATACTTTCTATTCTGCAGGGACAATCTTTAGCACAGAAAATAAACAACTCAAAACAATTTCTGGAAGTCCTTGAAACTGATCTGATTTACAAGCACCTCCATCCCCAAGAGAAAAATTGAGAGTCACTCTCAGATGAACCAAAATGCAAAGAAGATTCTCAGACAAGCCTGGGCAGCTGGTGGGAGCAAAGACCTACTGAACTGCTTAGAAGAGTCGCATGGACACCCCTTCAGCTGCCTGGAGGCTGTTCAGTGTGCTTCAGATCCCAGCTTTGTGAGCTGTCATCTATGCTTGGGTGAACTTGGGTGAGGCAGTTGTCTTTGAGTTGTTTCTGCTCCTCTAACCCCTCACAAATATTCTTACAAGTAACCCCAATAAAATTTATTGGTTGACCAAGTTGGATTTTGATAGAGAAAGGAGTGATATTGCCACAAGATATTCTAAGATCAAGTTTTTAGCACAAAGGAGATTTAGCCCCAGAGAGGCAAAGGGCAAGGGATAAGAGACAAAGACAGGAGCTAGAGGACAAGGGAGAAGGGAAGAGGAACAAGAGAGAGGGCATTTGTCCAAGCAAAGGACTGCCTCTGGGTAGAGAAGAGACAGACATGGCCCATAGGCAAATGGCAGTTCATAAAAGTAAAAGGGGAAAGCCCATGTTAGAATGAGTTATTTTGTTTGGATTGGGCTTTTGATTGTTAGACTTGAATACTTTGAAAGCTGGACCTTGGTAGTCAGCCACAGGAAGAGGAAGTAGCTAAATGAGGGAATGGATTTTGGTGGGTAGCTTTAGAAATGTAATCTAATAATTTTGAGCAAGGCAGAGGGAATGGCAGAAGGGCAAGGCCTGCCAGAGCCATGTTTGCTGGGTTTGGACCTGCTAGAGCCCCTTCAGGTAATATTCATACTTGAGTTATCATGAACTCCCTATTTGAGTGTTCTCTCTCCCTCTCTCTCTCTCTCTCTCTCTCTCTCTCTCTCTCTCTCTCTCTCTCTCTCTCTCTCTCCTCCTCCTCTCCTCTCCCCCTCCCTCTCGCTCCCTCTCTCCCTTCCTCTCTCTCCCCCTCCCTTTCTCTCTCCCCCTCCCTCCCTCCCCCTCTGTGTGTATGTGTGTTGTGTCTCTTCAGAAAAAGTTTGCCACACAACTCTAAGCCGTAATGATGACAAATTTTACATCATGTATATCTTGACACAGTTAAAACGCTAAAAGCAAAAATAATATCTCCAAGAAGCCCCTCACTCACCCACTTTTCTGGTCTTTGAAGTCAGTGTAGATGGACAGAGCAGCAAGGAAAATATTCTGACCCAGACATGATTTAGAGGAGGCGAGATGATAGTGGACTTGACTCCCAAACACCTGGGTGTAAATCGCTACTCTGTCTTTTACGAGAGTCTCATTTTCTCTCACTGATGTGTCTGACATATTCTATAGAGTAGAGAATAGAGTGAAGTGAAGGAAACTTATGATTCACTTGTTTGTTTGTTTGTTTGTTTGTTTGTTTGTTTGTTTTTCAAGACGGGGTTTCTACAGGTGTAGTCCTGGCTGTCTTGGAACTCACTCTGTAGACTAGGTTGGCCTCAAACTCAGAAATCCAACTGGCTCCCCCTTCTGAATGCTGGCATTAAAGGTGTGTGCCACCACAGCTGACTCTCAATTTTTGTGATGAAAAAAAAAGTATTAAGTTAGAGTAATGGGTAAACAGGACCAGATCAATGGCCAACTATGAACAGAAGTTTAAGGTGAACAGTCTGAAGCTGGTTTTTCTCCCCTCTGACTAACTAGCTGTCTAGGGAGGTCCTCCTTAAATCTACCATACTCTGACCACTTAATCACTTACTAAGATACTTTTTCTGCACCAATGTTTTATTTTCTATCCAATAGGAATAATAACCCAAAATGGCCTCACAGGTGGTGGACTGATGTGGGTCATGGTGCTTGAAGAAGTTGACCTTGCTAGCTGTCACTAAAAAGATTAATCAAAGAAACACATCCCCATAAGTATTCTATGCCCCTGGCCTTCACAGTTTTCTATGCCTGTAAATGAAGATTTGAATGCAGTACAGATTCTGAAATACTTAGTCTGGGGCGGAACAAGACTTCTCAAGTCTTCAAATGATGCTTTTATACCCTTTGATGGATTTTGAGCAGCAAGACATTAGCTCACGGGGCTCACAGTGTGGTCCATATCTAAATATCTTCACTTTTTATAAGAAGAAAGTCAAAAGGCCCTAATCATGCCCCCATTTGTGAAAATTCATGTATTGGGATTTGAGTGATAATTAGGAGTTGTGAGATATTTGAGATATGACTCCTAGTGGAAGACTTTAGTGCCATTAAATGTTCAGAATAGAAATGTTCTCAGAGGAGCCTTAGTCAAGCCTGGCCCCTCCCCCATGCTTTGTGTGCACTCCCACCTCGATACCATCTGCTGTGCAATGCAACAAGAGGTGCCCTCCTTAGAGCTAGTCCTGTGATATTTATTTCTTTAGCCTTTTGAACCATGGGCTAAATAACTTCTTTATAAGTTATCTAGCCTTGGTTATTTCTCTGCACTAACAGTAATGAAAAACAGATTAACCCACGGAATGTCAGATATCTTAGACACAATGACTGGAGTTTAGCTTTGTCATAAGTGAGAGAAAAGACCAGAGCTGAAAAGTCTTATGTCTGGGTCTGAAAACAAGATGGCTCTATTCTTACACTTACTCTAAGCCCAGTTATCAAGGACACTCTGAACCCATGTTTCCTCTGAATATACATTCTGCCTAAAAAGCCCATGAACAGAGAACCAACAGCTACACTCCACAGGAAAGGCAAGAGGGGTGGAAGTGTATGTCTCATGCTTCTTTCTCATCTGGAATTTTCTACACCAGTGGTTTTCAACTTTCTTAATGCTGCAACCCTTTAATGCAGTTCCTCCAACCATAACATTATTTTGTTGTGGCTTCATAACTGTAATTTTGCTACTGTTATAAATCATAATGTGCTGGGCAGTGGTGGCGCATGCCTTTAATCCCAGCACTTGGGAGGCAGAGGCAGGTGGATTTCTGAGTTCGAGGCCAGCCTGGTCTACAGAGTGAGTTCCAGGACAGCCAGGGCTACACAGAGAAACCCTGTCTTGAAAGACCAGAAAAAAACAAAACAAAACAAAAAAAATCAAACTGTAAGTATCTGGATTTTCTAATGATGTCAGGTGACCCCTGTGAAAAGGTTGTTCAACTTCCAAAGGGATCACAACCCACAATTTGAGTACCACTGTTCAACACTTTTGCAAAGATCCAGTTGCATGATACTAGTTCATATACTCCCACTATATTTGAGCATGAGAAAATAGTTTCTACAAAGAAACTCAAGCTATCATTAGCCCCTAAATGATTTTCTCTCTTAGGACTTTAAATAACATGTACCTGGGATTTAGGCTCTGTCTTCCCCTAACCTTTCCTCCTCTGAATACCAGGCTTCATTTTCTCTAATAAAAATGGAACACTGTAAGAGATGCCAGAGCTACCACATCGTCTCTGAGGAGCTAGTGTGGCTGCTGACAGCCACAACCCATAAGCCTGTCAGCTTAAAGGGGTATCTCTCCTGCCATGACTAACCATTGCAGCTTCCCAGAAGTGTCTCAGAAGTGTTCCGGTGTCTCTGTCACAGCCCAGTGGGTGCTTCTTGGCTGTGTCTCACCACATATGTTATCTTCATGGTGGCTGCTCCCAGAAAGATTTGTAATTCAAGGGAACCTCTTCACATATTTCTGTCTGTCTTTAAAACAAGGAGCTCTCAAACATGTCAAATCAGAGAAGCAGACTATGGCTCTATTTTTAAGGTACATTTTCCCTCTGGGTTTGTGACTATGTCCCCTGAGAGGGTTCTTCCCTCTGCATGCATCAGTTTGATGGCTTGCACGTTGGAATACAACCTGGTATCCTTTGGAAAACAGAGACACAGTTTAGTGACGTTCACAAGAGGAAGGAGGCAGCAGAAGGTGGGGGGAAGGGCAGCACCATTAATGTACACAGCATGTAGCAGTAGTTGAATGCTTCTGTTGGTTGCCATAGGAATGAGAAGACTTTTGATTTGAAATCACAGTTCCTCTGAAGCTATGTTTAAATTGCTATGCTGGATTCTTGCTGTTTACCACTACCAGCTTTTGAAATCAAGGGCTCTTTAAAAAATGCAGTTCAAATGTTTTCCTTGTCAAAGGAGGTTGTACCAACCTCCAAAATGTCATTCCCAAGACCCTAACAGCTGAAGAACACGGACTTCTCTCAATTACTTTGCTCTGCACACTTCCCAAGCTAGTGAAGTGCAATGCGATTCTGCTATTCGTCCTTGCAGGAAGAGCCCGTGAGATCTACAGAAGAATGTGGAAGGCACAGTGTGCCTTCAATGCAATTGTCATCAAGATGGTATAGAAACACATTTAAAAATCAAACAACTGGTTTGTAACCAGTAACCTTTGACATCATTTTCAAAATTAGTTGTTTCACATATGGTGGTATACGTGGGTTTTTTTCCTATCCAACAACCTTCTAATACTTTTCGTTGCAAGTTCAAATTTTCAATATGAGAGTGCCAGCCTTCAAGTACAATGTTAAACACAATGCCATGTTTCTAGTGTCTCTTCCTTCTTTCACTCATTACCAAGTAGATGTATTTTATATCTAACTTGAAAAGGGGTAGAGAAATTAAACACATAGAGGATCAGACACTGTGCACAGAGCCTTCCAAATGACAGCTGAACTGTCATCCCTGTTATGACTTGTACGTGAAGTGTTGATAGAAAGCGCCATGCAGGGGAAGCATGGTCCCCAGCTAGTGGAGCTATTCATTGAAGAAGTGACTGATTAGCCTGGACCTAATCCAGTGATGAATTGATAATTTGATCCCATTAATGAGCAGCAGTGAAAACTAGGTGGAACCTGATTGAGGAAAATAAGTCCCCCAGGCCATGCCTCTGAATCCTGCATCTTCTCCCTGAGTGCTTCCTCCTCCTCCTCTTCCTTGTCCTTCTCCTCATCCTTCCAATCCTCTCTCTCTCCCCCTTCCTCTTTTCCTCCTTCTCTTTCTTTCATTTGTCTCTCACTCCTTTCTCCTTCCACCATTTGCCCCTACCACCATAATAAGGCTTTGCCTATACACCAACCTAAGACCATGGAGCCAACTGATACTGAATTGAAAACTCTAAAAACATGATCTGAAGTGTTTTGTCAGAGGGACAGAAAGCTAACAATTATATTACCTCTCCTCTTACTTGCTGAGAGCCTAGGTATATCTGTTCATTTACAAATATAACCATTTGCAGTATGTGCCTCACAAAAAGGAAAATTAAGAGAACCTGGGTTCGGCTAACTTTTAATCTCCTGAGAAAAATAATTGATCTACCTTATTTTTGTATTTCCAGCAACTAGTATAGTGCGAGGCATGTAACAGGTGAAAATCAGCTTCCTGTTAAATCACAATGAGTGAACAAATGGTGACTATGTGCTAGGATGATCAGCTGCAAACTAAATAGGAATTTCCTTTGTTGGGCCATGTTTCATAAAGCATCTACTATACATCAGACATCACATATATTACGTCATTTAAATATGGCAAGGGATGAGATGAACTTTATAAAATTCTGTTGTAGCTTCTTACCTGCTATTGCAAACTTCTCTCAGGAAATCAGGGTGATAAAAAGAATAGATAATGCACTTTTGGTGGTAATATCTTATCATGGCCTTGGAGCTCCCTAGTCAACCCTCTTGTTAAAAAAAAAAAAAAGTACTCTTTGTGAGGGAAAATAATTACAATAACTAAGGCTCCTCAGAAGTATACCACAAATCAGACACACATTAGATACTTAGCATGCAATAATTTGTTAGATATTTACATATACACCACTGACCTTAGCACAAGTTAGAGATACAGACAACGTATGGTACAAATGGATTTCATTACACCTAGACCTGATTTGCAATGAAAGTGATGGAGGCGATGTTTCGTCTTATATGGCGGATGAATGCTTTGGTGGCCCTACCTTTCATAAATCTTTGTAGCTGATTACTGTCCATTAACTATTTCCCAAAACATCTGACCTCAACACTGTCTATGTGTCATGTTCTGTGTTGTCTGCATACATTATCACACTTGACCTTGATTTCTAATCAGTTTGTGACCATAACCCCAAGGTTAGCTTGCTTTGCCGGTTATACGTATTAGCACCCAAATTCCAAAGCCAATGTTGTTCACTACTTCATTGTGTTGTTTCCTGAATGACTGAATAAAACATTTCTGCAGCCTCAAGTGTTTTGAGTCTATGGCAGATTTTTTTCCCTTCAGGTACTACTAATAGTTATGAAAAGTTAAAATTCAATGAATACCAATAAAATTTCCTTTGTTTCAGGAGTAATCCCCACATCCCTGTGACATTAACCAGAGTTTGAGCATACTGAAATAGCTAAATCTGGAATGAAAAACTGGGAATCTGATGCCTTCAATGCCCTTGGGTGGCAGATACTAAAGCTATTCAGCTCTGAACAACAAATTGCATTTGGGACTCTATCGTGAGTAACAGTACTTGTTAGGTAGTGGTGAGAATCCTACAGCCTTGCATATGCACACACAGGGAAAGCCTTAAGTATTAAGGCTTAGAAATCTTTTTTTTTTTTTTTTTTTTTTTTTGGTCTTTCGAGACAAGGTTTCTCTGTGTAGCCCTGGCTGTCCTGGAACTCACTCTGTAGACCAGGCTGGCCTCGAACTCAGAAATCCACCTGCCTCTGTCTCCCAAGTGCTGGGATTAAAGACGTGCGCCACCACTGCCCGGCTAAGAAACCTTGTTATAAAATGTAACAGTGTGTTTAAATCCCAAAATGAGGGAAATACTCACCAAAGTCCCTTCAAAGTGCTACTTTGATATCTTCCATTTTCCCCGATTCCCTGTAGGTGCTCAGTGGTGGGTTCAGCATGGTTTTCCTAATGTGTGTTGAAAGCTCAGGGCCCTATGATCCCCATGGGGTCTAGCAGAGTTGAGTCCCCTTAGAGATCGTTATTCTTTCTTCCTTCAACATGTCTTTTGATGTTTTCAAGTTTCCGTCTTGTGTTTTAAGAATAGGAATAAGCAATTTAACTTGTGCTCAATTTTCAGTCCCCTCCAAGAGAACTGAAAATAAACTTTGAATACACAGAAAATCCAGGGCACTGTGATTTCATTCTGGTGGAGGTAAAGTCAAATATTGTCTGTATCCTAAAATTAATGTTTCGAAGACTACTACTACTGACGCGTGTGTTATCTTCATCATTTCAGAATTAGATACCAGGGAGATTTGGTGAATAGAGGTGCTTGGGGAATTTCTCATTTTCTCAGCTCAGCACTTTTCCATTTTCCTACTTTTAGTCCAATATCTAAAGTCTAAAGATTCTATGCTTCTGGCTATTTTCTCTGCAAAGCAAAGAGATTTGCATAACATAAGCAAGATGAACATATCAGAATCTATTTGGCAGAGGGTAAGACGGGTATTCGAACTCATGTTGTTTATGCTTTGAACTGAGTTTTCTCCAACATAGTCACAGAGGGAACAGGTTATTTTTAGAAGCAGCAGCGAGAGGAGCCAGAAGCACTTGCTCTGCTGAACATCTGCCTCCTCCATAACTTCCAAGACTATTTCTCTATGGTGGTACTCCCCAGTGCAGCCCCAAGAGAGGACTGGTCAAAGAGACTCTTCAGGAAAAATGTCCTTGAATAAGATTTTAAAATATGCCTCTGGTGTTGGAGAGGGGCTTCAGAGATTAACAATGGATATTGTTCTTGCAGGGGACCCACGTTTGGTTCCTAGTACTCACATTGGGGAGCTCACAACCTCTCATAACTCCAGGTCCAGGTGATCTGACATCCTCTTTTGGCTTCCACTCATGTGCACTTGCAAACCACACACACACACACACACACACACACACACACACACACACACACACACATACACACACACACACACACACACACACACATATGCATGCAGACATGCACGCATGGATGCAACCATGCACCTACACACCCATGCATGCATGTGTGCACCCATGCAGCTATGCACTCATGCACACAGGCAGACACACATGCACACGGATACATTCTAAATAACAATAAAATCTTGACTAAAAAGGATCTGCCTCTGGACCATCCAGACATCTTCAAACCACGATCCTCATTATGATGTCTACAGATTCAATGCTCTCTTCTGACAGACAAATACTAGCACCTCATCTATAAGAAAGCCCTCCAAATATGGCCATGGGCCTGCATGAAATAAAAGTTAGGCTCCTGCTCAGCATAAAAATTCTTTTTCTCTGTCTGTCTTAATTCCCTGCCTTTTTATTTTAGCTTCCAACGATTATCAAACCTGCCTCCAAAAACAGCAGTAGAAATTAATTTGCTCTTATGTAAAAATAACTGATGGTGCCTCAAAGTCTTTCTTCTTCCAGGGAAATTTTCATATGAATAAAGCCGTAGATAGACTGTTGCAGAAGCATGCTGTTTGATGCAGCCTCCTCCCCCCCCTTTTTTTTTATTGATTGAGAACGTCATACATGTATATATTGTCTTGATCAAGGCCTCCCCCTCCAGTCCCTGTCCCTACTCCCACTCCTCTTTAGCAACCTCATGTGTTCTTTTCTTTCTTTTAAACTCGTGGAGTCAGTCCACTTGGTCCTCCAGGATGTGCATGGCTTAATGAGAAATTAAGAGAAAGATTGCTCATTAGTCAAAGGTTAAGATTTAATAGAATGATTTGCCAGAGAGGATAAAGCTTTCTATATAGTCAACCTATGTATCTATGGACCAATCTATAATATTCAGCAAACTATGGTTCAAAACATCCAGTGGAAAAAATTGCAGCTGTCCTGAATATATACAGGATGCTCTTCTTGCTATCATTCTCTAGGCAATAATGTATAACAACTATTACATAGCTTGTATACTGTATTAGGTGTTATGGGTTATCTGGGAAATTTTAAGTGCTTAAAAGGATGTATGTAGGTTATATCAAAGTAGTACATCTCATGATATAAAAGACTTAAGCACTTGAAGATTCTAAAATTTATGACGGTACTGAGACCAATCTCCTACATATCCCAAAGGAGTTACAGCCATACTTGTTTAGCAAGCTAGTGATGTACCTAAGGTCCTCAACCTAAGCACTCTGCCAAGACATCCAGGATGTTATTTTACTTTAAGAGATATTCTAATATTTCCATGTGTACATAGTTTATTATCCGAAGAAAATGTCCCCAAGGTTTTGTGCAGGCAGAAGACAGAATTTCATGGAGTCTAAACAGGGTCTTCTAGAAAATTCTATGATATGAGACAACTGAGTAAAGAAGATCATTGTACAATTTTATACATGAGAAGAACCTCAGCAAGCATATTAAAGCCTGCTCAAACCCAGTGAAGACCAAGAAGAGGGTATAAGAAGAACAAGTTTCTTGTGGTATTCTCTTTCTGAATGGTTGGGTCTCACAGCATCAATAGATAAGTATACAGCTAAAGGTAAATTAGCACAGCTAACGTCTTTACTTATGCCTGGGTTCTACTCTAAAGTATATCTCTGTTTCACGTCAATGCAATTCTTCTACACTTTTTATACACATTGCAGACCTATCATCTTACCATCAAACTGGAAACAGAAAGGGATGCAGGACCACATCCAGATTGTTTTGCCCCTATAGCCTTATAACTTTATATGGTTTGATTTCTTTTTTATTTTTAAAATTAACTTTTATTTATAAGTCACATGGTTATAGTGACATTGTCTGACTTAGTTTGAACTTGGGATGTTTTGGTTAAATTGTCCAATGCTTCATGAATGTTAGCCTGGGACAACACTAGCTACTCTGTAATGTATGCCAGAACAATGGGTTAACATACAACGAACTTAGTGATACTTTTAAATAGGTAAACGTTATAAAAAAATTCAGCTGAACTGACCAGGTCTTGACTTTGGTTTTGGATAATTCCTATGCTTTCCTACTTTTACAAGTAAATTTCCAGCTGGAAGTGGTGGTGAATCCCAACCCTGGAGGATAATGCAGGAGAATCATGAGTTCAAGTCCAGACTCGGCTATATGGAGCTCAAAGCCAATCTAGACTACACAGGGTTTCAGGGTTCCAGGCTAAACTGAGTTACACAGCTCAATAAACCAAGATCTGGGGACACAACTCAGTGGTAGAGCACTTCTCTAGTTTGCACAACCTCGATCCTCAACATTATATGAACATCAATAATAAATGATAATTTCATCACCTGAATGTCCCTGTATGTATTCTATGTCCTTTCAACGAATGAAGTCATCAACTTTGAAAATCTATTTCATTGCGGAGCAAGGTGTCACATGCTTTTAATCCCAGCACCTAGGAGGCAGAAGCAGATGAATCTGGCCATTGAAGGTCACCCCAGTCTTGACAAAGCAAGTTCCAGGACAGCCAGGGGTACACAGAAAAATCTTGTTTTAAAAAGAAGGAATGAAGGAAGTCAATTTTAGAATCTGGTTAGATTATACTTTGAAAATATAATGATTATTTCATAAAATGAAGTCCCTTTTGTGAGTAATCATTTCATTCCCAAATCGTTGCTTTTTAAGAGTTAAAATCTTACCCATTTAAAAAAAAAAGTCATAGCTTTTTTATATCACGTCCATTACTTGGGAGGGAAGGAGAAAGAGAAGAGACAGAGACAGAGAGACAGAGAGAGTCAAATAGAGAGACAGGGAGAGACAGAGACAGGGAGAGAGAGACAGAGAGACAGAGACAGAGAGAGACAAAGAGACAGGGAGAGAGACAGAGACACAGAGCATGCACATGTGCCACAGCAAACATGTGGGGGTTAAGAGACAGCTCCAGGCTTCAGTCACTACAATTCCTCATGGCTGAAGCAGGGTCCTTTTGTTGTTTGCTGCTGTATGTACCAGGCTAGCTAGCTCACAAAATCCAGGGATTCTCAGTCTCTACTTTACATCTCACTTTCGGAACATTGACATTCCAGACATGTGTTAGTCCATCTGACTTTTATGAAGGTTCTGAAGATTCAACCATGAGCCCTAAGACTTCACAGCAAGCGTTTTCCCCAGAGAATCATCTCCCCAGGCCCAGCATCTTATAAAGTACCTCCTTTCCTTTCCTTGGTCAGTACTCCAGAAATTACTGAATTCCAAACCCACTCTCAGTTCTAGGAACACAATCTATTTTTCAAATGTTCTATTTAGCATCATTTTCCATCCCTGGCTCATTTACACTTAACACAGTATCTGATATTTTTCAGCTTAATCTCTCTTTCTCCCCATTTTCTCTGTTTCTCTCCTTTCTCTCTCCACTCTCCCTCCCCCTGTGTCTCTCTCACCTATGAGTCATAATTCCAGTAGAAGCACAATAGAGAGTTAGAACCTGTCTCCCACACCCTACTGTAAGTGAAAGGAACCAGAAGACAGCTTTCTTTTCTTGTAAATGTCAAGTGCTCACCTGTCTCTGTTGAGGGCTGAATAGAAATTCAACCTTAAAGATCTAAGGCCTGAGGTCTGAGCAAAGCTTTGCACATTCAGAGACCAAGCTGCCTTCTCCACAGGGCCTTTTGCTTGATCATTACATTTAGGTCTTCCACAAGGCTGATCTCTCTGCAGCACTTTCTTGGTACCTGGTTTGCTCTGATGGAACTAGAGAGCCCACCCTATTATTGACCCACATGACAGTCGGCAAGTCATTTCCTGGTTTCTCCTATGGAAGACAACCCCCTAGCCCACCAAAGGCAAGGTAGCATGAAAGGCACAGGAAAGGATGATTTTCAGAGTTAGCAGAAAGTCACTCACTGGCACTTGTTCCGTAGCTGAACTGTGGACATGGGCAAGCAGAGTCTGATCTTCCTTCCTGGTCCTTGCAAGTATTGCTTCTCTTGTCTTAACAACCCAGCCTGATGCTACCCACTACCCTGTACTCAATCATCACTTCTGCTTGCCCCATACAAGGTAGAAGAAGGCTGCAGAAAACACACACTGGAGCATGACTTGATTAACATCACAGCTTTTAAGAACATATCCCAAAGTCTCATGCCTACAAGTCCTTCCTGGGGTGCAGTAAGGAGGATATCATACCAGGCTAATCTGAGGGACCAACCAAAGCATCTTTTTGCTGTTGAGATAAAAATTCTGTTGCATTCAGAAAAGAAGAGCACATTTGGGCATTTTGAAGATCTGACCATGCAGAGACAAAAAGAGGGAACGTGAAACCCGACTGGCCTTCTGTATTTCTCTTTAGCATATAGCTCACGGTTTTAATTGCCCACCTTGTTTGGCAGCTCAGAAGGTAATGGCAGGGCACCAAACCCTACCGGGAGCAGTTTTAGGATTAGCAAGTACTCCACACCTTGGAGAGCCTAAGAGACAGGAGAATCATTTTAAATGCAAATTAAATTGAGGGGGTAGCAGAAAAGAACACATAAAAGACGGTAAAACAAAACCTTTCAATTTTCTTAAATTAGCAAGCTAATGCGTTCTAAAGAGCAGCCCCACTCAGATCCCGGCTTGGGGGGGGAGGGGGGAGGGGCACTTCATCGCAATATAAAGCCAGCAGATCCATCATTTCTCTCCACTCAGTGCTCTTGACTGAAGATTGAAGGGAAAATTAGAAGCTATTCATTTGTGCTCACAGACTAGTCAACCGTGCTCAGCTTGCCCGCCGCTCTCTGACAGCGTCCTGTTGAAGGGGCACAAGTGCTGGTGAGTATCTCCCAACTTTAAGAATCTTCCCTTCGTGCGGCTTTCTGGCTGTGTTGCCTTTGGTGGGCTAGGGGGTTTCTCCCACAGGATCTGCATTATAATGCGGCTTTCAAAATCTGGGAAATTTCAGACAGCTTTTAAGCTGTTCCTAGGGACCGATTCACAGAAGGAAAGAGTTATTTTCAGCCTAGATGCCGGTAACTGTTTCTGTGTATTGATTATAATGGGAATGTTGAACATAGTATATACCACCAGTTAAATAGCCTTTCTTCACCAGCCTGCCCCATTCAGCAGTTAAGATAAAGACAGGTGCTCCAGAATGGTCTAAACAATATAGCCCTCTCCACTGTTAATCGTTTACCACATATTTTGTTTTTACTGCAAAGCAGACTGGGATTTGAGATCGTGAAAATAGATTATTAAAGCAGAAATTCTGATTTTTAAATAACTGTGCAAGATCTCTGCTTAAGAGGTGGGAGAGTAGACTGTGAATGGCCCTGGATGATGCAAAATCTTCATGTAGATTTTGATGGTTCCCTGCCAAAGTTTTACATGGGAAAGTGGTAATTTCCTTCCTTCGCAGAGGAGGGCGTGGAGAGGCTGAAACTGGCGTCACCTTCGGTTGCTAAGGTAACATGTTCAGGCCATTTTATCTGATAGAGAAAGTCCAGTGGACAGAATACATTATTCATCATTGATCTAATCAGATAATCAAAACTGTTTACTTTCACTGGGAATATTTAATAAGATCAAAGGCAGCTGGTTGAAACTGCTCATTTGGACTATCGACAGCCCTTGGCTTTACATATTTTTTTACAGTAAGTATGCTTTGCGGTTGGGGTACCTTTGGCTATTTTTTTTTTAAAGTTTCCTCTTATCAGACTTGTTTTCTTAGATGAGAGTGTGCAGACTTAGGAAGCAAGTGATTGCTTTAGCCTTCAGAATCCGATTTTTAAAGACTCCTTCTTGTTCCTCCTTAAAAATATAATAGTGCAGAAATAGAGATAGTTCATCTGTGCCAGTATCAGGGGTAACTGCATGGGCTCCATGAGAAGGGGCTGGCTGTTTTTCATGCCAGGCTAGTGCATGCTATAGGAAACATGGCAAGGCTGTGATGTTTGCAGCTGCTGCACGAACCACAGTTCTGTATCAAAAGCAGCCTATACGGGGCATAGGCAGATGAGCCAGTAGCACTGGATAGAATATGCTGAAGGGGATGGCTGAAGACTAAGGAATTTAAGGCATTTGTACAGCAAACAAGCCAGCCTATATTGCAAAGTGTCTATGAGAGAAGGCTCGGATTCCCAGGGGATACTCTCTACTAGAGGGGACACCAGACACCCCTGGATCAATTGAAGAGCAACTTGCAGGTAAGGGGGATACTTTCCAATGCCATTCATCAGGCAGACTTTTAAAAACTGGAGGTATATGAATTTAAAAAGTATGCCTTTTGTCAGATAATATACAGCAAGGAGAAAACAGTATGTTATTTCTCTTTAACCTGAATCATTTTATTTTTGCAGGCAGAATAAATTATTTTTAATCGGTGTTAACTAAAGGTTGGATCTTCTCATACAATACAAAGGCTCTGGCAGTGGGGGCTTTGAAATTAGAAATGTCAGTCAAATGTTGGCATGTGATAATGGTGTACTCTTATTTAAATTAAAGAATACATGTACTTGACACCCTGAAATACTGTGGCTTTCTCCCCTTCCCCCTTTATAGAGATCCAAGTGATTGCCTCCTCTCAAAATCCTGCTTTGAACATTGAACATGGATTACCCCAAAATGGATTATTTCCTGGACGTTGAGTCTGCTCACAGACTCTTGGATGTGGAATCAGCACAGAGGTTCTTCTACAGCCAAGGAGCTCAAGGTAACAAATGGAAAAGAGGGGAGCCCCTCAGCCTCAGGCTGCTTTGCTGCAAACAGCGTGGCATCAGCTGCAACCCCTCAAGCTGTCTTGAAAGTTCATCAATTAATATTTCCAACTTGATAACATTTACCAAAGTGCTGCCAGAATTTCAGAACTGACTAAAGAAATCCATAATCCTGGAGGTGTAAACAAGTGTTGGGTGCATATCTCTGAGAGCTTTGTTAGAAACTGATTTCCAACTCCTTGAGTCTGGCGCTTATGCCTAAGAGGACTGAGGGATGCTTTCCCACCTGGAAATTTTTAGACAGGCAGCTATTGCACTTGTGGCGATCTCGGGGCACTCTGACCTAGCTGAGTGCCATCTGGCTGGATTATGAGCTTCTGAGATAAGTAGACCACTTGTATAGCTGCCTTGTCTGGTCTCAATGATCTCAGTTGCTTCCTAAAGAATCCTCAGTGTACATTCAAGGGCTTCTACCCACTTCTGTGAAGTAAGGCAGACTGTGTGCTTTCATTACCTAGTTCAAGGTACTTGATTAGGCTCAAACATGCTTGCTCTTCTGTCCAGGTTCCATTTAGAACATTTGCCGTCATTAAGGTAGCCAAAGAATTCGAATTGTTTTGTCTAGTTGATGGTAAGAGATTTTTGTTGTTGTTGTTGCTTTTTGTTTGTTTGTTTAAATCATAGTTTTTGTTTTTCGTGAAATTTTTAAGATGTCCAGTCAAAGGACCTTGATTATGGCTGTATCTCAGAGCACACACTGAAACAGTGGAGAGAGGTCATGTTTAAATAGAAAAGTAGTTGAATTCTAGGAAGTCACGAAGCACAGCTGCGAAGGAGATACACTGCATTAGAATCCTGGCATCTTTCACTTTGGGCATGACAGGAAGCTCATCTTGGGCACTGATAAATAATAACACTCCCCCCCCCCCATTGTTCCCAAGTGTTCTTATGAATTGTTTGTGTGTTGCTCATGGCTCTTGGTAACCTTGGGGGCTTTCAAGCACCTTGCTTCCATTTTCTGGGTATGAGCTTATGCTCTTAAAGTCAAGAGGGGCTGGGTATTATCTGCAGGATTTGTTTGGGTCAGCAGGCTCAGCAGCATAGCTTGATTTGGGCAAAAGTGATACCATGGCTATTTTCCAGCCTCTAAGAGGAAGGAGGCAGCATTGCTACTCTCTGTCACTTCAGGAAGTCTAAGAATGTTCCTGGGAAGAAGGGACAGAGGCTAGTTAACACCTCCAGCTTATTCTGGGGCTATAAGTAGCAAGGTGGCTAGAAGCAGATATGGAGCTGGAAGAGAGGAAAGAAGAGAGAGGCTTCCGCCCTATCTTGGCACCTGACTTTCTACATGGCCACTTCCACCCCAGTGCATTCCATTCCGAGTCTTACTCCATGACAGGCTCTTCCAGCTAAGCTGCAGATCAAGAAAGGAAGCAATAGTTAGCTGCGCGGGTAAAGATGTCTGTTCACTTTGTCTTGAAGATGATGGACTCTTGGCTTTTATGGGAAGAAAGCGGGCAGGGCGTGTGGGAGGCTTGAAGATTACAAAGCAGTCTGGTGGCTGCAGCAGATGGAACTGGGGGTGGAGTGGTCAGAATTGTCACCAGCAGTGACGGTGGTGTAGACTCCAGAGCTGGAATAACTGGGAAACACATGGGAGGTGGTAGCATACGCTATGGCTTCTCCTTGGGATCACGTGTGCCTGCGGGTGAGGAGGATGCTGTTTTCCATTCCAGGAATCCTAGATTGGCAGGGTTCAGTGGGCTCCCCAAACATTAGCGAGGCCAGGGTCCGCAAATCAGAAATCTAGATGTTTTCGAGGTTTCGGGGTCTGCAGCTAAACAGGAGTAACAGAGCCAGCACATTCTCTAGGGACCCATATTTAAAAGTCAATTCATATAGTCCTTTGCAAAATGATAACGGTGACAGGTTTCTAAGTTGTTAAGTGCATTAATGAGTCGAGGTCTTTAAAGTGCTTAAAACAACATCTGCAGTATAAGACTCTGTACATCATCGAATCAATAAGATAGATAGCCCATGTTAAAGACCCTCTCTTCTCTGATTGGGAGAGTCCCCAAGGCAGCCAAGGCTTTGCAAATAAAAAATCTTAACTTATGGGAACTCAACCTCCTGTGAAAAGCAAACACACACACACACACACACACACACACACACACACACAGAGAGAGAGAGAGAGAGAGAGAGAGAGAGAGAGAGAGAGAGAGAGAGAGATGTTCATAAACATAAAATCACTAAGATTGTATACCTCATCGCAGGAAAACCTACCATAGGATGAACTTCAACAATAGTAAAAGTGTGTTGTAGTGCATCCCCCTCCCCCCAGCAACGCTTTCGCTTTATCTTAAAACATGGTCTCCAAGTTCCTCAACACTTAGGGCAATCACTACTACGGGGTCTCCTCCTTTCAGAACCACTGCCCCCGCTGTAACTCACAGCTTCTCTCTACAGCTCACTAGCTCCCCTGCAGTCACTTCTGTCCACTTTGCATGGATGCTCAATCTTTCCAAGTCACCAAACCCCAGGCCTTCCAAAGGCTTCCAGGTGAGCAGTGAGTGGGCAAAGGCTCCACACCATGGCCTGCCGCCCTCTCTTCCCACGGCAAACGCTCATGTCTCCAGTGTATGACTGAAACATGTTGAATCCATGTCAAGGCTCTGAGTACCAGGAGACAGACTGGTATATGATGGCTGCTTCTTATGAAAGGCATGTGGGGCTAAGAGGATTAATCTCAGCTCTGAACTCAGCCAGAATAGCCCAGAGCAGTATGAGAATGATCTAAAAACCTAGATACGATAGCCTCTTCTTAAAAGGTCTCATACAGAACTCACAATCCAGAACTTGGATTACTCAAGACCTGATTGCCCAGGCTGTTTGCTTCCTTTGTTATTCATTCCTGTGGCTATTACTACAGACTGAACACATGTTCTCAGAGATATAAATCCTTCAAGGAGGAAAGAAAATAAAATGGTGAGGGTTCTCCTTTCCTGTGTGATTTACTCTTTATTGTATATACTATTTACAAAATTCTAAAATATACTTTCAGAATTAATTGTAGGCTACATGTCTATCCAAAGCAATAGTTTTAGAAGTATGTTTTTGACTGACTCATAGGTATTTTTGCTTATTTTTTTCTTGGAAAACGAAAATATCCTGTTTCAAAATAGAGGAGGGTGTTCTAGTTAGTTAATGCAAGAGGAGTAGAGGAGGATGTGAGCTCCTACAGTGAGGGCAAAAAGAGGCCCCAACTTTTCCAAGTCCCTTTGGAAATCCCCGAGACTGTCAAGTGTGTATTCTGCTCTGCTAATGGAAGAGCTTACCCTCTCCAATCTCCATTTCTCATTGGTTTGAGTGTAAAATGGGGAAGATTGGATGACTGGGACTTCTACTATCAAAATAGAGATGTGTTCTGGGGAACCGGATGGGGATGGTGAAGCCCACAGACCTCCTGTTTGACTCCCGTTGGCAGATGGTGTTCTCCTAGTTAGTTTGGGAGTGGTTCACCCCAGAATATCCTAGTGACACAGAAGGAACTCTATAAAGGCCACCTGTGACTCAAAAGGAAGATTCTGGAAACTGGAGGTGCATGTGACTTCAAAGGTCAGATGGGTCTCCCAGGGCATAATTCAAGTTCATCCTTAATTAGGTTCTGACAATAATAGTCCCACCCCCAATGCCAGACTCTGTGATTTTTACAGTGCCCAACTGCACTGAGGGGGACATCATTAAAATTTTAACAAAATGAGTATTGTGGGATTTTTTTCTAGTTGAAATGGACACCCAGGTTTCTCTCAACTCCCCACCCCCAACTAAATGAACTAGGACCTGAGTGGCAAGGTCTTCAGAACCCCAGTTCCAACAGGCTTCTGGATCAATCCTGGGAAGGAGGGTTAGCCACTTTTCTACATGATCAGTGGTAAATTTTTTTTAAAGCATTGTACCTAGTGTAGATTGGAAACATCCCAAGAGATTTCACAAGATCCTCCATGACTGAAGACCCATTGCAGTCCAATGGAATCATAGCCTCCAAGGGGCAATACCACAAAGAGAATCTTCCCCCCCCCCCCAAGGGCAATCAGAGATGAGATCTGAGGACTGACCATTTTATCATATCCTGTAGCTATGTTTATTTTTATTTGGGGGTGAGCAGTGAGTGCTGGGAATTGAACCCAGAGCAGGTACTTTACCATTAAGCTATATATAACTCATTCTTTTATGGTTATTTCTACCTGAATATTTTTCTTAGCCACACCTAGATAGTTAAGTATTATAAACTATCATATATTATAAATATTTCCTATAGATAACATAGGTCTTATACACTCTAGGCAAGCACTCTACCATTGAGTCACACACTCCACCCCCAAAGTCGTCTCTTCTAACTGAGTTCAAATGATCCAAAGTAGCAAATAAACATCAAGAAGAGAACATACATGGATCAGAGACTGCACTTTACATATTAATTGTATGTGTTCCTACCCAATGAAACTTTGGGAATTGGGGATTTCAGCATTATGTGCATGTTGCAGATTAGAACATTTAAGACTTGGGCCTAGGGAAGTAACTCAGTTGGAAATATGCTTGCCACAATGGCTCAAGAACACATGTGAATGTGAGGCAATGAATCTCCTATAACTCCAGTGCTGGAGGAAGCAGAGACTCTGGGGCTTTGTTGTACAGACAATCTCGCCTAATTACTAGGTTCCAGGACCTAGTAAGATACTGGGTCTCAAAAAATGCCAACCTAAATGGTGCCTAAGAAATAGCAAACAAGTTTGACAGCTGATATCCCCAATCACATGCTTATATGTAAACACACACACACAGAGAGAGAGAGAGAGAGAGAGAGAGAGAAAGAGAGAGAGAGAGAGAGAGAGAGAGAGAGAGAGAGAGAGAGAGAGAGAAGTGGGGAAGAGAATTTAAAATTGATGAGTGGAAGATACTTGAAACAGGCCATCCATTTGGATATCTGCAAAGCTAGGATCTGGTTCAAGTTGCAAGACTCCAACACCCAAGCTATTTTAAATATCTTTGTGTGCCTTGCTGGAAGAGGTACCTTTTCAGCTGGCCAGATTGATTAAATCGACCAAGGAAGTGAAAAGGGGCAACACTCATGACCATATCACACTTCCCAAGATGGAGAAGCTGAGGAGCTGAGTGATTTCATCACATGCCCTGATCACACAGCTTCTAACAGGAGGCTAGAGAGCCCATCTCTTCCATCACTCAAGTTCTTTCCACTATGCTGGAGCTTCTTTTTTTCTTTTTTCTTTTTTAAACATAAAAGCTATCAGTATCACTGGACATTGAAATTACCTTCAACACATCAAACGGCAGTCGGTTGACTAAAGCCACCAGGCAATCACATTCATGGCTCCCGATGACAATCCCCCCTCCTTTATCACTTTACATAACTCATGACATTTGAAGCCATGGGTGTTCCTCATAACGTACCTTTTCTCTTGTCTGCATTGTCTTGTTCAACAAAGGGAAATGCCAGTTTTGACAACTGATGAATACCACAGTGAGCTTCTCAGAATCTCTTCAAGTTGTTTTAGGAATAAAGAAACATTCACCGAAACCCTTCTGTCAACCCTTAGTGGCTCCCTCATCTCCACCTTTTGTCATGTGCTCCCCTCCCCACAAGAAATCCATCAGAACATTGGCCTTTGAACCTTCAGCTTTCCATTGAGTGTTCTCCAACTCTCCTAACCTTTGCACCTCTGGGATTTCTTAGCATGGTCCCAAGAGACAAAGACATTTAGTATTACTCAATTAGTTGCAAGTCATTAGTAATGGTTAATTAACAATAGCATTTTTCTTTTCCTGTGCTTAAGGCAAGACCTTAAGCACCACCTTCCAATAAGTTTTGCCTGATGTTCCCAGGTGTTTCTCTTATGCCTATATGATAGCCTCTGTCATAGTACAGGGTTCCATTTCATTTTTATACCATACTAAGTCCCTCTACTCACTTGATATAGGAACTCAAGAAAATGGCAGCCTCTCTAAGCCTCAGGTTCTTCATCGAAATAATTGGCTACCTCCAGATCTAAGGGACATTGAAGGATTAAATGAGGAGAGAGACAGAGACATAGAAAGTGTTCTTGTCCATTAGGTCACTAATAATATCCCCTTGTTATTTAAATACCTTCCATATAGCTCTGTGTGTGTGTGTGTGTGTGTGTGTGTGTCTGTGTGTGTGTGTCTGTGTGTGTGTGTTTGTCAACTAGTCCTAATATTGATGTTAGTTACTTAAATGCCTTCCATCTACCTCAAGTATAGTAATCTCCTTAAATACCGTGTTCTTTGTAGGCAGCATCATCCTTGGTATAAAAGAGAGCATTATGATTTATTTGATGCTTCTACTGACCTGGTAGAACAAGAATCCTTCAGTCTACATTTTCAAGGAGAAACTTCAGATTCAGAAAAAAGACTTAAAGCTTCGGACACAGAAAACACTGCTCCCCAACCCCAATTCCTTTAGAATCTTGACACCTTTAGTTGAAAGTGGAAAAAAGCACTGAAGGGAGGGGTGCATAAAAAGAATGATTGAAAGAATTAAGATGTGGAAAATAGAAGAAAGTCATCAATACAGTTGTATCTGTTATGAAACAAAAGAAATTCACTAAAAACTCAAAATATTACAGGAAAAGTTTAGGTATGTTACTAAACAATTATAGACTTTGAACCAAATTTCCAGAGGCAATTTTAATGTATTTTTGTCAAAAATGACTGAGTTTTCCTTCTGTCTGAAAGTAGTTTAAAAGGGGTGAACCCTGTGATAACTTACCTGAGATCAGTTCAAAGAATGCCCTGAGTATGTTCAGGAATTGAGGTCTGAGCTGTGCCTAACTCAGATGCCCTTCCCTTCCATCCTTAAACCTCTACCATCCAGTCCAGGCCTGACACATTTTGGCCAACTGATCCTCAGTGTAGCCACCACTCACATTCTTGTTTCCAACCAGGCATCATAGAGGAAGCTGTGGAGACTCATCAAAGTCACATTGGAAATACACTGTGAGAACAGCTCCCAGGGTCCCTGCTGTGTCTTAAGAGCTTGGTCATTCAGCTAGTGGAAGGCTGCACTCTTTTTCCATCCCTGTCCCCTAAGACCTCAAGTGTGGTTCACCAGAAAAGCCTCAGGTCTGGTCTTCTCCAGAAAAGCTAGGGCACAAGAAAGGACCACAAGTCATTCCAGTGCCCATTTAAGGAATGGCTGCCAAGTGGATTATAATCTTCCACATCACCTTTCTGTCTGCCCCTTCGAGTCCTGCTAGCACCAGCACAGCAAAATTAGCCATGTCTCTGGTCTCCCCACAAAGTGGTTCCTTCCTAGGTCTTACTTGGTTCATTACCCAGGTAACTTACATGCTAACTTGTAGGCCCTGTTTCAGAAAAAAGTTTCGTATGAAAACTACAAAATCCTTTCTGGTCTCATTTTTGCAGTTGGTGATCAGGTTATTGTCCTCAACAAATCCCTGTTGAGGAGGTTAGAGTCTGTTCTTTGTAACTCTAGCAAGGAAGTTGCAAGCTGTGCTTCACTCAGGGATGACAAAGCAACTACCAAGCCTGCCCTCCTGGCCTCCCACACGGTCCATTTTAGACCTCTAATTGCTCACACGCAGGCTCTCCCAACCTGTGTTTAATACAGAGAACACTGTGTGTGAAGGAGAGAATAGAAGCAGATAAAGAGAAACATAGAAACAGCCAGTCCTCCGGTCCCTGAGGGCCAGCCCCAGCTTCTGAGCACGTCTTTGGAACACGCTCACAAAGGAGCTCCTGCAGAGGTCCTTTGTATTTGGGGGGGTCTTGCACCTACTAACCATCTGCTTTAATGCATATTGGGGTTCAGGTTTCCTCTATAGAACAGAGAGTGAGAGGAAGAGAAAACCTGAAATAATGAGACTTGGGGGGGGGGGGATGACATGAAAATACAAGGAAACACTTCCAATCAATTAATAACCCCCACTCTCACATGCAGTATTTGAAAGAACATATTAAAATGCAGCCCACACTCAGCTGGCATCAGCCATGACCCAATTAGCATAAACAATTCACAGGTGCTGGGGGTGAAGTCTCACTCTTCATTTGCCCAAACAAATCTGTCAAAAAAATTTTTTTTTGTTTTTTTGTTTTGTCTTTTTTGTTTCTTTTTGTTTTTGCTTGTTTGGTTTTTTGGTTTGTTTGTTTTTGTTGTTGTTGTTGTTGTTGTTGTTTTTAAGAACGCAAGAAAGAAAATTTCCAGTGCCACCCTCTATGCCCGTACAACAGAGGCAAGGATAGGAGTCCAGCATAGCAAAGCTAGCTCACAGTGGGCACCATACTCAATGTGTTTGATGATTTCTCAGGGAGCCATTGACACACAGAGGAGCAAAACTCCTGAGTGGACACTGATATGTTAAAGCAGAACTTTCAAATGCTGTGTGTGAAAAGAGAGATCTTCAAGATCTATTTGTTTCTCATTCAGAATTGCAAAACCAGGATCATATCAAAGCCTTTGGCAAAAGACAAAAAGAAAGGAAAAAACCCGCATAGAGCAGATTAACTCTGTTTAAGTCTCTGTAACTATATACTTTTAATATTTACTTTCTGTCCCTCTTCTAAGCCTCACACTGTTACCATTACAATGGTAGCACATAAAACTTGATGGTAGGAATCAAATAGCCTCCAAAATTGACTATAGGCTAATCACTGTGTTTAAGATTTCACCATTACCCTCCAGTGGTCCTGAGTTCAAATGGTGATGTCTACTTCCTAGCTTGGGTAGCTAGACCAAGAGTTTAATTTCTTTTGCTTCCCTTCTGCATTTCCAGTGCAGAATGATAATCAAGTCAGGAGTTCTTAATCCAAAGGGCAAATTTGCAGACTAAATGAAACAAAATGGCATTTCACAAACTGCTGTACAACATACGATTTCCAGAGAAATGTGTGGACTCCCTTATAATAGTAGTGTGTTTATTCTGTTGTGGTTTGGAAATTTTAAAATAGGAAAATTTCATCAAAATGGAATAATATATAGCTAGCACTGCATGTTTATGGGCTATGGATGAGGACAGGCAATACAAGGAAACAAGGAGAGCAATAGAAAATGAATTAAGATCATTTACTGACTAACATTGGAGAATAGTACAGAGTCTAGCCTCCCAAAAGGCATGAATGTGACATAGGAATACATGGTTTCTAAGTAGTGAACAAATAAATGTAGAACATTAAGTGAAATGTTAAGCACCTAATATTCATATAACCAGTGATTGCTCTGGTGTCAATTCTCCTTTAATTTTATCATCCCTCAAAAGAAAGGGGCAGGGCTCCATCTTCTCAGAGACATCCCCCCTTCCATTCCATCTCTTCTTGACTGTCCTTGACTTCCAATTTAAATGTCTAAGCACTTCGGAAACGTGAGGCAATCTTAAAATAGAAAAATACTAGGGAAGGTGCCAGAGCAATGGCTCAGTGGTTACAGAGGACCTGCATTCAGTTCCAAGAATCTATATGGTGGCTCATAAATGTAGCATCTCACAATTTTCCATAACTTCAATTGCAGGGTGAATCAGATACCCTCTTCTGATTTATGTGGGTACCAGGCACGTACACAGTGCACTTACATACACACAAGTGAAACACACACACACACACACACACACACACACACACACACACACACACACATGCAAACTTACTAACCGATTCTAAAAGCTTCTCTTCATAGATTCACTGTTGGGTAGCATTAGTCATCTTGTCCATTTCTTAGGACTTCCTAGCATCACAGACGTAATGCATTTCCAAGTTGCTATTAAAGATAAGGTGACCAGTAACTTTCCTTTCAGTTGGATTTAGTGAGGACAATGAAGCATCTTCTGGGCAGTCTGAAGTAATGTGTGATAAGCACAGCATCTGAAGAGAGTGATCCATTAGAGTCCTGTGTGTGTTACGAGGGGCATAGACAGGACACAGGTGCAGAATTACAAAAGAAGAGACTAGATCAGTAGGCAGAAGCCAACATGTTCAAGGCTTTGTTCGCTGAACTAAGAAGTTCCAAAGCACTTATTGAGTCCACTAAAGAATATAGCACTGTGGGGATCTGTGCTTAAATGTATTTTTATGAAGGTCACAGATATGAGGACTGATAAGGGAGAAAAAGACTAAAACCATGAAAGTCACCGGCTACTGCAGTGACCCAAACATAATTAGACAGTGAGCAAACTAGGAGAATTCAGAAGGCAGGATCTGGAATCATTATGAAGATTCTTTATATGTGTGTGATAGTCAGACAGCTGGATACTGAAAGAGCAGTATATCAAAAGGTCCTAAGATGTTACCTTTGTGTGTTTGAAGTTATTCATTGAGAGAAGGATTATAAGAAGAGAATCAAGAAAGGGGAAATTAATTTAGAATTTATTGAATTCAGAGGGTGTTTTAAATCTAGAGTCCATGTAATCACCAATATGAAATAAGACCTATGGACCAAAGTCTTGGTATTGAGATCTTGAACAACAATCTAAAATACTCAGTGTGGCACAATAATTCTTGAAAACTATTTACTGACATCTTTTACAAGTGTTTTTGAGTTGTATTTCTTCTGAACCTTAATCTTTCCTTTTATATTATTTAGAGGACTAGGAGATTGTCAGGAAACATTCTAAATTACACTTTGAACTATAAACACAATATTTTCTCTTTTAGCATTAATACTGAAAATTAGTAGCCCATTTTAAACACTTACATGAAGCAAATGTTTGCAGTCACCAAGACAATTTCAAAATCTGGATTAGGATTTCATCAAAAGCAATGCAGGACATTAGTACTAAGAAGAGTATCCAAGAAATAAATCTAAAAAATAACCAAACTCATTCACCATAGAAAAATTATAGTTTGTTACAGGACACTGCCGAAGAGGAGAAACAAGAGGTTTTGCTACAGCTGGTTAAAAATAGTCCTTACTTTTCTTTTGGACCAATGTGGATCAAGGTCTTCTGGTTAGTTGATTAAGCACAGTCTGTTGACTAAGTTGGTCTGAGAAGATGGTTCTTGTCTTAGCCCAATCTTATCTTTGTTTTTGAAAAGCCAGACCACACTGCAAGCATCCTACAGAGCTGATTTCTACATTGAACCCATAACCCAAGTTCACTCAATAGTCTGAATATATACACTGACATCGCAATGAAAACTAAAGGGGAGGGGAGGCCTTCTGTGTCAGGGCCTTTTCATTGTCTCATTGGATTTACAAAGGGAAATATATAGAATATATTTTTTATCATGCCCATTCTATACATGTTCCAGTGATCAAGTAACTTTTCAAGGCCCCACAGCTAGGTGAATGAAGCCATAATTAAAAGCTTGACCCTTGGGATCCTCTACATCCCATCTTCTAGGTCGATAATCTCTAGCTGAGCAAATTTACAAGCAAACACACTGTGAGCAGACAAATAAAATAGAGAGTGCTCACACAGTTCATGTTCAGAGGCAGAAAGACTCCAGAGCGGAATGGTAAGAGTGCGGCACCACAGTCATTCTATGTAGTTACCCTGTAGGAGATGCTCCCTAAGGGAACACTTAGTCTTTCTTTCTTGGGGAACCATTACAGTGGGAGGAGAGACCCCCATTCTTAGCTTGAATTAGACAGTATATAATTTACCTATGAGGCAGCTTTCCTAGGTCCCCATGGGAATTACTTACAACAACACTCAGAATTCACTTTTTTCTCCTCAGTACCAATACAGTTCATGATAGTTATAGAAAATGTATAAAATGCAGACCATTACGCCATAACAAACCGAACTGAAGCATTCCGCTAAAATAGGTGATCCTACACCCTGGAGCATAGGCTAACAGCCCTAAGATGCACATGAATGTACCATGGCGTGGACTCTTAATCTAAATCAAGATCCACAGATTATTTGTAATCTCTATTTTAATTTTAAAATTAATAAAAATTCATGTAAACTAAAGACTGTCAATGCTTTTTATGGATTAATAATCAGGCGTAGTTTGAAGAGGGAAATAGGTCCGTTGTGTTTTGGTTTTGCCCCAAAGGTAATTTTGCCAGCTGGACTGTATCCCTGAATCAGTTCCTCTGTTATTTACTAGACAGAGTGTCTGACTAATGCCCTGTGATCTGATTACCATCGGCAGCCCATCTGTAGACACAACTGAATACAAATAAAGCATCCACCTAATCTGTCCTAGGCAGGTCTTCGCTTCCGACTCGCCCATTAAGAAAAGTCTGTGATCCCGACTTCCCAACAACAGTGTGCCTTTCTTCTTGTTCACGACATTCCAACAGCTACCCAGGTCTTTCTAATCGTGTACTCAACAGTGTAGTCATGGCAATTATAGAACGTTAGAGCCTGAAAGTGCTACGTTCAACTGGTTCATTTTACAGATGATAAAACTAAGCCTTGGGTAAGAAAGAAAAAGCAAGCATTGCTTACTAATACCTAACATACATCAGAAGCTATGCATGCACGTTTCACTCAAAACAAGAAATTTGTCACCGGTGAAAGTTTATTTCCATTTCCATATATATATATATGGAAAACACACACACACACACATACATAATACATACACACACACACACATACATAATACATACACACACACACACATACATAATACATACACACACACACACACACACACACACACACACATATATATATATATATATATATATATATATATATATATAACTGTAATGCCAGGATTTAACATACATCTTCCTAGCTTTGTAGTTTCTTATATTTCTAGGGACTAGATGGTTGGAGGTGAGAGCTGGGTATCTGGGTATTTAACTAGATAACACAGTGGGATGTGGCAGAGAAGTTAGATAAAACCCAGTGCCAAGGCTGATTGTCCTAGTCAGGTTCTTGTTGCTGTGATAAACATTATGACCAAAAGCATGTTGGGGAAGAGCAGGTGTATTTTGACCTTACATCTTACAGTCCATCATGAAAGGAAGTCAGGGCGGGAACTCAAGGCAGGAACATGGAGGCAGGAAGTAAAGCTGAGACTATGGAAGAACTCTGCTTGTTGGCTTGCTCTTCATGGCTTGCATGGCTTGATTTTGAATACAACCTAGGATCACCTGCCCAAGGGTGGCACCATCCACAGTGAACTGGACCTTCCCAAATCAACCATTAAAATCTGATCCCCTCCTCTCAAGGTGTGCCAGCAGGTCTATCTAGTGAAGACATTTTCTCAGTTGTGGTTCCTTCTTCCGAGATGACCCTGGCTTGTGTCAAAAAAAAAAACCAACCAACCAACCAACCAAACAAACAAACAAAAAAAAAAAACGTAAGCAGGACACTGATGTTCCTATCTCTAAATGCTATCATCTTCTTGTAAAGTGACTCAAATAACTCAAGCTAGCAGCCTTTACTTTGAGGTGACTTCCAAACGAACAAGGCAAGCAGTTTGCTGCACAAAGCTAACAGCAAGAATATGTCACCTTTCTGTACAGTGAACATGAGTCAGAGATTCAAAAACCTTAAGACCTTAAATTATGCCGTTCGTTATCATCTATATTTAAAACTAGCCATGTAGAAAATACTAAATTAAGACAATAAGGCTTGCTGTTAAATGAGACCTGGAAAGTGACGTATACTTTATCCAGGTATGATCAACATTTAAATAATATAAGTTGCCTGGGCCTTTGTCCGACTCAGTTCAACGTGCAAAGCCCGAACCAGTCTCCGTTCCACATCATGCATGGCTTAGCAGCCAGCCCCCAGCCACTCTGCACAGTGTCTACTTTAAGAAACTGGGAGGGAAGGAAGCAGTGAACATTTGTTGTCCGCCCACCATTTGTCAAGCTCTGTGTTAGGTGTTTTACATTTATTACATAATGTTTTATCCTCTTAAGGCCCAGTGAAAGAGTTCATTTTATTTCTCATTTGCATAGAAGGGAACCAAAGCATGGAGAGTTAATTTTTTTTTTAAAGTAAGTCTGATAGCTATCAAGCTTTGGAATTGTGCCAAGGTTTAATTTCACAGCTATAGCCTTGCTTTGGGCTGGCGAGTAATAACAGCTTACATACAGTCAAGGTTTATCAGGAATATTTTTTGCCGAAGACTAAATAAGGATTATGCGTTTGAATCCCCATGGAGACTGCAAGGTTTGAGTGCTATGTTAGTCTCATAGATTCACAGAGATACTGATTTGTATGAAATCATGAAATTACAAGTATGGAATTTGGATACAAATTCAGGAAGGCTGACCTCACATCTGTGTTTTTAAATAATACTTCATATTTGGTGAGAGGAATATAATATCGCCATCATCTTTCTTACATGTTCATGCAAATAGAGAACCATAAAGTTGGCAGAGGTAAGCAAAGAGGGCAGAACTAATTTCCTTAGTGGTACAGAAGTGTAGGAGTGAGGATAAAAATATTTCAGCCACAGAAATCAGGCAGTCAGACATGCAAAGATGGCAGATAGAAGAAAAACCTGCTCTCAGAAAGACAAACAGATTTTACTAACATGTCTCATGCAAATAAACAGTTTCAAATTAGGTACAATTTTTCATAAAATGAAACATAATCCCTCCAGAAGAGGATTGCCAGGCCAGTGTTTGGTGAGTTAACTAATAGTCTTGCATCCCTCTATATGCAGCCATCAATCCAAGAGAAGATAGATATTCAAGCCTTACAGAAGACACAGAGCAAAGTCCCTAGTCCCATATAGTTATATAAAATAGGGCTAGCTCAGTGTTCAGAAGTGGACCTGTCTTTTGGAAACCTGCCTTCTACTGCTTGTGGCAGCAAGAGTGTGGATTTCACGGTCATCTGGTTCTACTCCGATAGACTCTGAGGTGGGCAGCACACTCCTAATATTGTACCAGTAAGAGTTAAATGGGACCTTGTAGAAAGATCATAGATCTAGAACCTGGACAGAAACAGTAAAATGAAAGTAGCCATCCATTCTCTGTTATGGACCCTCATACACTTACCAAGGATAAAAGGGAACGGGTGTCAGGAGTGTGTCAAAGAGAGAGCTCCTTTCATGACAAGCTGAAGAGTAAAAATTAAGAGGCACCAGTAACCTTTTTTTTTTTTGCATATTTTGATTCCCTAGCAAAGGATGTTATGTATAAAAATAAAGATGTTCCAGGATCTGCAAACTAAATTTAGTGGTAACAAAACCCCAGTCCAATGAACATTTTTGATTTTTTTTTGTTAAACCTGCTTAAGGTGTAGAAGCAACTCCTGTAGATTGGGTTGTACTGCAGTCAATGGCATCCATTTGTATCACTGGCATTTTGTGTTTTCTACAGGATAATTTGCCATAGTGACATTGTACTGGGTTCAGTTGTGAGGTCTAGCATGGCTTTCATTTCTAAATCTTATCAGATATGCCAAGCAGTGAAGTGTGTTTCATTCCTGCGCCCTACATTCCTAATCTGCTTAAATATAAGTACACAAGACTCAATTTTCAACAAAATGTCAAGGGCCTCCAATTAATCTGAAACAAAATATTCTTAATATTAATACTGTTTGCCCACAGACTCAGGGCTTCCCTGACAATGATAATTTCTCATACATTTTTTAAAAGGGCAGGCCCTCATCTCTATCTAATCTCTGGAAAATTCTCATAAAGAGAAAGGAATGAATATGTTTTCCCTGGATTTATTTGGTTGCCTTTATTGTTTCTACAAGTGATCTGTCACCCCTTTATCTCCCATCTGTCCATCCATGTGAATGAACATATAGATATTTAAAACCACAGCACATTTTTCAGCTACAGTAACATTTTAATAGAACCTGCTCTTTGCATTTCAATGTAAGCTGACTGGGAACGTCCCTTAAAGCCCCCTCTGCTCCAGGACGAAATCCAGACCAAGGTTAGTTCAGCCTAAGGCTATGGTCCAGGACAACCCTGTCTATGGTCAGGTGTCTTGCTTTTTTGACCCTGGAATGGTTCTACATCCTTACCTTACCATTGATGACATCATCCTTTGTGAACCATGTGATCTTCTCTCCCTTCACAGACCACTCCTAATTCGGCATTATCTGTCATATTCTCGTGCTGAGACTCAAATTTGCTTTTTCTAGGATAGAATACTCCAAAAGTAACATCACATTTTTCCCTAAGCGCCATGTGTGGAGTCTCCTAAAAACCCAATTGTTCTTCATCAGAAGTGACCATTTTTATTGCCAGGCAAGATCCTGTCCAGTTTCTTCCTTGAAAGGAACAAGTGTGGGGAAGTAAATGCTAAAGCCAATAATACCCTCATCTTCATCAAACTTTCCTCTAGATTTAGCATCTCTGTTGGTTCTTTCCTGATTTATTTCCCCTTGCTTGATATTTATTGATATGTATTGTAATGGTTATAAAATGATTTTTTAACAACACCTACCTCCATATTAATAAGAGAGCTCTTAGCATCCCACTAAGAAAAAGAAACAAAAGCTATTTCTTTTCCTCACTCACTCACTCATTCATTTATTCGTGAATGCATGCATTTCTTACCAGTTTTCATTCACTTACCATCAGGACTCATGAGTGTCTTCTTTTAATGTAGCAACTTTCATGAGTGGATGTCAGTGACCTTCATCTCCATGTTATCATGGCTTGAATCCATGCAAGCCTCATCAACTGGGCTCCTTATTCCTGTAATTTTCTCCTTTCATTTTAACCTTTAATCAAGGCATAACTGCTAGCAATATTTTTATTCCTTGCACACATTCCAATACAGTTACCTTATGATGTTGTCAGAGCAGGGTACTTTAAAAAAATGAAAGGCATCTCTCTAAAAACCTACTTTCAATAAGAGACAATAGAAAAAAATTAAAAGCTAAGTCCACACATAGAAATATAGAGAATTCTTAAATAAATTGATAAAAATTACAGTCATACACAGAGAACACAAACATTCATACCTATAAAATAAATAAATATTAAAAACAAAATAAAAAGTATAGAGACCAGAGATAGTTCAGATAATATCCCCAAGTTAAGGGTCAAATAAACAATAAAAAAACACAAAATGTTGGAATAGTATAATATGAACATTCCCCATATGATTCAAGTCATCTACAACCAGAGTCCATTCATGTGACAGAAATGCAATGTCCAAAACTCAGCATCCCCTGTTTTTCCTCTCCATCTGCCAGCTCCTACATTCTTCAGGCTCCAACGTCCACAATGCTCCCATCTTGAATGGGGGAAGTGGATGTAGATGGTTATCTGCACTCAAGCATTCGTTATTAGTTATACATGACATTTTAACTAGTTATGAGCCACTATATTAACCACTACCCACTGCACAAAGAAGCTTTTCTGACCAAAGTTGAAAGCAACACAAATGTATAGATTTAAACATAAATACTTAGAAGGTAGTTTCACAACACAATCACCTATCAAAACAATAAGAGTAGGTTTGTTCCCTTGGGTCTATGGTCGTTCCAATCATGGACTACTGACCAGTATCAGACATGAAATTCCTTATATGGAGCAGACCTCATAGCTTGACTTAAAGTAGTTGGTTACCTGTATAACCATTATGCCACTATACGCCAGCGGGACTATCATGTCAGGCGGGTCAGGCGGGTAGCGTGCCAGTCAAGCTCTGCATGAGATAATTAACATTTGTCCCCATCAGTCGGTGTCACCTTCTGGCATTACATAAGGTAACCAGCAGGGGAAGAGTTTCCTGGTCAGTTGAGGTTGATTTAGCTCTGTCCTGCGTGCAAAGTGAGTGGTGTCTTCATCAGAAGAGTCTTACCATCTGCTTATGGCAGGAAGCCAAGAACAATGCCAAGACATCATGTTGTTTTGGTTGCCTCTGACTTTGGGGTCATCATACGTAATTCTGCTTTGGATCTGTTCTAGGATAAATTTAGGTTTACTTCTATTTATGTAAACATACTCAAAGTTTTCCAAAGGAATCTGACAAGCATAAAGATATTTGCAGTGTTTCCCTTTATTCTTTTAACAGCTACAGCATCACAGTGAGAACCCCAATCTGATTCCTAACATTGAAAAGTTACCTCTTCAGTCTTTTCCTCCTTATTCATTTTTCCAGAAAGTAATCAATTTTATTGATTTTTTGAGGAATACATTTTTAATTTAGTTAATTTCTTTGGGTTTCCTGTTTTTAATTTCATTGACTTCTGCTTTTATTTTTATCATTTTCTTCCCTTTTTCACTTGGAAAGTTTTCCTCTTCTCCCCCCTCCCCCCATATCCCTAAGATTAGGAACTTATATTTGATTTGAGACTTTTCCTGTTCTCTAAGTGTTTAGTGTTAAACATTCCCTGATTAGCAGTGTTTTAGTTGTACCTCAGATATGTGGTACATTACATTTTAAATGATGTCTTAATAGGAATAGAAGTTCTTTATTTCAATGAATCAGTGTGGCTATTCTTTTCTGCTTATTGCTTCTCATAAAGTTATTTTAAAACTATCTTCCAAGTTTACAAAATTATTTTCCTATGAGAGAAATTTCCATCTAGAAATTCTATTATTTTTCTCTCACATATATTTTTTCATGAGCCATGTGGAATTGGATTTGGTGTCTAGTCTGAAGAAAGGCTCAAGAGTCGTTTTCTACTCTGTAAATATTCAAATGATGAAGTAATATTTATTTAAACATTTATCCCTGTCTTTCTATAATACAAAGATATCCTCATCCAAATCACAGGACTGTTTGGCCATGTGTCTGCTTTTAGGTCTTCTGCTCGTCCATTCATCTTACTTTTTTTTTTTTTGTATTCTGTGTTTTCACAAATTTTAGGTCTTATATTATAAATCTACAAGTTCACTCTCATTTGTCAAGACCATGCTAACTAGTCTCTCTGCATTCCCACGTGCATTTTAGAATCACTTGTCCAATTTTCTTTAAAAGTGCTTGGATTTGTTTGGAATTACATTGGTCAATTTTCAAAGGTCGATGCCTTAATAATTACTTCTTACATTTGTTTTGCTTGCCTTATTTATTTATGCAGGACCTCTAGTGGAATGCTGAAGAGATCTGATGAGAGTCAACATAGTAGGGAGATGATTTTTTTTAATCTGTAGATATTTTTGCCCTTAAATTCATGAAAATTATTATAGCATATCAGTTCCATTTTATTTAGATATTCTTAATTTATATCCATGAAGCTTCATAGTTTTATACGGAATTATTACCCATCTTTGTTTAAAAAAAATCTTCATGGCTATTTGATGATTTTAATGCCATTATGTGTGGTACTTTAAATTTTTTATATTCAGGCCAGTGAGATGGCTCAGTGTGTAAGGGGACTTGCTACCAAACCTGACAACTTGAGTTCAATCTCTGGAACCCACATGATGGAAGAATGGAACCAATTCATATAAATTTTCCTCTGATCTCCGTAGTCATGTGGTGCACGTGCACCTTGGCACAAGCATGCTCAACCCCATAAATATAAGTAAATAAATAAATCTTAAGTAAAACTAAAATTTTATCTTCTAATTTTATATAGAAGATGGATATTTTATACACACATATCAAGTGATATTGTGGAATGCATTCCTTTCTAACAGCCTATGTACTCTTAAGGATTCTGTGTATTTACAGTAGATACGACTAATAACATGTTTATTCTTGCTTTGAAATTAATTACCTCTTACATTTATTTTGCGTGCCTTATTTATTTATCCAGGACCTCTAGTGTAATATCGAATAGGTTTTTGAAAAATCTAGATACTCCATTTTACCCTTTAAACTCTAATTCAGTAGGTTCAGTCTGAGGATATTCAGAATCAACATTTTAAGCTAGTAATGATAGTACACACAGGAAATGCCAGCACTTGGAGGCTGAAGCAGGAGGATTATAAGTATAATAACAGCCTGGAATAGATGGGAAAACATTAAAACAAAACAAAGAAATAAAGGTCACCTCACCTAACTGACGCAAGGGTGTTCTGGAAGCACAGGCTTTAGAGGATAAGGCTTTACTTACGTCAAAATTTTTCATAGTAATAATTTATTACCCTAATTTTGTTTGTTCTCCTGTCTCCGTTCTCTTCTGTAGAAATTATGGTTGTATAAAATATTTATCTGGAGACCCTAGTATATTACTTCTATTTTTGACTCCAGCTTGTATCATAATATGAAAAAAGGCCCTGGGATTTTAACTGTTTGATGGGCTTTAGAAAAATAAGAAAACATTGTACTTATTTAAATTGTAAACATTGTACATATTTTTTAAAGCAAATCTTAAAAATTTTGTAATAGGAGTTGTCGAGGTCACAACTGAATTCAGTTCTCTGGATGAATACTCTCATGCCCACATAGGACCCCACACAACCATATGAGTGTTTTTCTCATGATAGAAACAATACAGGGGATAGAGTCTACAGATATTTACTTATAATTATATAACAAACAAAAATGTCTTATAAGACTGAGAGACAAAAAGATACCAAGAATTTTTAATGGAAAAGACCAGAATAACTTTTCTTGCTTCCTGTCTGTTGCTGTGATAAAGACCATAAGCAAAACCAACTCAGTCATGAAAACGTTTATTTGACTTTATACATGCCAAACCACAGTCCACTGAGGGAAGTCAGGGGAAGAACCTGGAGGCAGGAACTGAAGAAGAGGCCATGGATGGGTGCGGCTCACTGGCTTGCTCCACCTGGGTTGCTTAGCCTGCTTCTTTTTTTTTTTTTTTTTTTTTTGATACTTTATTTACATTTCCAATGTTTCCCCTTTTCTGGGTCTCCTCTTTGGAAGCCCCCTATCCCCTCCCCATCCCTACCTCTATGGGGGAATTCCACCTCCCACCCACCCGCCCAACGCCTGCTTCTTATACAATGCAGGACCACATGGCTAGGGGTGGTGCTGCCCAGAGTGGGTTAGGTCCTCCCAAATCAGTCATTCGTCAAGAAAATTTCCTACAGACTTGCCTATGGGTCATTCTAATGACCCAGGCACTTTCTCAATCGAAATATCTTCTTCCCAAAAATTACTCTGGCTAGTGTTAAGTCAAACAAAAAGTATAATCTAATCAGAATGGGAATACAGTAGCTGCAAATAACTAGAGTGCTGTAACTAAGCAGGGCCCCTGCATGTTGCATATTACCTGAGCCTTACACTTTTACAGGATGTGACTGACACTCCTCCTCCCAGTATTATTTAGTAAGATAATACTCATTCTTGGATGGAACCCATCTCCTTTGAGTCCCACTCCAGAACTCTTCTGATTCCAGTCAAAAATGCATGAAAAGAAGTTATGAATACGAAATAGATAAAGAATCCGGAAATGCAATTGTAACACTACCACAATAAGTTCTTCATAAAGAAAGAGAGGGGGTGCAGGAAAAGAGATTGACTCGGTAAGGGATGGTTAGAGTAACAAAAAGATGCAAGAAGGAACTTGGAAAGAATAAAAGAACAGATGAAAGACAAAGAAGAAGCATATTAGGAAAGGTAAGAAATGGAAGATAACAACCATAAGTAAAATATAATAACTGAACAGCAGTGTGCATCAAGGTATAGTATTTTATTATCATTTTTATTAAAAGTCTATCTATTTAAAAGTACTTGAACAACAGAATAGTCTATAGTAAACATATTTGAAAATGTATGTAGCCAGGTGTGGTAGCAACACTTGTAATCCCAGAATGTAAGGCATATACAGTAGAACTATTGCAAATTTAAGGCAAATTTATGATATACATAAAGCAAGTTGCAGGCCAACTAGGGCTATCTAACCAGACCTTGTCTAATAATAATAATAATAATAATAATAATAATAATAATAATAATGTGAACATCTATGAAAAAGGTAGACCTAAAACTGTTAGCAGCCTTAGTTCTTGATCATCATCTCAAGTATTAAATGAGTAAGAAATAGAAGTAGTTTACAGATGTATTTTTCTATATCAAGAATCAGTATGTGGAATTAAAGAAGCTGGGAAATCTATGACTAACTCCTCCTTCAAACAACTTTATAATTCTTCTTCAGACATGGCTCATGAATGACATAGGAGAGGGAACCCAAGGCATTTAAAACAAAAGGCCCTGCATTAATTGACAGGGGAGTGGCTTCTATAACATTCAGAGATGTTTGAGCTTCTTTCTGTTCCTTCTTAAGAACGGAAACCAGTGTGCCAGGATTATCTGCTGTTTTATTGTGAATAGATACCATGACCATGGCAACCCTTATAAAGGAAAACATTTAATTGAAGCTGTCTTACAGTTCAGAGGTTTAGCCCATTATCATCATGGTGGGAAGTATGCTGCCATCAAGGCAGACATGGTGCTGGAGAAGTAGCTGAGAGTTCTGCATCTGGATTCGCAGGCAATAGGAAGTGACAATGAGCCACTCGGCCTGGTTGAGCTTCTGAAACCTCAAAGCCCAAGCCCAGCCCCACTGGTATAATTCATCCAACGAAACCACACCTACTCCAACAAGGCCATACCTCCAATAGTGCCACTCTGTATTAGTCTGTGGAGCCCATTTTTATTCAGACCTTGTATTAAGGAGCCATTCACCTTTCCCCATTGCAATAGAGCCGTTCTTTTGAAAAATCTGTGTTTCACTGAGAATGCACATGATATAATGATGAGTTAAATATAATAGAGGGGTGAATTTAAATTGTGATTAGAGTCAGGCACAGTGCTGTGTAGCAGTAACCCTAGCAACCAGAAAGCTGAGGCAGGACAATAGAGTTCAAAGCCAGAGTGAGCAATAGTGTAAGTCCAGGGCCAGCCTGAGCTACATAACAAGATTCTGTTTCAAATCTTTAAATACAGTGGCAAGTGGGTAGGTACATAGATAGGTGATAGATAGACAGACAAATAGGTGATAGATAGGTAATAGATAGATAGATAGATAGATAGATAGATAGATAGATAGATAGATGTAGTACACTAAGTATATACAATTAGCAAATCAATCAGCCATCTATATCTATGCTACATTCTCAAATTCAACTGGGGATGAAATTACATCTGTAATGTACATGTAAAGACTTTTTGTTTTTGTCATTATTCTCCATTCAATATGACAGGTCAACTATTTACATCAATTCTATATTGGGTAAAGTATTAAAAGGGAACAGTAATGATCTATGGGTGAATTAAAGTATACAGGAGGACATGCTAATAATTTATATAATCTTGAACATTATTGGCTTTTGTTATCCACGATGAATCCTGGAAACCACACCCTGGGAACACTGACTGTACTCATTGAAGGTGTAGTATCTAAACTCAGGGGGACATTGACTTAATCCCCAACTTAGATACCCATTAGATACTTAATACTCCTCCATTTGCTTTGTCTTTCCTTCTTCCTCCCTCCTTCTTATCCTTTTATTGAGAAATATCTTTGAGCATCTACCATGTGCTACGGCCGCTAGTTAGTTTTTATCAACTTGACACAAACTAGAGGCACCTAGGAAGAAGGAACCTCAAGTGAAGAATTGTCTCCATTAGACTGGCCTATGGGGCATTTTTATTGAATGCTAATTGATGGCCTTACCGTACTATGTGTCCCTAGTCATGCAGTCTTGGTAAAGTAACTGAATGTGAGGTTGGAAGCAAGCTAGTACACAACATCCCTCAACGGTCCCTGATTCGATTCCTGCCTCCTGGTTCCTGCCTTGGTTTTACTTGATGATAGAATAACAGGCTATAACCTGTAAGCCAAATAAACTTGCTATCTTCTGAGTTACTTTTGGTTAGTGTTTTATTACAGCAATGGGTTCATAACAGCAACACATTCTTAGGAATACACGAAACGTTTAAAGAGAATTGTAGTGAAGCCCATTAACACAGGCTGCAGATCTATGCTAAAGGAGTCAGATGCAGGCAATCCAAGAAGCCTCCAAGGAAGCAGAGGAAGAGAAAGGTACTACGGCAGGTTGAAGTTAGGCTCAGCATTAGGGGAGGGCAGGCAATGAATGCCAGGATAAACAATTTCAGACTAATTTGTAGAGAACTGGCTGAGAGAAGTCAAGTTATTGTTATCCACGATGAATCCTAGAAACCACACCCTGTGAACACTGACTGTACTCGTTGAAGGTGTAGTATCTAAACTCAGGGGGACATTGACTTAATCCCCAACTTAATGTGGTTCTGTCCTGGTAGAGCAAAGGGATAGATGGGAAGATGGATTATGAGATATTTCAATGAGACCAAGAAATGAATAGACTTAACTGTTAGAAAGACATCGGCAGCCTTTTTAAATGACCTTGGTAGAGAGATCAAGTCAGGAAGCAGTAGAGGGAATGACAGATAGGAAATAGGAAGTAAGAAAATGGGAATTCTGGGGTTCCAAGAGTTCCATAGGAAGGACAAACAGAGTCACAGAGACTGTGGAAGAGGCAGAGGCAGAGCCAGGCCAGGAGGAACAATGACTATGTGAAGGCAGGAGACGTGTGGGTAGAGACTGGTGAGTCCTGAGTGGGTTGGGTTGGATATGAAACAACCTCTGCAGTACAGAGAAGAGCCTTGCAGAGCCTGGGCTGGAAGGCCAAAGAACATGACGCCACACTGAGCTGGTCTTTGTACGGGGGAGGTCAGGTTGCCCACCTACTGGAGGTGGGCACTCACCACACAGAAGGATAGTGACCCCAGGGTAGGAAAAAAAGATAGTGTCAGAGGATTCAGGAAGACAAACATAAAGGAGTTTGGTGCATCAATAGGTTTAGCGGTAGCATCAAACGGGTGCTGATCACGCCCCTGGAAAGCCTTCTGGTTCTTTTGCCCTGTTTTGTGGAGTGTTACAGTCAGGCAGTACAAATGTTCAAAGGAATCCGAGCCCCTTTGATCGTCACCTCTCCTTCAGGAGTAAAGGTGCAAAGCTGCTGGCGGAAGTCCGGTGCACACATCGTTATTTGTATTAGAAGTGACTAAAAGAAAAAGTTAAAGACTCACATAAGTAGGTATTATGTAGAGATAACCACATCCTATAACTTAGTGGGTGTAGAAGAGGACCATTGGTTCTGTGAGTAAGTCTGGTCTACATTGAAAATATCAATTTTAAAACCCATCCTACCAAACTTAACTACACTCTTCCTCCACACCCCACCTCTAAATTGTAAGGGGCAGATAAGAGGGCTTCCACGGATGCTATACCTGTTTCGAACTTTATTTGGACTTCTGGTTGGGACAGATAAAACTGGTCGCTTGTCCTGGAAATGGTAGGTGCCCTGCCCCCAAGGCCAAGGGGCAAGAGTGAGGGGCTCCAGGAGTGGCAGCTGGAAGCATAAAAGCTGGGCTCTGTGGTCCTGCAGCAGCCTCAGGCTAGACGCTCCCCTAAGATCGTGGAGACTGTATTTGCCTGCGCGAGAAAGGCGAGGAAGCATATTTGGCGGGAGAGGGCACAGTGCTGACTGGGCATCTTGGCTTTGGAGTCTTCCTATTCGCTTCAGTCTATCTGTGCCAGCCGCTGAAACAGGGCTGCGGCAGGAGGCGTGGTGTTTGGCCCAGAGCGCTGACCCCTTGGCCCAGTGCTGAGAGAGGAGTTAGGGGGAGCCCTAGGTACAGACCAGGGCTAACCTGATCTTGCTCCAGTCCACTAATCCTTAACGGATTTTCTTTCTCTCCTTTCACCCTTTTCTCTGTTCTTTCTTTCTCTTCCTTTTTTCCCCCTTTCCCTCAATCCCCCTCCCTCCCTTCCCCCTTCCCTTACTCTCCTTTTCCCCTCCCCTCCCCTTTTCTATGTGTGTGAGCCTCCTCCTTTCCCCTCCTCCCCCTTTCCGCCTCTCTCCCTCCCCCTCTCTCCATCTCCTTCTCCTCTCAGCTCGCCGGGCGACCCTGCTCCTGCCTCCCACATTAATGGCGGCTTCTTCGGAGGATGACATAGACCGGCGGCCCATCAGAAGAGTCCGCTCTAAGAGCGACACGCCATATCTCGCAGAGGCCAGGATCTCCTTTAACCTGGGGGCAGGTAAGGACACCCCTCGCCTTCCTCTGCGTGTCAGGCACCTGCTTCCTTCCTTCTCTTCCCCCCAGGCCAGATCAGCCTTCACCCCTCCCTGGTGCCCCCTCCCTGCGCCCTTCTGCCCTGCCGGCGCCCTGCTGTCACACCGGCTCCCTTTGTGTCGCTCGCGTGGGGAGGGCGTGTGTGAGAGTGTGTATTGCAGGGATGGGGGAGGGTAGCGCGTAGAGCCTTACACACAACCAGTGACACCCACGCGGGCTTTCCCTTCTAGGAAGAAAAGTGTCAGTGGTAACAATGACCCCAAAAATCACCCAGCGCGGGGTAGGGATACCACGCGGCTGTGGGCGGAGGGAATGACAGGGCTTCCTGGGTGAGGCTGTCGCCGGCGGGGCTACTACAGGGTGGAACTTGTTGGTGACATTCAAACCACCGGGTGGTTTTGTCTGGAGGGTGCCACCTCACTGATGCGGGGGGAGGGGGCGGGACTGACCTGGGAATGGTGGTTGGAAAACCACCTTGGTGGTCAAGATGAAAGTGTGGTCCTCCGGATGCAGTTGGGTGATTCTATGCTGGTCAAGTGGCCCAGATAGAATTAAGTAAGAAGGTTGCACCACTCGGGTAGAAGAAGGGGAGGAGAAAGGAGAGGACTGAGGGAAGATGGGGAAGGACAGAGGGGGGAAGGGGGAGAGCAGGGAGTTAGGGGAAGGGTAAATGAGGGGACAGAAAGAGCCGAAGTTACTGCGTTGCAGGCATGTGCCTTGGGACGCCTCATGAATAATAACACCAGTCTGTCTTTTCCCCACCGCTGTCCAAACTCACAGCGGAGTTGCTCTCTCTGAAGAAGTTGTTCACCACTAACTTGACAGAACACTTCTTCTAGATGGCTTCCATCCCTCGGCCCTACCTGTGGTTTTTCCTCTCACGCTGCCTTCTCCAGGCAGAAAGACTCAGAGCTGCTTCTCTCTTATGACTCAACTTCAAACTAAGTTTTAAAAAGCAGACAACACCTTTTTTAAACTTAAGCACTGCATTGGTGTGTGTGAGCATGTGTGTCTGTGTGTGCATGTGTGTGCATGTGTACACACACATGCATACACCCTGAAGCAAAGACTATATATGTGATGTCATGTGGAGAAGGGTTTAGACACAAGACTGTTGCCTAGAGAAAAATAACTAAGTAAGCAACTTTTTTATGGCTAAAAAAAATGGGAACTGGCTGGGCCGGAAAAGCCAAGTATTTTCTGGTCTTGGTGATTTGACTTTGTAGAGGATGTGTTATGTGCTAACTTCCTCAATGGTTGCCTTTGGCGTTGGAATTGGAGGGAAGGGAGAGACCTTCACTGTGGAGCTTTGGTCATTGTTTGTGGCATGCTGCAGCAGTTTCTGGTACTCCCAGGTCCAGCACATGTTTCTGAGAAAAGAACTGGGAAGTGCTTACTTTAGGACCAGCATTGTTCTCCCAAGCTAATGATCTTAGGAAGTTTGGGTGTCTTCAATTTAGTAGGAAAGAAAATGAACTAAAGTATAGTTAGTGAAGATTGTTTACCTCCCTAGTAGGGTTATACAGAAGTAATAAAATGAAGCACAGAAGGGAATCTAGTTTCAGCTGCTGCTCAATTACATTGAGCCCAGATTCAAACCAATGACTTAATCTTTTATTCTGCTTGAATTGCTCTGGAGTCCAACTAAAAGATTGGTTCAGACAGGACATGTCTTCATTTCATCAGGAAATAAACAATCCAGACATGGACCCAGTCCCTCCTGTGTCTTCCTTAATGCACCCCTAAAGGCACAGTGACAAGACAAACACTATTTAGAGAAACACTGGAGGTGGGCAGCCACAGCTTTATAGAAAGGGTTGAGGAGCTGTCCTCTGTTCCTGGTGCTGAAGCAAAGAACAGGGAGGCCAACACATGACTTTCTAGAGGGTCAGCAGAAAGAGGAGTGTCCCTGTGGTTTCTGTGATGAAATCACAGGGAAAAAATGTGGAAGACCTGTACTCCAAAACAATTTTTAATTCCTGAACCCCCACACTGCCCCTGCTGCCTGTTTACTGTGCCTCTCTTGTGTCTACTGCTCCATGCTCAAATGGGACACCCCCCTCCCCATCTCTCTAATTTTAGGCTGCCTGCTCACTCCTGGGGCTTTCTTTACTTTCCAGCTGGTTTCTGGTTGCTTTCTTAACAAAGTAGATGCGCACACAGATGTGCCTTTCCACCACATTTAAAAGTAATTGTAACCCCTGATTTAAAGGAAGAGAAAAAGCAAACAGCCTTGTTTATCTCCTTAAGCAGAAAGCTGTAATTAAGCTATTAGTGTCGTTATCAGGGCTGCTGAACAGTAGAGCCTGCGCACTCCCAATAAATTGTATAATCTGGGCAGAGCAAGAATTTTGTTTGCCTCTTAACAGCAATTTATAAACAACTAGTCAGACAAGTACCTCTGGCCTTTTCTTCCTTCCAAACATACAGTTACTCTTTGCTATCTCTGAATAATTTCTCATTCTTTTAAGGTACTTCTGAGTATTCACCTCTCCAATCCCCCCATTGTGAATAAGTCCATCTTTAATATTTTACACATTTTTCAATGCTTGAAAGAGATACCTGCAAATATATTCATTGTACTTGATCGTGAATCATCTTGGGTACAAACTTGTTCCACTAACTCATTTGGTTGCTGGATTAAAGTGGACTAGACAGTTTGAAAACTAAAGTACTTCAACATTCTTTCAACTATACCCTGTCCCTGACAGAACTTAAGAAACTCATTTTGAAGCAAGTCCACAGGTTAAGTGTGGGATATACTTTTTCAAATACAGTCCCATGACAATTAAACAACAGTATCGTTGCAACATGGATCTTTTGCCACTATGTGAAAATGTTAACTTTATTTATATCTACACTGAAAGAGAATAGAAATTCTCTGAACTATGTCTTTTATTTGAACAAAATAACCCCATTTGGGGTTTTAAGCTGCCACTCAACATTTGGAAGTTATAAGTGAAGAAACTGAAGACAGCATATTCTTTGTAGGATATCTAGGCACCAGATCTCATTTAGAACAGTGGGAGTGAGTTTCATATGTTCCCTAAGAAATTCAAATGTGTCAAAGGGACATTCTGCAACAGGGGAGTATGTTCACTCTGCTATTAGCAGTAATGAACATCACTAGCATTTAGCTTTAGAGAATTTATCTTCTTGCCTTATGAAATTGTTCGCTCACTGCATTGAACAGGCAGGTGCCTTACCTATGCCCTCCACTTATCTGTATAGTATATGATATAGTCAGTTCATAGGTGACACTAAAACTGAAGTTCTATATAGTTATGAACTGAAGGGGATGAAAGAGTAATGGGATGGACAAGAATTAAAGCATGCATGAAATATCGTAAAGAGAAGTCAATGTGAAACTCCAGCTTGCTCCTGGTTAATTTTAGAGTGTCTGAATCCCCCCTCCCCAAATAATATGTGGCATATAAGAAGATATGTTCTCTGTGTGTGTGTATGTGTGTGTGTGTATATATAAGTGTGTGTGTGTATATATAAGTGTGTGTGTGTATATATATATATATAAGTGTGTGTGTGTATATAAGTGTGTGTGTGTGTGTGTGTGTGTGTGTGTGTGTGTGTGTGTGTGTGTGTGTGTGTGTTACATGTGCAGGTACATATGAAGAGGCCAGAGGATATTGGGTGACCTGATCATCACTCTCCTCCTCAGTCCTTTGAGGCAGGATTAGTGGAGCTAGGCTTGTAGCCACACAGCTCCAAGATCATCCTCCTGCCTCTACCAACCCCCTCCCCAACCTCAGCTTTGGTGTTATGAGTGAATATGCAACCATGGTTCTTATCTGGGGACTAATCTGAACTCATGTCTGTATGCTGATGCAGCATGGTCTCTTTCTCTCCAGCCCCGGAGCTACGGCTCTTCATCCACACTTCAGCATTGCTTTCTGTCTCTGGATATTTTAAATGAGTAGCATGGTCAGTCTCAGCATGTTGATATTGTTTATAAAACCAGGCTCTGCTTTTGTTCCTGATCATACCAAAAAATAGAGATTTCTGGTTTCCACTGGTCTGTTCTACTCTTTCAGGTCCACAGGATAAAAAGAGTCATAAGTGGCTTGGTTTGGATATCTTAAGAGTGGATGGGGTCATCTAGATCCAAGATTTTAACACCTTCTCCATAATTAAAATTAAATACTATGAAAGACGTGTGTTTCCCTTTTTCTTCTTAGATAACTAGAGCAGGTAAATCTATACACAGAAAAGCCACATGGCAGGCACAACTTCAATATAGAGCTTTGAAATCCACGGAGAGTGATCCTTCTAGGCACTTTCTGGCCATGAACTACAAACGCATCTTTCTTTTCTCCATTGACATGTGGGCTGTCAGAAACAAATGAGCTATGAACCATGATAAATACGGAAGGTGCATATCAATACATTTTCACAGATACCTATCACGATTAAAGCAAGCCATTGTTCAAAGTGACTCATGGACTTACGCTTTCTCTACGTAATTTTGATCACTGATTACTGAACAAATGAAATAGTTAGAATATGGTATACTTAAATTTTAAGTGTAAACCACAGATAATTTGTAAAGCTAACATTTTCCTTCCTCAAGGTAATGAAGTAAAAAGAGAAACACACAGTGCAGCCAGTGTGTTGTGTGACTAATGTAAAGCAGGGGGTGGGGAGGGGACAGTACCAGGTGCTTTTCAGAGTGTGAGACAAAGAAGACTCTGGTGTCTTCATAGTTGTTTCATCATGTGCCCGGCCACTTAGAAAAGTGGATGTGACTTCTAGAGGGGAAGAGGACTGTGGTGACATTTACAATTTTTAAATTTATAATCCTTTAACATAACAAAGGCTAGATAAATGAAACATGAGAATCGTTTTATAGTCTTATCCAGTAATGATGGATCTGTACAACCTCCTGCATGAGTCTCCAAAAGACAACAGGAATGACCTCCCAATAGTACCTCCTTAATGTGCGCGAATGAAAGGACTGTATAAAATTATACCTCCTTAATGTATATGAACGAAGGGGCTGTGTGAAAGCTTTTAAGTTCTCTATCACTCTTTTCTTGACCCATTTATGTACCCAAACTACTAATAGTCAGCAGAATCTCTGATGGTAACGTTATCTCGGCTGTGACTACAGGCATGAGGGGTGTGTGTGAGCGTGCGCGCACACGTGTGTGTGTGTGTGTGTGTGTGTGTGTGTGTGTGTGTGTGTAAAGTATTCTGAACAAAGCCCCATTATTGCTGGATTAAAACCAACCAAATTACATGTTGGTTTAATATTAAAATTATGGTTTAATCAAAGGTACAGGAAGAGCTTTATTAGTCTCTATTACTCACACATTTCTCCCATATGCCACCTGGGCCCTTTATTCAAGGGAAGAAATACTGACTTAGTGATATTCATTCCATTAAGAATATTAATTGAGCACTTAACTATGTATCAGGGTCTTTTCAGACACTGCTAACCCTGAGTGATGAATAGAAATAGTATCTTACTCGCTTGAATTTTAAGTTCTAAAGCAGATTCTGGACAATAATATACAGTGGCTTGTCCCTGTCCAGTGCTTGGAACCAGAAGTGTTTTGGATTTTAGATATTTTCAGATTCTGGACATTTGCATGATTTGATCAGTGGAGTGACTCTACTCTGCAAAACTTGAAATAAAAAATCCACCTGCTGTCCCTAAATCAATCATACTGAAAAAGATTTGGGGCTCTGAAGCATTTGGATTGAGGCTCTTTTTTTTTTTTTTTTTTCAGATTAACAACGTGTTCTATAAGAACACTTTCAGATTAACATAATGTTCTGTAAGAACATTATGAAGTATTTCAAAAATTCATATATGTAATGGACAAAATGAAGAAAGCAGGCTAAGAGGTTGATTCCTATGGCAGGAAGGAGGGGAGACTGCCAAATTGGCAGGTCTTGGTTCAAGTTCTTTAATTCAGGTAAAAGAATAAGAAATATGGGGTAAGGGAGAGAGCTGAAGGAAGACAGAGGGAAAGGCCTCCAGTGAGGATATTCTGGATGTATAAAGCAGCCCGGTGTAGCTGTAGAGGATTAAATGGGGGAGGAGCGAATGAGGGAGGAGATTCCAGATGGAATGGGATCACGTCATGCATGACCAGGTCACATGTGAGTAAGGAAGTAGGAAAGCCAGTTTGGGGGCTAATAGTAATACATTAGCAAAACATTCATGTAGAGATATCAAACAAGCAACTCTACAGGCGTTAATTCAAATAAGGTTATGCATAGAAACCAATAGTTAGAACCATACAGAGAGTGTACTGGATAGACAGCATTTACTAGCTTTGTGTGTCCAAGACTTTATAGGCCTTTGTTCACCATGACTCTAGGAGACCAGCATTATTCTTATGCGTACGTTGAAACTAAGTCATAGAGAAGTTATAATTTGGTGAAGCAGTGCAACCAAAAATAAGAATTGGAATTTATATCATGTTATACATCTTCACGCTCCAGGTTCTGAAGAGTCGTGATTAACCCCAAAGGGTAAGCTAACATCACCAACTATTTCAGAGGTTACATTTAAAGCTGAACATAGCTCAAGGAAATAAAGAAATGAGGATAGGAATAGATCCTAAATATCTGTAATTGAGACTCAAGGTAAGAAATGTACTTTATCCCACCTTACTGGACCCATCCATACACGTGTAACTGATAAGTACACTCTGCTGCTTTCTGTAAAGTTCTACCCTATCCCTCCTGCCCTGAGCCATTCTCATATATTTTAATTATAAAACTGCTACTTATGATCTAAGAGAATTTACAACCCACACTTTGATAAATATTACTAAACTGGTGGCTTTCTAGGGGATCTTTCTGAACTTGGAATATTTGCAAAGAAATATCACTTGTTTCTTCTGAATGGTTAAGAGTGAGGTAGTTTTTCTTCTCTTCCCCGGACTGAGTCACGGGGAAAGAAAAGGGACTAAGAACTCAGGACTGGTGTGGCCCTCAGGCACCACAGGCACTGGGCCACTCTGGAGATATTTTTGGAAGCCCACAGAGAGATTGTAATTTCCTTTACTGTTGAAAACAATGAACAAACAAGCCTGTAAAATGTATTTGTCATTACACCAACAGTACATAAGATGTGGGTTATGAGCTCCAACAGGAGTAGGAAGGACATCAAGAGGGGCTTCTTCTTCCATGATGATACAATAGAAAGACAGACAGAATCTGGAGACTTCCTGGGTCCTGTTTGCTGGTCTGGAACCAGCTGTGGTATCTTCAGTGGGACGTCTCACCGTCCCCTCCTCCAACCCTCTGTGTTCTCTGTTAAACAGAAGGAAGCACGGTGCTGGCCACCTTAGAAGTTTGTTTTAAAGGTCTATTCATTGAATGACAATGCTGGGCACACAGTGATGTTTCTTAGTACAAAGCAGAGAGTGAATGCTGCACCTTTAGTCCTTTTTTCTATGATATTCCTACCTCACCACCACCACTGCCAGCACCACCACCACAACCATGACCCCCACCACACAATCATAACCATGACCCCCACAAGTGTTCACATGTGAGTGAGAAAAAGTATCTACTAGAGATTCCAATGGCCCTTTGGCGGACACACTGAGTCTAAACAGAGCTCACTCTGTAAAATGACTGCCTGACATCCTGGAGTCTATCCCTATCACCACACAAAACAGAAGTGGCGGTGCATACCTAAAATCCCAGCCCTGGGAAGGTGGAGGCAGGAGGATCAAAAATTCACAGTCATCCTCAACTACACAGCGATGTCAAGGACAGCCTGATCTATAGGAAACTTTCTCCCCATATCATACCCCAAATAAAAGAGGAAATTAAAAGGAAAGCTTAGGGAAATACAGGCTGAATAAAAGAGAAAGAAAAGGAGGAGACTTTAGAGATTGATAGGCCAGGATCTAAAAGCACAGCACCAGGGCTGGGAAGATGGGGCTGTGAGTACAGCACTTACCTCAGAGGCATTAGGACCTAAGTTCAAATCCTCAGACACAAGTAAACCTAGGTATAGTAGCACACATCGGCAGACACATCTGTATCCCAGCACTGCTATAGCAAGATGGGAAGCAGAGATAGGAGGCTCTGAGAAGTTCTTGGGCCTCTTAGCCTGAGCACACAGTGGAATAGACCATGTATCCAACAAGGAGGAAGGCAAGGACTGGCACCTGAGATTATCCTCTGAACAGCTGTTTCCCAAAGCTCAAGACCCCACCTATGAGCTGCATTACATTCTGAACCTATAATATGCAGATAATACTCTGCCCAATTGTCTCCGTCCCTTTGAGAGCCAAGAGTGAAGAATCCGTTCCCATGGTGAAATGTTAGATGATTGGACGGAAGCATGTGTGGTCTGGGTGACTGGGATGGCTTTCACTCTCCGCCTCTGGCAAAGTAAGACACAGGAATAAAAACTGAAAAATAAACTAATCCCTGTCAGGTGTTGCCTTTGCCAGGGCGAAACCCTCAGTCATGTTCAGGCCTCTATCAATTCTTCCTGTGCAGTCTGTGGTCTCCATAGAATCTCCTTCTCGCTACAAGACAAAGTGCTTGAATTTTACGAGTGCTTTTGAGTGTCAGAGTTCTTCTAACTTCTCCTTCCTGTCCTGGCCTCGGTTCAGCCTCCCATGTGCAATTGGTGCTCAAGAACAAACCTGGTGTTTTGACCCCAAAGCACCTATTTCCCACAAGGAGCATTGACCTCCCTGGGCACAAGACAGCCAAATAACCAAAAGGCACTCTTCTTTCCTGACCTCTCTCCCCCTTCTTTCATCCCCTCTTTTCTCCAAACTGAACACCCTAATTATTTGCTTTAGCGTCACAAAAGCATATCCAGCAGTTTCAAGGCAAAACCTTTATTTCTGAGAGGGAGAGACTTAAATGGCCCCCATGGATGTGCGGAAGTCTGGAGCTGTTCATTACCTCCCACTCACACCACGGAATTACAGTTTGCACAGCTGTGGAGCCAGCTGCCCCGCGCTTACTCCAGACCTCGACTGCGCTGCCTTGCAGCAGGAGCCTTGTTACAGACTGATGGCAAAGCTGGCTGTATCCAGCAAAGCCACTTCTTCCCTAGGAAAATGACTTCTGACAGCAGTTTTGGTGAGAACTCAGTTGCTCTGCATGTAAAACAGCAGTACTAGGAACAATTTCTCATTGTTAAAGCTGATCAGCAGAAACAGAACGGGCAGAAAGAAAAGTGAGAGTGACTGAGGTCTTATTTATTTTATTTGGGGTCATACACTTCCAAGGCTCTTTCCCCCAGTGTTTGGATTTCATTCATAAAACAAGTAAATATTTTCAACAAGTTGTCTAGGGACAAAGCTTCGGTAAATTATACAGACCACACTAAAATCTGATATTTCATTTATTCCTTATTCTGTACAGTCAATTATTCCATATAATTTCATGCATGTATTTTACAATATTTTATATTGAAGACATTTAATAATAGAAGACAGTTAATAGTTTTGAAGAAATTAGGTGTTCAGTATGTTCTTCGAATTGTGCAAGATTTCTCAATGACTGCGTCTTTTTTTTTTTTTTCTAAGCGCTAAAATGCCCAAGTTATGTTTCCTTTTCCCCTCTCATGGAAAGAGCTTGCAGTACATATGCAATAATAAATCATTAATGCGGTTTGTGAAGTTTAGCCCAAGGTGTCCCCTGGACTCCACATTCCTCTCAGCTCTCACCACAAAACCTGCTGTGCAAACAGCCCTGCCAGCAGTAGCTATAGAGGATGCTTGCTTGCCCCTTCCGTTGGTCTGAAGATTCTTTATTCTTTAAATGTGACTCCTGTATTTGCATCTAAAGGTCAAATGGTATGTTTTCCAGGCACCTTGGGAACACTTCAGTTTCTAGAAACAAAAGATCTGTTTGTATTTTTCTTGTTCATTAAAAATCTGAAAGCAAGCATGTCCTCCTTGGTTGATGGAATGACAGCTAAATAAATGGAGTGTGCATTAAATCTAAGACCAGCTGGGGCATCTATAAAAATAATACCAGGTCAGGTCAAAGGATACTCAAGCCAGAGTTAAGTCCTTCCACTGGTCCTTGGGTTATAACTCACAGAACGTGATCTGTCTGAACAAATTCTGTTGTAAAACTGCGTCATAAAGGTGCATTGGATCTGCAGAGGACTTTCCTGCCTGATTACAAAAGCAACCTGGCAGAGTTATAGCCTCTGGGATCTGTGTCCTAGAGCCTCCCTGAGCCCACTTACTGAACCAGTGAAGTGGAAACACGGAGACAGAACAGGATGCTGACTGACATAAGCCAGTGCTGACAGGTCTGACACAGCCACTCTATCAGGTACGAGTTTAGTTCTCCTTTACTGCTAACTTCATTTATAATAGGTGGCATGCCCTAACATAGCAATAAACAAACTATATACAGATGGGATTATGTGGTCAATATCCCACTAGATTATTTGTGCACACTTATCCATGATTTGTCTATAAATATTAGTTGGTGATTTCACTCAAATCCAGTCATCCCGGTTCTTAGTTAAGATCTTTGGTGTCCAATTGCTGAAAAGAAACCAGGACTAGCAATTAAACCACATTGTTCATTAGTGTTAATAAACAATATTCGAGGGGAGAGGTCCGACTGTGAAAGATGGAACTCCTTTTCACATGATACCAAAGATCCAATCTGAGGACATCGTTGCTTTATTGCTGAGTGTGATCCCCCCACAGTGCCGAAGTGGGGGTACTGATTCGGAAAAGAAACCACATAGGTTATTATAAGACTAGAAGGCGACAACATACAAAAAAAGTGTTAGTGGTCAAGTGAAAGTTTTTCTCACGTGGGATTGGCAATGCCCTCATTCATGGCAACTGAGCAAACACATCCAATAGCACCAGGCTAGAGTAAGGCTGCTTGCTGCACTAGTCTTTCTGGTCTCCATTAGCCTCTGCAGAGATCAAATACAGTGCAGTAGTCCCAATGAGCTTTGAGTGCATTGTAGTTCTTTCTTAAATTCTAACAGGTCTTGTTTCTCTCATACTGATCTTCAGTGACTTATTTGAGTACCACCTCTGTGCAATGCTCATCGTCTCCATAAATCCAGTTTCTGCAAATCTGTTGCTGAGGTCCCGCTCATTTTACCTCCAACAGCAGAGCACTTAGGTTGTGATAACTTTCCTTATCCCATCCCTGACGTTGATGCAGTCTAGAATAAGATGCCTTGCTATGGTGAAAGTCTAGAGGTGTGTGGCCAAGAGCAGATGCATACAGCAGGCTAGTGCATACAAGACCCAACACCTGGCCTCCTTCATGGAGTTGGGCTCCCACGGGATACAGAGGATAAAAGGAACTAGGTACTCTTGGTTCATTCAGGAGCTGCTGTAGTCAGGCAACAGTGACCAATGGTCTGACCGACCACCTGATGACTGAGGAAAGTGTCACAGTGCAGAAAAGGGTCACAGTGGATTTGTATCACAGACATGTCCTTGAATTCTGTTACTACTGGGCAATGTGTGGGCAAGTTTGCTATCTTTTTGCATTTCAGCTTGCTTACCTATAAAATGTATACACACACACACACACACACACACACACACACACACACACACACACATTGTTAGATTGCCTAAAAAAGGAGCTATGGTAAGGAGGTAGCACAGTAGGTACTCAGTAAGCACCTTCCACATGAATCCAGAAAGAAATAGACTCAATCATCTTAGTAACATAAAACCTTGATGTTGTGTCTTAGTGACAGATACTAACTAGTCTAGAAAGAGACTGTATAAAAACTTGTACACTGTTTTAGCAAAAAGAAAGATGGCTTATCTTTATTCTGACATCCATTAAATAGTCATTTTATCTATTTAATAGTGTTTTGCTTCTATCAACAATGTAATCCAGAGGTAGATTCAACATCCAGAAAAAGAGGCATTAGTTTCTGAGAGAAGGGGCCATATCTGTCTTATTCTGCTTCAAATGCTTGTGTCTAGCAGGAAGTTCTTACTGTAATAGATACTCAGACGTCTTTGCCAAGTGAAGAAGTGAAGAAATGAAGAAGAGAACCACATTTAAGTCCTTCAAATGGCCTGTGGGATTTCTCTTCATCATCTGGTAGCATCTATGAGCATCTCAATGATCCAGCCCTAACCCATTCTGACAGTATCTTATGCAGAAGCTGTAGAGCACAGAGACAAACCCATTCCCTTCAAACTACCCACCAGCCAAACAGGCCTCCATAGGATGATGTACCTACTTCTCCACTCTTCTCTTTCTTGAGGAAGGGTTCACAGAGCTGATGCTCTTTTCCTCATTTGTATTTCAGTCCTGAAATATGGAAAAGACAACACTTATTGTTTCTTTTATATGACAGTCGCCACATTCCTTTGCAATGATATCATTAATTTGTCACTATCCAAGGAATTTCTTAGACATGAGGATTTAGCATGAAGTTCCTTTCCCCTGCCCTGCCCTGCTCTGCATTCTAGAAAAATGCCCTACAATTGAGCTACATGACTAACCCGATTTTTAGTTTGCATTTTAAGATGGTGCCTGGGTCTAGGTTGCTCAAGATGTCCTTACATTCATGCTGTAGCTCTGGAAGGCTTTGATCTTACGATCACCCCGCCTTGGCCTTCTGCATAGCCGGGATAGCAGGGCTCTACCACCAAGCCAGGCTGTAATGAAATTTTTACAAAGTGCTTGAGTCTTTCTATTTTCTGCACTTTAGAGATAATAATACCTTTGATGCTGCCCATTTCAAAAATTCACAAGAAAAGTTGAAGTAGGTATTATGAAATAACCATAGTGTGCTTCTATTTGTTATCTCAGAATGTTTTCCTTTCCATTTGCACTGCCATTAATATGAAATCACTTAATATGCTTTTGAAAGCCATACTCATTTATAAACTAAGCTATATTGAAATCTGGATCATGCTCTGTGTTTGAGGCCAAATATTGAAAGACCTGAACTAGTAGAAAGATTAAAGATTAACTGTTCAATCAACACATCGTGGAAGTGAAAAATTATGGCTTTTGGAGCTCGGTGGTCCCTACAGAAGAAAACAGACAATAACTGGAGGCTTTCATAGAATCTACACTTTAATGTACCTCAGTCACCAGCACTGTGATGGTGCAGTCTCGGGTAAGTGTCCACAGTCCACTCATGTCTCACCCTAACTCCACAATCAGTGTCAGCGCAGTGGTAGCTTGAACTTGGTCTTGAAGTGAGTGTGTCTACTGTGTGGGTCAGCACATGGTCTGTAAATTAGAGAGCTGGATGTTAAACATCTCATACAGCACCCTTTAGTTCACAGCGTTGATATTAATGTTCAGTAGACACTAAGAATTGTTGAACTACACCTGCATGAAGTTCAGATGCTATCACTTGTTTTCTTGTGTTACTAAGACTGCCAAAGGATCCAGCTTTGCTTGGCGGATTTAATTTGGCAACTTGACCTTCCAAGGCTTATTTACTTTGGTTGACCTAACAGCATGCCAATAAGTAATTTTATTATTATTGCTTTTCTATTGTTTTAAGTAGAAATTCAGTGTGGCTAGGGTGATGTCTTGTAAGCATATCTAATGAAACTATCCTTCCACCTTTAAAATAGGTGTATCGTATTTGCCATGGGCACTTTGGAGCTGTTTTATAGAAACTATTTTATAATCTTGCCTTGTATTTTGGATACTTACCAAGAGAGACATGGATTGCTTCTAGCAGCCAGTTCAGTAGTAGGGTTGAGATGACCAGCATTCCAGTGTGTTATGCAACATTGCCACATTCACTGGCCAATGCCATGGTAAGAAAATACATTAACTCTGCTTGGACTACGCTATCAGTCGAGTGCATGTTCAGTCATTTGCCATGTATCTATACCAGCCTGGCAAGCTGGAAAGCTCCACCTTGAATCAAGAAGTCAAGAGCTCTTTGGAATTCATCCAGCCTTCGTTCCTTGGCTCAGTCGTGTTGGAATTTTTGAAATGTCATCATAGTAGTCTCCATAAAGGATTCTCTGTGGATTAGGTTTCAACTTCTGAGGGTTTCATGAGTTCTTAACCAATGCAGAGACAGATTTGGCTTACTTTCTTGTTTTGTGAATAGTTGCTAATTTATAGTAACTGCAGCTGCCAATGAAACAGAGGCCTTAGTTAGGTGCTTGACTTGCTGCAGATCAGAACAGCCTCCTTTGCGTTCTTTGCTTCCTCAAAGTATGATTCAATAAAAAACCATAAAGAATTCATGTGCAAACACTGAAAATCAGACCAGGAGTGGGGGTCCTAGTTACGTGCAAGAGCTTTATGAGGTATACAAGACAGCAATGTTTGCTTTTCTTACATGTGTTAAAATTGTCCTGGCCCAGTCCCAGGAATGAATGGATTCAGGACAAGAAATTGTGCATTGAGAAAATTGTCTAAGGATGGGGAATTTAGACGAAACTACTAAGACAAGACTGACAGGCATCAACAAAACCTGTTTGTATTACTTAAGCCTAACTCAGCTGGATCAATGAACCAAGCAGAAAGTTTTAGCAGCATTAGTCCTAAATATTATTGCACAGCTAGTCTGGTCGTGTTCTTGGATATAGAAAGGGAGAGTCTGTGATGCAGAGCAGTTGACTGAGGGTTTGATTTGCATGCGTGAGGCTTCCGGTTTGAGCTCCAACTCCAGGGACAAAGCAAAAGGAAGTCTGGCAGGAAGTGACATTTGAGAACTAGAACTGCTTGCTTTGGGGCAGTTTTGTAGTGACTCTGTGTCTAGTGCTGTCTATTTCTTTGGGGATATATGTTGGAATATATAAGTTAGAATATATAAGTTAGAACACTGGCAAGTCCGTTTTAGGGAACAGATCCTGGGGAGAATGATTACCACCATCAAAGTCCCATGGGGAAGCAGACCCTGGGAAGTGTTCATTGTGATGAAGATTAGATTAGATTTTATTTAATTAAAATCATGTGTTAGAATGGGGAGTGGTTTCTTCTCTGTCTCTCTGTCTCTCTGTCTCTGTCTGTCTCTGTCTCTGTCTGTCTCTGTTTCTCTGCCTCTCTCTCTCTCTCTCTCTCTCTCTCTCTCTCTCTCTCTCTCTCTCTCTCTGTCTTTCTCTCTCTAAGAAAGAGTCCCAGTCTTGGCTAGGGTGTGGGTCTCATCTAGACCACAAGCTATGGATTCTAGCCACCTGCAGCCTACACGAACACGGGACCTACAGTTAGCTGATGAAACCCTTTGTGCCTTACTTTTCATGAGTAGACTTGGTGTAGTAATCAAGCCTGTGTTTGTCATCAGGATCGGAGAAGGCAGTCTGCTTAACGATCTTGGGATGGTGTGGGATGCATAGCACTCTGGAGATGGTTTCGGGTAAGACTTGAAGGGACAGAAGCCCAGTGCTCCCGGGGTACTAATAAGCTGCAGAGACTGTGCACCTGCTGAGAGGAGAGCTGCAGACAGACTCGGGTGAGCAGAGCCAGCTGGCTCAGCAGCAAGAGCTCTCCATGAGTCGATGTTTTTGCCTTGGCCCTCCCTTCTTTGCAGATCTGCTTAGAGCCTCAGAGAAAAACCTCTTTAGCCCCTAGGTCGAGCCTTGGCTGAAACAACTTGTCCCTCATCACAGCTCAGGCTGTGACTAGGCAGATCCAGGTCTCCCCGAGGCAAATCAACTTATAGGGCAAAGTATTTAACTCAGTAGGCAGGTCAAAGATGTGATCACGGTGTTTAGTCATTTATGGTTCTAATTGCTTGGGATGGTTATGCAATCTGAAATGTCACTCAGTGTGGGAGGCAAGGTATGAGTCAGGAGAAAACTCCAGGTCTTCTTGCCCTTTAGAAAGCCTCCTTGCTGTGTCCTTCTATTGTAGTGACTCTGAAATTGTTTTACCAAATTGCCTAAAGAAGGTAACGATGAGACCAGAGCTCCAGGCATTAATAGATACATTTTACAATGTACATCACTTAGCATCTCTTATGTCTGGATAAGTATGTCCCCTCATTCTTAGGAGCCTGGCTGTTGTGCAGCAGCATTATAACGAGATGGGGGCATAGTTGGGACTCACAGAAAGCCTCATCAGACATAGAAAATGAAGATATCAGACTGTCTAGGAGTGTCGGGACCCTTTAGAAAGGATGACATTTGGATTGCTTCTCAAAGAATAAGCAGGAATGAAACCATCTTTGGAGGGGCATGGCAAAAGATTTCATGACCCAACAGGCATCTTTAATCAGAGAAAATGGCACAAAATGCATTTTGTGTTTACATTCTTCTAGTTCATAGGTTTTACATGAATTTCTTCAAAACTATTCCCAGATGACCTTCAAGTATCAAGTCCTGAGGAATAACGTTAGCACTAGGCGGAAGTGCACAGAGGCAAAGAGAAACAGCTAAGAGAGGGGAAAGTGATGGATCATTACAGCAGAGCAAGAGCCTCCAAAGCCATAGGATGGCAAATAACACAGAATCATCCATCAGCAGAAGCATGGATTTGATGGTGTCTTCTCAGTGAAGGCAGGACTTCGGGAGTGAGGGATGTTCTCCAGGAAAGCAAGGGGAAAAGTATTTATGTGAAGGCAGTGTTCGTGCACATGGGACAAAAAGTAAGAGACCTGGTAAGGATGAAGCACATTGTGTGAGTCCCAAAGGGCATGTGAGGCTCTGGAGAGACTGACAGTTCAGGGTCCCATATAGGATGGTCCCTAAGGCCCACGATAACAGGAAGGGAGACCATTGCTTCTTTGGAAAGATAGTTTGCTGACATTTGACAAGATGTAAATGCATGAGGGGTGAAAGAAATGCCAGGCTTTGAGAATATGTTAAGGTATTTTAGAAGGTAGGTAAATGTCAAGACCTCATACTCACTTGACTCTAAAGGGTGAGTGGGAGGAATTCGTGATCTCTAAATCTCTGCCTTGGCCGTCTGGGTAGATGAAGGCTTCTCCTTTAAGGAACTAGATATGAATTGGCTATTTACTTGGCCAAAGAGTGAGCTCACTGCTAGGTGGTAGATTTGGGGTAACATCCCACTGAAGGATCCCGCAAGGAGTGAACACATGACCAAGGAGCAATGGAGAATGGTTCATATTTACTGAGATCATAGAAAAGCAAGGTCTTCTGGTCAAAAAGTTCATGTTCAACATCTTGTATTTTGCTAGAAGTTATGAGTTGATTCAAAAGAATGATTCAAAATAATTCTCTGTAGTTCTCATGCAGCCCCCACCCACCACCCACCCATACACTACCCCCCCACACACACCAGTCATCTTTGAGGCTATCACTTTACCCTACTGTGCTTTAAAATCCCATCCTGTCCAATATTTTACATGCCACAACCAAAGAAGCTTGAGGCTAGGGAACCAGTGAAGAGAGAATTAGCAGAGGACACCGAATGGACCCTTGAGGTTTGATTATTGTGTTTTCTTACGGTGGGTATGGAAGCCAGGGTCTTGTGTGTATTGTCACTGATCCATGTTCCCAGCCAAGGAACATCCTTTCAGAGGCCTGCAAAGAAGAGGTAATGGCATAACTGCTAAGGAAAAATAAAGAGGGAGTGTGGGAGAGGAGAGCGAGGGGAGCAGAAGGGGTTTTCTAGAGTCGTGGAAGGGCCAGAACATCCAAAGCAGTGGTCAAACCTAGCAGGTTAAGTATCTTCTTATTTGGCAGAGACGAAATGGTCAGTGATTTCCGCCCCCCCCCGGGGGGGGTTCTCTCAACCAGTGGCAAAGGCCTAGCTACAGAGGAAAGGCAATTGAGAAGATTGTGACAACAAAGGTTTGTCACTTGAAGACATTGTCTTATAATGACATAGTCTTAGAATAGCCCAGCGTGTAGCTGTGCTGGGGCAGAGGTGAGAAAGGTGTGCCTGCCTTGCTTGGGGCTTCAATTCCACACAGGTATGACCCGCCAGAACTGTTGCTGAATGAGAGCCCATGCTCTCTACACTACTTAGTACATTCCATAGCCTGACTCAGAGCATACATGTGTTGACTTTGACACAGAGATATTCGAACAACCTTAATGATAGATACTCCCATTCCAAACAGCTTCCTGCATTTACAAATGTGTTCACTAGACATATTTCATGAGGGGTAGGAAAAATGTGTAAATCGGCTAGTAATAATGAATCTCTTAAAACCTCAGGCATTGGTGGACAGGTGTTATCTTACTCTTGAGCTTGGCATCTCTCCGGACTTATTTTCAAGTGTTCTGAGTTATTCTGTGCTTCTGCTGTGCACAATGGTCTTTCTCCTACACTCATCTGTTAAGTACCATTTCTCCACTGCAGCGCTTGGACCATATGTTCTCTTTCTGCTGTGCTTTCAACATCTCTAGGGGGCAAATGGTATTTGGGGGTGAGTCTTATCATTCTCAACTACTAATATAGACTAATTGGGTTTCAGCATGATATCAACTCATCCCAGGCAACCATTTACTAATTAAAGACTATTACCCTCACCATCTTCTTAAGTTGAAAAGTCCATTACTTTTTATACTTGGTGAAGTATTGGAAGCAAAATACTATTGTGGAGATGCCAGGGCTGGTTGATATCCATGGGAGGCTGACCCTTTACTGAAGAGTAACAGAGGAGTGGATGAGGGTGGGGACTGGGTAGAGGGGAGGGAGGGGAAACTGTAATCAGGATGTAAAAACAAGCAAGCAAATAAATAATAAAACAATTATTGTCTGCCATTTACACCTTCTGACCTCGAGGGTGTGTTGTTTAAACCCAGAAAAGTACTCAAGATGATTACAGATCATAGCAAATCATTTCATGAGTGAGCATTCCACACTGGGCTAAACTGTTATGCAAATGATTTCTAGCTCAGATTACATTATACATCTATAGAATAAGTAAAAAGCAAGAAAACAAATAAACTATTTTTATTCCCGAGCCACCCTGTTGTTGTTAACTTTTTTTTCATTCTTGGAAGTTTGTGCAATGTGTTTTGATAGTATTCATCCTCTTCCCTAATCCCTTCCAGATCTATACCTCCTCTACCTGCTCAACTTTGTTCTCTCCCTCTCCCTCTCCCTCTCCCTCTC